>QXTE01000005.1:1983272-2150565 GCA_003942145.1 Platysternon megacephalum
GGGGGGGGGGGGGGGGGGGGGAGACGACGATACCTGCATCAATAGCAACATGCAGTTTGTCTCTAACGTCATTCTTAGTATGATTAGTAATAATAATAGAAAGAGAGCCGTGCCCATACCACTCAGAAAAGTGTCACGTTTTGAAGAATTTAAAGTGCTATTAACACATCTTTGAGGACTCTGAACAACATTTCTTTAGAAACTGACGGTTTGTGTTATACTCTGTAATAGTAAACCAGGGAAATAAACACAGTCAACTCCAAACCAGGATAGCTGTTTCTGCAGAAGAGATCCATTTCTGCTGCTCATTCCCAAACTGAAGCCGTAATCATCTTTTTGTGACATCAATCATTTCCACAGTAACCAACTTCAGTGTCAGAGGATATGATTTCAATTTGGAAAGAGGAAGTAGATCTTTTCTTGTCACTGAGGAATAGAGGCCTGGTTTTTATGCAATTGTCTTTTTTTAAAGGAATGACATAAGTACAATGTGAATAATACCACCATTCTCCAAGGGAAAAAATGTGGTTGATGAGAGGTCAGCAGACATTTAAAGACAAGATTCAATCTATTGTCCTTAAACTGAATCAGTCCATAAGTCATATACAGATATAGATATATCTATATGTATGCATTTAGGATAGCAAGACATGTCCATGGGTACATCTGCCTTAAAGACCTCTAATGATTCTTCTTATGAATTTATATTGTAGCATTAACCAAACAAGTATTTATAAAACCAATACAGAAGATTAGTGGTATAAAACAGCTCAATGACTTTAGCTAAAAGGAGTTCACAGATTAGTCTGTCATCAGCTTACCAAAATGGAAATAAACCCCATCCCATTACACACTTTTTTTAAAAAGTACTTTACAGCTGCATCATGATCTATTACAAGAAAGAAGTACAGAGTAGAGAGAAGCTAGTAAGTGAAAGAAGGTTTTAAAATAACAAAAGACAACACATAATATGTTGCTACTTTAAAACTGTATTCTAAGGGGAGCTGGCAAAGACTCCTGTATTTAGGCTAACACATTCCACTGTGAAATATTTTTGTGACTTTGAGAAATTCTAAAACCCTCAATGTTTGCAGCAAGTTTTTCAAATTTAGCAATGGGAAAGTCCTTGGGCTAGAGAAGGGTCTTTTGTCCAGTGAAATTCCATTCAGGTTTGGCTGACACAAACTTTCGGAAGTCTCCACTTCTCTCAGGTTGCTTGTGTTGCCACCATGCCATAACTGAATGTGAACACTAATTTTAAAGCCAGGCCTACATTTCCAAAGCAGCACACACCTTTCTCCCCAACACATTTACACTGGGAACCTGGGGAGCACATGACCACTCCAGTGGTGACTAAGTGTTTGTTCTTGCCGCTTCCCTTCCTTAGTCTTTACATCTACCTAAATCCACTAGCAAAAACAAAGTCAGAACTAACTAACATAACATTTGCTGCTCTTACAAGGGTAGTGAACAATGCATTTTCTATTCTTTTCTCCTACCCTTTGTCTTGTCTATTTGGATTGGAAGATCTTTGGGGCAGGAACTGTCTTACGCTTGTGTTTGTACAGTGCCTAGCACAATGACTCCCATTTGACCCCTAAACACAACCATAACATGATAAAATAGCAGCAACCACCAACAATTCTAGAATAATTGGATGATTATATCAACAGACTTGCCAATTTAGTTCTTAGTAATACTTTTAAAAACTGAACATTTGCTCCAGGTTCAATTAAGATTATTAGCTTTAAATTAATGTCATCATCCCCAGCAATATGAGTCTGGTTGATCGGCAGATACAAAAAACCCACCTAAGGAATAACATGATTTCACAGAATACAATTACAGGTCTGTCGCATCTAAGGCGCATTTAACATGTGCAATTTCAGCTTTACACGGTCGGCAAAAACAAGAAAAACAAAAAACAAAAAAGAGAAAAATAACAATTTAAATACTGTTTCTGTAGTGCGGGCGATTCTGCCCGCCATTACACTCAATGTAATTTTGACTATACGCGGTTTTCGCTTTACGCGCTGACCGCGGAACGTAACCCCAGCGTAAGATGAGACAGACCTGTAATCCTCATAACCAACAGCAAGACATGAGCTAGCTAATGACACTTATTTCTTGAAGGTGCACAGGTATTTCAGAAGCTCTTTTTTCATTAAATGTGAAATAAGTACAATGAATATTTAAAGGTAGGTAAGGATGTTTTAGTTACTCAGTGCTTCTCTAGTTATACCTACTGTAGAGACACCAACATCATAGCTTATTTAATCACTAAATGCACAGCAGGTAGCCCAATCATCAAACTACTGTATTTGCAGCTGTATTCTTCCTTTCTCGTCCATTCAACCCCACACAACAACCAGATATACAGAGGTTATCACAAACTAAGATCTTCAGGTTTTACTGGATAGGATGCTTAAATTTTCATCTATTCCAAAGGCGGCACGCGAGCTGATTTTCAGTGGCACTCAACACTGCCTGGGTCCTGGCCGCAGGTCTGGGGGACTCTGCATTTTAATTTAATTTTAAATGAAGCATCTTAAACATTTTAAAAACCTTATTTACTTTACATACAATAGTTTAGTTATACATTATAGACTTATAGAAAGAGACCACCTAAAAATGTTAAAATTATTACTGGCACGTGAAACCTTAGATTAGAATGAATAAATGAAGACTCGGCACACCACTTCTGAAAGGTTGCCGACTCCTGATCTATTCCTTTATTTCAAGATTTGAGAAGGCAGTGTGGTCTAGTGGAAAGACCACTGGACTGAGACCCAGGAGACCAGGGTTCTATTGCTGGCTTACCCAAGGTTGCCTAGCAGGCCAGTGGCTAAATCACTTCACCGCTCTATGCCTCAGTTTACCCATCTGTAAAATGAAGATAACGATACTGCTCTCCTTTGAGATACTCATGAAAAGCACTATATAAGAGCTATTATATAAAATATATACTCTCATACTCCCTGACTAAACTGACATTGTTCCATTAACACTACATTATGTAAAAATAATTTTAAAGCAAGTGCAAAACTATTTAAAGTACAACAGCCTGTACAGTGCATTCTAACAATCCAAAATTTTCAAATATTTCACCATGCCAAAACAACTGAACTGCAAGTTCAAATTGTGCCCCCACCCCTCCACTTCAGAAACAGGTTCTACAGGACTGAAAAACCAGGGGCCAAAACCAAGCAATAGTGCTCTACAAACATACCACATAACCATGCGGCTGTTTTATGTATGACGGCAATAGAAACAATAACTCTACCTCAGAGTGAATGAGCCTTGACACAGCTTTTAAGGTCATCACAATGCAAAATGCAGTCACCTAGTGACTGCACTGCCTGAGGAACTGCAGTTAAATGATACAAAACCAAGTGGAATTTAAGAGTTAGTCCTCTCCAAGACGACCTGTGAGGGCCTTTTGACATCAAGTATATGGAAAAAGGCCTTCTCAAGATGGGTATGCAGTTATGGAGAAAACTGTTGCCAATGCAATACTCTTATTAAGGCGGAACTCAGATGAGTCCACTTCACCACTTTATCCTTACAGCATGTGGTATAAAGTTGATCAGATATTAGTGCCTGAATTTCAGTTACTCTATGAAATTAAGTCACACCATCAAGGAAAATATTCTTCCAGATAAGGAATTTGATGTCAGAGGTACTGAGTGGCTAAGATGAGCCACCATTTTCTTTGTCAAGACCACACTGATATTCCTCAACATGGGGAGCTTCCTAATTTCACAGTGTCAGGTCCTGAATAAACCAGACAAAAAGGGGCCGCAGACACATTGGTCAACCTTCTATTCATTCTAGAAATACCTGCCATATGGCCCCAGATGGAGTTAATCTAAGTGAGATGAAAGCAGTTAAGCAATGTGTAGGGCAGGCAAAAGATTCCACATGGGCCTACAGCATAAGCCTTTTCAACTAAAGACTGTAAACCCTTGTTTTCTAGTAGGCTGCTTCCAAGAGGCCAGGAGGCCTTAAAGACTTGTTCAAATGCACAATGCCTACAGAGCGCTAACTCCTCTGAAGCCAGGCTGTCAAATAACTTCATCTCACAGTAAATTTTCCTTTCAGTTAGATATTTAGGGATGCTAAATTATTTCCACTACCTTCATCGACTGTTTTCAAAAATGTAAATGTAAGTGCTAATTTTGAAACTGGAAACCATGTAACCAATGTGAACAGGACTGCATTCTTAGTGTCTCAAAAAAAAAAAAAAAAAACCAGCTTTGCAGCTCTTTAGATGAATACATTTAAACAGAACACTATCCAAATTTAAATTGAAAAAAAAATAATAATAAAAAGGTAATTTGACAGGTACTGTCTGGAAAAACTAGTTATACGTGAAAGGCCTTTAAAATTCATTGTTTACAGGCTCCCTAAATAAATCATTTGTTCTAAAAGAACAAAAGATACTGTCAGTTCATAAAATACCTTGTGGTATGTAAATCACTAACTGGCACATTTGTGCCAAATTAAAATATACCGGGTACGATTACTACACTAATACATGTAAAACAGAATCTGAAAAGTATCAGCGGGTGGGGCTTTGATAGTATTTTTTTAAAAATGATTCAGTGATATCACTTTGACTTGCCCTGATAATCTCAAGTATTTGAAAAAAAATTGTTAATAGGGCTTGAATATTGAATTGAGATTTGTGGAAATAGGCCACTGAAGCAAAATCCTAAGGAATCCGTGCAACTAGCAGGTGAGAAGAAGCAACTTTTACTCTTACCTGTGTAATCTGGAGGCTATTCAAACACTTCTAGAATTTATACCCTGCCCAATCTGTTCATGTTGAGTTATTTATCAGGCATTGTAATAAAATGTATTCTTAAAATCTTCCTTTATTTCTAGTCTTCTACAGAAGACAGTTAATGAAAGACTGACATTGCATTTTCACCTTTATCCAACCAAACTGGCTTTTTTCAGGAAATGTCTATCTTCAATCATAAAACAGGGAAGGAAAGAAAATAAGAACTGTTCAACTTCCAATTCATAGAAACTTTACTACTGAGACAAATGTCTAATGGTCTGCCCACATTAAATTTTACAAACTCTGGAGAATAAAATATTACACTGGTGAAATTTTAACTTTACTAATGAAGAGACAGGATTATAGGAAGAAAGGTCTCCCAACTACAGTAATATTGCACAACTAGGTGAGATAACTTACATGAGATGTCAACTTAGGTTAGCCTTTCTACTAGAACTAAACGCTTTTGAGTTTGTTAATGGTGCCTTCTTCAGTCATTTCTTGAATAAAAACAACCTATTACAAGTTCTATTGATATTAACAAACATATTAATGTTAGTCAAAGTACATTTAATATGATGAGGCTTTAAAATTTTACCAATCACTCATTTTGCACAGATCTAAACCTACTAGTCAGGAGACTAATTCCAAAAATAAGTGACTTCAACTGTGATCTCATTGGGTGATGCTTTCAGACAAAGACCAAGCCCCAGATGCCAGGAAGAGTAGGTGCTATCTTTTGGAAAAACATCTGCTAATGTCTCAAATTTGAACCCCTTTCCCCCCAAACAAGTCCTTTGGCTGCTGGAAGGGAAGACTGACCACTTTCACTCACCAACCCCAGAGTCTCAGGGCTGCTGTAAGTGAAGTGATGGCCTATGCTGTTCTATCCCCCTCTAGCTGTCTTGGGGGACGTGTTGGAATTACTCCACTCATCTTTGTCCCAAACAGCAGCAGAAAACACTAGCATGACTCTGGTCAATTTCATTAATGGTCACAGTTCTGAACAGTAATGGAAAAACTGGACAAAATTGTTAAATTTCATTCTATTGCTGCTTAAAAAAAAAACCCTGCAGAGACCATGGAGCTTTTTAGAAGCTGTGGGAGATACTGCTGCATTTGTTCATATTTGGAAGGTTTCTTCCACAACTTTAAGGACAAAGAATATTTTGGTAAGGAAAGAGAGCTTACACTTGACAGAATTTGTTGTAGGTCCTCATATTTGCCACTGCAAGCTGCCTAGTCACTAGTAGCAAGTGGATTTTTCAAGCTCTGATTCAATGCATTGGTAATATACAGAGAAAAAACATCCAACTTTTCTAACAGCTTTCAGAAGTAGATTCCCTTCCATTTTTAGCTATCTGTTTGGGAGGCAAGAGCTCTTTTCAGATTTTTTTTTTTGCTCAATTTTAATGACGGTACTAGGTACATCTGATTTTTCAGACATTAGGCCCATCTTTTATTCAGTTTAAGTTTCTACAGTACCCCAGTTACTATAGCCAAGGATGTGTGTTTTCTGATAAATATTTAAGTCAAGAATTTATCAAAACAGGTTCATAATAATCATCTTACTTTCACGTTCCAATCTTTCATAAATTTAATTTAGTTCATCTTTGTTTTGACTTAATTCAACATTGCTTTAAAAAATTAATAATAATTTACTCTAATTTCTCCAGACTTCAAATTTTGTACTAGCTGTTCCTGATGCTGCTTGGAATGGTGAGCTTCAGAAAACAGACTAATTTGTCTGTTGTATTTCAAGGATGCACGTGCATCAAAAGACCTAGTTTTATTTCTAATTTATTATTTTATATTAACATTCAGAACCACACAGTCAGCTGGGACTGCCCATGCTTTAAGAAGATTTGGTAGCAGAGTATAGATGAAAATCCAAAATTTTCAACTATCTTTTTATGGTGCGTAGCCTGAAAAACCTTTGTTTGATCAGAAGGCTTCAGTGATCTGAAGCTTAGATCTGATGAGCAAGTGTTATGCTGGACTCTGAGATGCTCACTGCTTTTATAAAATAACTGAAATGAAAAGATCTTTCTGAAATCCATAGTGCATTCGGCAGATCTTCAATAGCCAGGCCAGACTGTAAAATTATGGGGGAAGGAATCAAATCTTTGTATATGTTCGTACAGCATCCAGGACAATGGGTGTTCTGAATTACTAGCTAGGAAAAAGGCTAGTACATCTGTTAAATCATCCTTGGGTGTATTTTATAAAGTGCAGTATCTGCCCAAATTGAGAGCCAGCTATGAAAATTGGTTGAATTAAAATACAAAAAGACAAGTAAACCACAGAAAGCTCAAAAAGTAGAGTATTGTGACATTTCTTCAGAGAACACCCGAGCAGACTGAAATTTCAGAATAAGTTTTTCCTTAACTCAGAAATCCATACTGGCATACCAGACAGACTCCCAAAGGGATGGTGGGGAGGGAAGGATCCCTTCAAGATTTAAAACTTGTTTTTCCATTATCCTCTGCCTCCGAACAACTATATAAATATTTTTTCACACAGTAACATATTATTGATAATGACACTGCATTGATCCTTTTGTCTGAGCCCAAATACACAGAATATAGTCACTGCAAAGCTGTTTTCCATTGTGCTTGGATGTGTTTTTCTGTATCCCACTGCTTAGATACTATAGTGATGGGCACTATGGAAAAGTCTGAGATTCTTTGGTCTCAGTTTTGATGTTCTATGAGAAAAAAAATGATGCAAGGCAACACCTATTGGCCACTCAGTGCAGGCACAAGTCTGCTGAAAGGGGAGCTTCATTTGCCAGTACACAACCTTCGGGATCAGAGTTCAGAACCAATAATATTGTGATTTGTTTTCTGTTAAGTGTTCTATTTGGGAGTATTTGAAATGCTTTTTATCTAAGGGTACACATAACTTTTACGAAATGGAATTAATGTAACAGAAGTACAGTTTGCTTTCTCTACCCAATTTTAGTATTCAGTTTATGTTAGTTCAATATTGCTTTTAAAATGGAATAAAATGACCTGGAACAGAAACAAACATGCTTCGGGAAGAAAAAACAATTATATTCATTCTCTATAACAGAAGGTAGGAGAGCTGAACTGAGAAATTTCATGCTACTGTCCACAAATAGGAAGAAGTTGTATAACGAGAACACTTTGTGTTCATAAAGTAGATGGTTGTTGTAGGGGTGTGCATAAGCACTTCACATAAAGGGTTTTTGCTTTGTTTTTAAAAGAAAGGTCAGTCCGTCAGCACTGGTTCAGATATGAATATAAAGGGGTAATTAGAATGAACCTAAAGCACATTAAACTCCAAATTTGTCATTACAATGCAATCTACAGTTGTTACACTTAGTATTTCTGCTTGTTAGCCTACACCGAATAGTTCCCAAACAAAGAAAACCTTTCAAACTTACAGAAAAAATGTTCATGACATCTTAGTAAATCAGTTTGATCCGCCAATTAAAAAGAACACAGGAGACAGTTTTACACGTGCCTAAGCAACAAAGGAGTAGAAGTGCAGCCAGTAAATCAAAATTACATTATCTTAACTTTTTCTTCATTCCATGTACAAATATAAGAGTAACATTCCTGATTAATAAAATGTAAAGCTTATCAAAGAAAAATAGTTTTTCTATTCAGTTTGCACATATGACAGCAGTTCATGTAGAGCAATTTTCACTTGTGTTACTGATCAGTTTCAGTTCCTTGTCTCAATCATATCGATATTACTCCTAAGCTTCCTCTATGGGAAGTTCACTTGCACATACTTCCCCAGGGCCCTGTAAGTGTGTGTTTAACTAGTATTTCAGCAGAAGTGAAGCGGCTGAAATTTCAGCATTTATCTGGATGCTAATATGTAACTTTGTTTTGGGGGGGGAGGCGGGAAGGGAGGGAAATCTTTAATTCACAAATCTCTACATTTAAAATAAGATTGTCATGGAGTTTCTGTACGCCCTACAAGAATCAGAGAAAACTGATGCATGTCTCTCCCAAATGCCTGCGAATGAGCAAGGGAAGAAAGAAGGGTGACCAGGAGGATAGGTCTCTTCCCTCCCCCACTACACAACTTCTGCATGGACCCAGAGGAAGAGCAGAGAAAGCGGACAGTTAGGTACCTCCCCTGCAGAACGCCTGCCTGCAGTGCGGGAACTGGAAAGAAAAAACTAAGATGAATTAGAGAAAGGGGGAATTCCTAAGTTTATCTTCAGTCAGGCCGTGGTGACATGCACAACAGACACACACTGTGCTCCTGCGTATATTCACAAGTAGCGGCTGAGAGGCATGCGTGTTTCCCTGTTATATGTGCTGGTAACAAAGCAGCAGTAGAGAAAGACAAAGGAAACCTCCAAAACAAATTAGAAAACAGAACTTGGAGATTGGGGGGGCAGAGGGGGAGTGAGGCAGTATAGTATCTAACATTGCTTTTGTTAGGTTTTGAGCTCTATCATTTTAAGGTTAAAACTAAATAAACACAATAGTTAAATAATATTGGGGATGGGGGCAAGAAAGAAGAGAGCTCTACATCCTTCCTAAGTTTTGCCCTAGTTAAGAAAACAATTAAAATTTAACCTATTTTAGTGTTATGACAAATAAAGTTGAGACTTTGCCTCACATAGTTAACACAGCACTAATCAAATTTATAAAAGACTTTTCAGGTAGGCACATAAGTTAAACAACACTTAACATAGTCAAGAACTAAGTATGAGATTTTCAAAGGCATAGATGAGCAGTAAATTCCCAACGCCTAATGATGGTCAGTGGAAGTTGGTTTCAGAGTAGCAGCCATGTTAGTCTGTATCCGCAAAAAGAACAGGAGTACTTGTGGCACCTTAGAGACTAACAAATTTATTTGAGCATAAGCTTTCGTGGGCTACAGCCCACTTCATCGGATGCAAGCAGTGGAAAATACAGTAGGAAGATATATATACACACATATATATACACACATATATATACACACACACAGAGAACATGAAACAATGGGTGTTACCATACACACTATAAGGAGAGTGATTAGTTAAGGTGAGCTATTATCAGCGGGGGGGGGGGGGGGGGNGGAGAGAAGAGAGAAAAAACCTCTTTGTAGTGGTAATGAAAATGGCCCATTTCCAACAATTGACAAGAAGATCTGAGGAACTGTATGGGGAGAAAAAATAAGCATGGGGAAATAGTTTTACTTTGTGTAATGGCCCATCCACTCCCAGTCTTTATTCAAGCCTAATTTAATGGTGTCCAATTTGCAAATTAAAAAGTTGGGTGTCTAATTTCTCTGAATATCCAAAGGTCCCTGGCTTTGGCTGCTGAAGTCTCAGCCTGGTTCCTCATGCAGTTTCCCCCTCCCCACCAAGGACACATGGCAGGGCCAGACAGGAGGCACCACTTAGGTTCTACTTTCCCCAAAGCGCTGGGGAAAAAATCTCCCCTGAACCGGTCTGAGTTCAAGGGGGTAATCCAGTCATATTGTAAAATTGCCACAGTCAGGAGATTTGGAGGCCTGCACACACTTTGTTGTGCTAAATATTAGAACGCTGACAAGAACACGTCACTTAACAGTATTTTATTATAGAGTTCACTGACATTTCTTCCTGCTTTGAACCTCCACCTAATATTGGTCCTATTAAATTTTTCTCTAAACTTTTGTTTAAATGTGTTAATGCATTAGGACAGGCTTTGTAGCAGAAGTATTTAGGTGTTATAATACTCAAAATTATTTTTCTTCCAATGTCCACTGCCATTATTTCCCCCCGACACACACCAGTATTTCTGAATCAGTTATTCACATGTTTAATCCTCCAATTCTCTTCAGTCATTTACACCTGTTTCTCTGACATGTGCCTCCAATGAGAGTGAAACATACGCAGCAGAACATGGTCTTTCCTCCTTCTAAAAATCAATGTGCCCTAAGCTATTTAAATAAAGATGTGTGGAGTGTTGGGTTCCAGCTATTTCAATATGCAACTTGGTAACTGCACTGGGCTGGTGATGAGATATCAACACTGACTTTGTTCGAATAAAGATCTGATTCTGAATTGGGATCGGCTGCTAGTGTGGACCTCTCCTCCCAAAGTCCCATTACAAACTCCAACATGGCAGGCACTGTCCAAAACAAACAAGTTTTCTACATCAAATAGAGATAAAAAAATAATAATAAAATTAGAGATTTGGAATTATCAGTATCATACTGGGTGGTCAGCTGGATCACCCTGGGTTAAAGAGAGCAATTAAGGAAGGTAAGGACATTGCTGAGAAGCTACATGACTTCTTTGCATCAGTCTTCAAAGGATGTTGAGGAGATACCTACCCCAGACCTGTAATTTTCTTGTAATAGAGGAGAGGTACTATCAAAGACTGCAGTGCCAGAAGATGATGTACTGAAGCAATCTGATCATTTAAAAAGCAACAGCATGAATTCAGGCCCAGCATGAATCCAAAAGTATGAAGTGACTGAATGGCTAAGAAAAATATGTAACCTCTAACCAAGAGCAGCTACTGTTCCAAAGGACTGGAGAGTAGCAGATGATGTACCCATATTTTAAAAAAGGATAGAGATGAAACATGGAATTACAGACCAGTAAGCCTTACATCTACATATGGAACAAACTGAAAAAATAAACTTAAAACACTTGGAAGATCATGGTCTAACCAGCACAGCTTCTGCCAAGGGAAATAGTATCTCACTAATCTCTTGGAATTCTTTGAACGTGTCAATAAATTTGTGGATAAAAAGAACTGGTTGACAATTTACTCAGGCATTCAGAAGGCATTTGACAAAATTCTTCACAAGCAGCTAAGTCCTCATGGATCAAAGAGACAAAGTAAAGACAACAGAATGGTCAGTTTTCATCAAGGCATAAAGTTAGCAGCAGGGGTCTCAAGGTTCTCACCTAGGTCTTATGATGCTTTATATATTAACTATCTGAAATAGGAGTAACGAGGTAGCAAAATTTGCATTTGACAGCGTTATTTAGCTTAGTCAGAACCGGAAAGGATTGCAAAGAATTTGGAGAGACCTAAACAAGCTAGGTGTATGGGCAACATGATGGCAAATTAAATTCAGTGTTGATAAATGCAAAGTAATGCACACTGTAGGAAAAAATTTAGATTACTTATACACCACCCTGGGTTCTACATTGATTGTCTCCATTCAGTAAAGAGACCTAGTCATCACTGTGGACAGCTCAATGAAGACCGCTGCTCATTATGCAGCTGCAGTTAAAACAGCTAGCAGGATGGTAGGCTGCATAAACAACGGAAAGCTGAATAATACAGAAAATATTATGCTTTTCTATAAATCAGGGTTGCAGCCTCATTTGGAATACTCTGAGCAGTACTGGTTAGCCCATCTCAAGACGGATATTGCAGAAAGATAACAAGAATGATCAAAGACATGGACAAATTCTTCTATGAAGAAAGGTTGTTTACTTTAGAAACAATTTGTTTACTTTAGAAAAAAATACATAAAGGACACGATACAAGTATATAAAATAATCAAAGCTACAGAAGATAGACATTTCTCTTCTTTCCATCTAGCAACACAAGAACGAGGGGCGCATTTTCAATGAAATTAAAAGTGTGGAAAATTCAAAACCAAGGAAAGGCAATACTTTTTCACACGTGCAATAAGACTGTGGAACTCACTGCCAAATGAAGTCATTGAAGCCATGAACTTAGCAAGATTCAAAGAGGGACTGGAAATGTATATGGACAACAAGAATATTCAGAGTTGTCATAATTATAACAAAAGTTTTGGAAGGGATATTAAACCTTATTCTTTAGGACTTAAGACAATTTCCAATTATTAGACAGCAAGGCAATATCTAATATGGGTGCCAGATTAACCCTACACCTTCCTGCGAAGCAGCCGTTGCTGGCCACTGACAGACAGCATACTGGACTCTCTCTAGAGTCTGATCCAGGATAGCAATTCCTTTATTCCTATCCGCAAGTTACTGCTAAAGAAGTTTTTAGTATATATTTTAAGTTATCTACACATGCATTAACTCTGAAAACATGAGTTAAAGAGATTCTGTTCTAGGATAATAGGAAATCAATATGGACAAAACACTGGAATTTGTTTCATGTTTCCAATAGGGTACATTTATAATATTTAACTGAGGAAATTTGGGGAATTTTATAAAATGAACTTTTTAAAGCGTACTAATAAAATGCCGTCTTGGAATGCTGTTCTAAAAAACTGATAGTCCATTTGGTAGGGCGAGTCAAGGAAATATAAATTTTAAGTTAGGTAAAAGGAATAGATCAGAACTAAATCTTTTGTCTCTAGGTCACTGGTATAAACACAGACTACATCTAAGAGAAGGCTAGTTGAAGGTTTCAGTCCAATTCCTAAAGGACGGAGGTCCATATCGCTCCAAGCAGCATTGCAGTTGGCAACCTCAGTGGTCATCTTTTAGATGATAAGCCCAGGATTGACTGGATAGAATGAATGAGTAATTACCTCAGAGTAGTCCCCAAAATAGGGGTAGGAGACACACTGGCAGGCATTGCAGAGAAGCTTCCATTCCTGTTTATGCCGTAACTATTCTATTTTTTTCAGAACTTTAGTCCGGGACCTTTCATGAGCAAGAAATGCACCAACATAATATGCTTCAGCTTCTGTAAGGTTAATTTACATGTATTATGATCTGCAGATTCTTACTGAAGACACGGATGTTCTTCAGTTTGCAATCACATATTCTCTACTTCAGATGCACCTCACTCAATTTCTACAATAAAATCTAGACTCAACAAATTACGGAACAGTTTCTGGTTCTAAAATAACAGATTCTTTGAGTTCTTAGTATCTGGCAGCCAGTCAGTTACCTGCCACCATTCTTATCCATGTCAGTACCATCAAAAAAACCCACCACACTACTATTTCATTCAAGAAGGTACAATTTGGTTAGATGACTATGACGTAAATCATCAAACTAACATCCCCACAACAACTCTCTTTGGGTGTAAACTTATCTGCATTATGTGAGAGAACGTCAATTGATCCATCTAAAAGGGGCCAGATAAACATGAAATAAACTGGGTCAAATAATGTCAGGAGCATCAGACAATGATACACCCTTCAAAATTGGTATGCTTGTTGACAGTCTCAGCAGAGACATCAAGGAATCAGAAGATAGGATGTTTCAGCCTCCCCGTTACGACGACCTCTCCATATCAGAGACACTTTTGAGGCAGGCACACTACAAAGCCCATCATTTACCTCTCTCTTTGTTAAGGCTGTGGAGGAGGGTAGCAGTTGAGGTGAATAAACTTGTGGTTAGTCCTCTGTCTACAGGATGGGCATCCATAGCACTGGACAGGTGCTTATAGGTACATTTTTAATAGCTGAAGAAATAAATAAATTAGGGCTGAAGTTTGGTGGGGCAATGTCAGGATGCTTGCAAATCTGCTTACTATGTGGTCCTGTTCTGTGTATAGAGAATGTTAGTTTCAAGGGCTGTCAACATAGCACCTTTCACAAGCATCAAATTCACATGATTTTTTTAAATGACTAAGATCACAAAAGTAAAAGCAAAAACATAAGACACACCGCCTGTGTGTCAATCTGATAGTAGATTTAAAAAAAAAAAAAAAAAAAAAAACACACCACAACTCATTTCTTGGCCAAATCAAGACATCAGTGATGTAATAGACCTGTATGCTTAATTCCCATCAGACTTAACAGTGCCCACACAATGAGAGGATGTGGGCCTCAAGACTGTAGTTAGTTTGGTCTCAGAGCATTTCCTATTGGATATTCTCCAATTTACATAGATTCTCCGGTTTAAAGGATTTGACAGATGCATAATCAGAGTTAAAGGGCCAGATTACTGTTGCTGAAAGATTATTGCAGGAAATAAGTTTTGCCACATAATATAATGAGATGCGATAAGATGCCACAGGCCTTTGCTACAACACTTGCAACTCACGGTTTAGTAAGGCATTTAAAACTTCAGCATATGCAGGAGACCACACAAATAAACTGGAGGAAGGGAAGTGTTCAAACTGGGAAACACACTCCCACACCCATCCTCTCACCCACATCCCCTTTCTGGATAGGACAATTCAGTTCAAGTTTAAATGAGCAACTGTGTGTCACAATTGATTTACACTTAATTCAATAGACGTTTTATGAAATGTGAACCAGAAGTACTTCCAACTCAGTAAACAGACATCGGTCTCCAGGGAGGAAGGATGTTGTTGTGGTTAAGGCACAGAACCCTGAAGCTATAGTAGTAGTTCTAGGGTCCTGTTTTCAGCTCCACCACAAACCTTGTGCATGTCGGTCACTTACAGCCAAATTTTCAATAACAGCATTTATTTTGCATGCCCATCTTGAAACACTTTGGGTCTGATTTTCAACATGTTGAGCACAGGCAACTACCACTGACTTTTACAGGACCTGTGGGTGCTCAGCACTGCTGGAAGAATGTCTCAAGATGAATAACTAAGAACTGAGGCAATAAAACAGTGAGCAATCTTAACCAGAACCACTGTGCCTCAAATTACATACGTACAAGATGGGGATTAATGCTTCCCTGCTTCACAGGCACGTTGTGATGTGAAGCTAATTTATTAATAGTGTTAAATGCCATAGAAGTGCCTGTAAATAAATACAAATAGTGTAACAATAATGCAAATCTGATCCAAGAATCTAATGCTTCTTTAGAGGAAATCTGTAAGTAACAACTTTTGATGCACTCTCAGAATACTAAAAATTCACTCACCAGTCAAAAGAAACAGATTAGATAACTCCAAAAACCAAATCAAAACAACAAAACTACAAAGTTCTTGTTTACAAACAACTTTTAGAAAGATCTGTATAGGAGTTGAACTACAACCTATATGGTTTAAGGATTAATTCTTTAGTAGGTCCTGCATTAAGTCAGTTCCAGTTCCACTGTATACAAAAATAGCAGAAGACTCAAGGTGCCATTTGCCAATATTACTAATTATTTGAACAAATTTCTTGATGCCATAAAAGCACATACAGCTCTTTGTGGCAGGGACCTCTTTGTATGTGTTTGCACAATAACTTACGTGATGAAGCCTCAATTCCGATTAGGGACTGTAGGCACTACAGTAATATAAATTACTCAGGTCAGATTGGCATTCTGACAAAAGAGTCAGATAGCTATTAATTTACACAAAATTGTGTTGACTTTGTATTTTAATTACTGTATACATTCAAAACAGTTTCAGTGGTATCTTATGATCAATGTATACCCATTAAATGTATGGACCCATGATGAACAGAATGCAAGACAGAAGAAATCTTTTATTAAGATTCACTATATCCATTTCCTCATTTATATTTTCATTGTTGAGTCTTTACACATAGAAATGCTTAGTGTGTTGACGAGCACATTTTATACCCCCCCCTTTTTTTTTTAAACAGAAAAATGTAGAGCTATCACTCCATAACCCATTTTTAAATCAATCTTGTGCATCCATTGTAAGACAATTAAAGCACTCTTGCCTATCCACATTCTGCATAGCACATGCAAATATACCACATGTGCCAGAGAATAAAACCATTAACAGACCTACTGCTGGATACTCCAAATATCCAGTTTCTTAGCAGGCCCTCACAAATCATTAAAAATATATATATATATATATATTGTGATCTTATTGATCAAGATTGCCTATAACCCAACACACAAAATGCAGTCCACAACAAAGACTAACAAAGAATAAGTATTTGATGAACCATGGGAGCACAGAATTGTCACAGATGGATGAAAGCACTACAATGGGCAGACTCTCTCTTTCAAAATGATAAGCCAATTACCCACAACTGCATGAAGAAAAGAAACAAATATCACTTTCCGTTTCCTACTAATATATGTTAAAAACCCTTACTACTTTTGAACAAAATACATCAGACCTCAGTTAATATATTTCATTTTACCATTCTACCCTAATTAACTCATGTTCAGTGACCAGTCCAGTAGCAAATAAATTCAAAATTAAGAGTGTAAAAATACACAATAAACTCCCCATAGCTTATAAATAGAAACCAGGCTGTCTAGAGACTATACAGAAGCAAATACCTCCAATTCACCTCACATTTTAAGAGAGTCTAGATAAATTTGGTGGTCTAGTTTCCCACATCCGTATTTAGTAACATGGTGAATACATTCAGTCCTGATCTGCACACTATGTTTGTAGTTACAGGCAGGCTGCAATGTCTGCACACCATGCCCCTTACTCGTAATGGGAAAGAGGCGTTTTGGAAAATCCCAAGCAACAATGCTGCATCACGAGGGACATGACACTCTAATGGGGCCAGAGCCCCCAAAACAGAACAAATGAGCCACAACACTCAGCGCTGATTATTGAGACAGCGAAATAAGCGACTGCCTGTGTCCTACCCAAAGTGCAATCCCAACCCATCTCCCCCAGGGACATACCATTCCTCTGCCCCCCCCCCCCCCCCCCCCCCCCCCCCCCCCCCCCCCCCCCCCCCCCCCCACCCCCCCCACCCCCCCCCCCCATGGACATACCCTTCCTCTGTCCCCCACCCCCTACCCCCGCCCATCTCCCCCATACACACACACACAACCCCCCCCATCCCCCAACCCAACCATGGACATACCCTTCCTCTGTCCCCCAGCCCACACCCCAGTCCTCTCCCCCTACACACTCAACCCCCCGCCCTTGCTATGTCCCCCCGCCCATCTCCCCCCTACACACACAACCCCAGCCCCCACCCCCCGCAGGGACATACCCTTCCTATCTCCCCCAGCCCCCACCCATCTCCCCCCTACACACACACAACCCCCCCGCCCCCCGCCCCTGCTATGTCCCCCCGCNCTCCCCCCTACACACACACACACACAACCCCCCACCCTTGCTATGTCCCCCCGCCCATCTCCCCCTTACACACACTCAGCCCCCCGCCCCCCACCGACCGGGCATCTCCCGCGGGGCGCCATACTCCGCCCCGCCCCGGGCCCCGCACCTGCTTGCGTGGTGTCGCTCAGGTCGTAGCCGCCGCCGGGGAAGTCGCGGAGCTTCCTGCCGCTGAGGCAGAGGATGCCCGAGCTGGCCGCCTCCTCCAGGGCCCGGTCCAGGCTGCGCCCCGTGTGGGGCTGGGGCAGCGGGGCCGCGCCCCAGTAGGGCCCGGTGGGGTAGCACAGGGTGAGGTGAGCGGGGAGCCCGAGCCCGCCGCTGCCGCCGCCTCCCTGCCCGGCCGCCATGTTAGTGCCGGAGACAAGCCGGCCCCACAACAAACAGCGGCGCGGCGCGCAGGCGCCGCCGGCCGGGGGAGGGGGCGCGCCCGGCGCGGGGCAGCGGGGGCGGGAGCGCGCCCGGCGCGGGGCAGCGAGCGCGGGGGCGCGCGCGTGTCTCCTCAGCGCTCCCTGCCAGCGGGGCCCCGGCCGGCCTGAGGGCGGCGTTCGGGCCGGGCGCGGGGTGCAAAGGGCGGGGGTGGCGAGCAGGACCCCCCCCCCCCAGCGGGCACGGAGGGGGGCACGTTCTCCTCACTCTGGCCACGTAACAATTCAAGGCAACTCCCGGTTTAGCCAGCGCCCCCCCCCCGCCCGGCCCGGCTCGGCTCGGCTCGGCCCGGCCCCGCCGTGAGACTCGCTCGGGCCAAGTCCCGCATCTGAGATCAAGGCCGGGCTGGTCACAGCGGTTCCTGCCCAGCTGTGCCCGCCACCCTCAGCGGGCACCGGGGCTCGCTCGCTCCCCTGCCCGCGGGACACCGCTTGTACAGAGCGCGTGAGGAAATCCCTTCTCCTGCGGGAACTCCCGCCGGGCTCGGCTCGCCCTCTCGGCTGGGGTGTTAGCACGCTGGGTCTGTGCTGCTGCACCGTGTCCGGCTCTGCACAGATGCCAACGGCAAGAAGACGATCAAAGAGGAGAACACACCAAGCCGGCAGCGCGACAGTTTCTATGATCGGGGTGTGTGAGAATGTGACTTGCTCCTTGTGAGTGGGGGGGCACGTTGGTGAGACTGAATGAGCAACATCAACATTGCAGTATAAGGATTTTACGATGTAAAAAAGGCCAGAGTCAAAAGATGAACACCTGGAAAGTGATCAAGACTCGAATGGAGAGAAATCTACCATTTAATACACGAATGGCCGGGAACTAAGGCAAGCAGTAAGTCTGGGTTCAGCTGCTCTGTGTAGCAGACATCCTAATGCCCTTAGAGGGCACAGGATGAGAAGTCTTGGAAATCATGATGATGTGAAATGAAGTGGGAAACCATCTGATTGGAGAACTGCTTTTTTACTGCTGTAGGGCAGTCTCAGAATATATTTGCCAGCTGTCCACCCATTTCCCCAAGGTATCTGTTTCCTGAAAAGGATGCAATAAATAATAGTCCTCTAAATACATATGAAATCCTGGGCAAGTGACCTAGATATGGATAAGCAATTTGATAAAGTTAAATGTGATAGAGCTTTCTATTGTATTTAGTGGTATAGTCCTTGAGGAGGGAATTAGAGAACTACTGTGACCGTTTTTAGTACGTATAGTCATCTTCCACATCACATTGTGTTATGGGCATTAAGAGTCTTTGTAAAAAGTATACAATGCAAATATAATTAGTCATGAAAAGGTGAGAATTCCTGTTCAGTCATAACCAATCAATAGCCAATTTAAGAATAGGACCCACTCCTGCAACCTTACTCTCATGAGTAGTGCATTGACTTCACTGGCTGGGACAACTTGGATGAACAAGGATGCGGCCCATAGATTAATTTGTAAATTGCTCCAAAGCCATTTAGCAAAATTTATAAAATGGAAGGTTTCACCATGTACTCTGTTATACTGTCCAACATACGAATGCTTTTACAGAAAAAGGAGGAGTTGCAGTAATCATAAAAATCTGTTCATAATTTATCCATAGTAATCCAGTATTGAAGTATTCATTCTTAGACCAAATCATCTGCTGGGATAAATGGGTGAAATTTCAGTGGTGTTTCTCAGTTTGATCCAGAGAATGTAGTCTTCTGTAAAGTTTTATATTGGTGGAATGGATGTAAAGAAGAAATATTGAGTGGGTGTGGAATATAAGGAACTTTAGAAAGAACTGTAGGAGCATGTTGGTTTATGTTGTTGCAAGCTATAATATTGCTAATAACATGGAGGAGGAAATGTACACTGTGTATTGAAAAGAAGGAGATTCGGGAAAGCTTGAAGGGTCACAGAATTTCCCTGAAAAAGCAAAGGATAGTCCCTTTTCAACCATCAGTGTGCCATTTATGAAAGTCTAGGGTACTTGCAGGGTAGACACGAAAGATTCATTTTCATCCCGTTTGATTAACAATTTGGCACAATCCTAGCCTACCATGGTGTCCATGGCAACTCTCAAATGACTATTATAAAAATATTATTTAAAGGAGTATACATTAAGCCATAATACCACTTTAGCTGTGTGTGTGTGTGTGTGTGTGTGTTAGAGAGAGAAGTGTTTTACAAGAGGCTAGGCCAAACAATCAGAAATTCCTGTATACTGGAACATAAATGCTATGGTGAAAACAAATCAGTGATAGCATCTGTTCAATAACTACAGAGCATGATTAGTATTTGCTCTGGAGAGAAAAAAATCAATAAGGAATCTCATCAGACAATACAAAAGAGCAGAAATAAAGGATGCAGGTAAGGTTCTCACATGAAAGATAAATTAAGTAACGTTGAAGTGAATGTGGAAAAAAATATTGATGCTCAGACTCCAATCTTGGATGCAAAGTGAAGGAATATAGAAAATCAGAAGCCACTGTTGCAATATCCTACGCTCTGTAGTAATATTATTAGTACTTGTAAAATTGTTTAACATTTTGTGATTAGCAAGTGCCCTGGAATACTACCTCTTCTGCATGAGGAATTATCTAAATTGGTGCTCTGTAAATATGAGATACTGTATACATGTCAGTCAGTCAGAATCACATGGCTAGGCATGCTCCCAAGCAGAATAAGGCTAAAGTAAGATCCACAGAAGCAGATTCTCAGTAGATTGCACAGGGTGCGACAGAGAGCAGAATTTGTTTTCATACTTAGATCTTTCTATGGTTCCCTAAAGTGGACATTTTATATATGCAATGTGACTAATTTTGAGGCTCTGAGGGAAATTCCTTCCATGAGCTCTATAAAGGAGACTAGCCTTCAGTCAGCAAGTTAGTCCATATGTCAGTGTGAGGCAGCTGAGATATTATTAGTCAAAAGAGGAGCAGCCTTTGAACATAGTGTGGGCGATATCTGTCTGAAATTCAATAGTACATAATTAGCCAGGATAAGGAAGGAAACTACCAAGGACTGAAAGATTTAGTTCTTTAGTGCTTTGCCTATTTAGCATGTTTAATGAGATTTATAAATTCCAAGGGCAGAAGCGACTATTGTGATCATTCAGTCTGATCTCCTGTATAACACAGGCCATAGGAGTCCCCCAACGTAATTCCTAGAGCCTATCTTTTAGAAAAACGTAATGAGGAAGCAGTCACGCATGTACAGACAATATGATCATGTCACTGCAAATAGACTGATTTTCTCCTACAAGAAATCCCAAGTCTGTGAAGGAAGTAGTATGAGAAGTGAAATAGGCAATTGTCATAAGTAGTATCAGTGGGCCAGAACATCTGCTCTGCTCCAGCCTAAGGCAGAAAGGTCTTCTAATGCTATCTTAAACAGTCAGCTGAAGATTTCCCAACATGGGAGAAAACAGAGGCAGTCCAATGCCAACCATCCTCACAGTTCTTAGCATAAATAGTATGTTGGGGTTGGCCCAGAGGACAGTATGGCCAGAAATAGCTGGCTTTGCCTCTTTGCCACAACTTCCTGTTGAAAGTTATTGCAGCTGGCCACAATTTAGAGCAGCCTCCAGGCTGTTCTAAGTTGCACTGGGGGTAGAACTAGCACCTGGCTGATACCAGGATCAGAGAAGCACAAAAGTTGCATAAAGCTACCTTTGCCCCCTACTCTGAGTCCTGGCTAATCACATTCAGTCATATGTGAGGATCAGGGCCAATATATCTACATAATCTCTAGTTGTCACAATTTTTTGTTAACGATTCCAGATCTGACTTCAAAGTCATATACAAATTTGTATCCTTAGGATTCAGTCAGCTATTGGTTGGCTGAGTCTCAAACACTCTTGTGTTTACAAGCGTTATTCTGCATCATGAGACTGCTGTGTACCTGATCTCAGCATTCTTATGAGACTTCCCTTTTTTTAGTTTTGTTTTGGGTTTTTTTGCACTAAAGTAGCCTGGAAACAGCATAACTCACAGGGAACTAACTGGTGGCGGGCGGTGCTGGTATTTTAGATTGACATAGTGTTTGCATCTGGATTTCCAGATTAAAAACCCCCACAGATTTGAAATACTCTTGAGTAGAAATGGAGTCAAGTCAGTATATTCAGAACAGGACCTACATTTTTGCAGAGTTTGGGGAATATTTGCATCAGAGGTTTTGGTTTGGCTCATTACCAAAAAGGCTGAGCCGCAAAGCCCAGATCTCTGAGCTCTCCCAAAGAGTTAGGGGGCTCAGTTCTAGTGCTTCAGTTGAGGCCCACCCTCTGCTCATGAGATTTTTTAAAAAAATATATCAACCAAATAGCAGCAGGAATAATCTGTCTTGTTTTAGAAGTTGAGTGAGCTGTTGGTGAGTAGAGGCAGCTTCGGGGTATCACTAAACTCCGTGAAAGTGACTGTTCCTTTCAGATTTAGTGGAATTCTCTTTTCTGTCTTTATTCTGTCAGAAGTATCCATAAATTGTGGTCTCCAATGGCAACAATTTAGTGTATGCAATCAAGGGCTCATACTAACACAGCTACCCCTCTGTAGCCTAGTGGAGGGGAATCTTTTGATGGTACAGAGCTGATGTAGTGTCTCCTATGTCAATTTCCTTCCTGCTGCTGATGTAGGAGTGAGGCCTGAGAAGAGAGGTATGGCCAGGGAATCGCTACACCAGTTGGCTGCTTTATTGAATCTTAGAGATTCTTGGCAGGTGGAAAAATTTACAGCAGCCTGAAGATTGCTCTAAATTGCACTAGGGGACTGACCCAGCTTTTGGAGAGCCCAGGTTGGGGAAGCATTAAGGCCAACTTTGCAAACCCCCATCTGAGCTATGCTCCTTGCCTATAGCCATGGATGTGGGCAAAAAAGTAGAATTGCAGTTATTTGAATTCCTATCTAGTTTCAGTAACTTTAGAGATGAATAGGTGCCGCTCACACATCTCATAGAGCAATTATTTCAAGCAGGTTGTCTGAACTCTGTTTTACAGCACCATGTTGAGTCATATTCAGAAAGTTTTCTTAGCAACCATAAGAGCTTTTACTTTAGTGAAAGATTAATTCAGAAAAAAAAGTGCTTGGAGGCCACCAGAGAAGTACTGATACAGCATATATCGAGTACTGGCTCAATCCCACCTATGGACAAATGCTGCCTTTAGCTCACTCACACAATAGAAAGTATAAGTAGCAAATGGGATGGCTGAGGTATCATTAATAAAGAGAATAGTTATTTGAAATGATGGAGTGGTCACCATAGCTACAGATCAAAAATTAACTATTATGAGAGGGTGCCTATGATTTCCAGGTTTCTAAGTGAGGAACAGGTAGGAAAACCGGTGTTCACTTGAGAGTTTCTGGTAAATGAATCCAACCTTTTGTTTGATGTCTGGGATTCTGAAGTCTAATTTTACCCACTACTTATTCCACTTGTTCTGTTTGCTGTCATATCTTTCACCATTTTTTCTCACTATCCTTCCAGTTTGTCTTTATTAACAAGCACTCCATTTCCTCCTTATCTTTATTGCTCCTTCCCCACAATGCTACAAAACAAACAAAAAACACACCTCTAGTTTTCAGGATGCTAAAACCACTACAAAGCCTCCAGTTCTTGTGGGTAACTTCCACTTTGAGAATCTTTGTGGTTATCCACATCCGTTGTACATGAACTTCACCTTGTCTAGTCTACGATTTAAGGTATGGTGTTATGTGCTAACACACATATTTTAGAAGCTTAATATACAAGTCCCTCTGCCTTTATACAAGCCCCTCTGCCTTTAACACATGTCTGTGTTAGAGCCTGAGGAAGCCATGTCTAGATAAGGCCTTTGTGCATGTGCGTCTGCCCCAGGCTAAACCTCGGCTTTTGACATTAATGGTTCCATTGTAACCCTCTAGCATGCCTACAACACATCATATTACAACACACAGGTCGTCTTCTCTCCTCCTGTGTTAATAAAAACACTGTCCTATTACAAGTAACATTTCACTAGATTCTTCCTTTGTTTTTTCAACAAGTTTAGTACATTATAAGATATTAGAACTTTGTTTTACTTTTTACCTTTGCTTTTTGAACCAACACACACTTGCTCATACATTAGACAGCGTGCAGACACAGCAATCCATGAATGTGCTTACCCTACTGTGCGCATCATAGCGAAACGGCTGAATCTCCAGACCCCTGAAGCCTGAAAAAGGAAAACAAGGACATTAATAACATACAGATACATGAGACACACCCAAAGCAAAGCCCAACTGTCTAAAAACATCCCCATGCTTTTCCATGACAAAATGGTCCCTTCTGGCCCCACCCTAGTCTGTGAGCCTCTACAACCAGGCAAGATCATTCTCACCCAAGTATCTTCACAGGAAGGAAGAAGGAAACTTCTAGTTCAAATTTCAAACATAAAAAGAAATGTAACTAATTATGGAAGTGATGTAGAGAAAGTAAATAGTAATAAAGCTCCTTATCTCTTCAAGCACCTTGGTGAATGGTGTTCTTAGTACACCGCAGGCTGCTAGGCCCACAGTTGATTCAGCAGTGGTTTGATATGTGTGGGGGTTGATGAATCTCCACCAAGGCATTTGCAACGTGTGTGAGTGTCAGGTCATAGAAAGTAGTCCCTGCCCTTCATGAAGCATGCACGGATACTGTGGTAGGACAGAACCATTTACAGCAGACTGCCAGTAGGTGCCAAATGTGCTTTATACATCGCTGACAGTATGCACCTGCTCCAGAGAGCGTCTTTGGAGCTCTGCCAGGCATTGTGAGATAGGTGCAACTATCGAAGATCAAGCAGTGGTTGCGAGAATACTGTGCGTGGAGGCACCGCACTTTTGCCACTTGTGGCAACGTGATTGCATTAGTGCAAGTTGAAGCCCTACACTTTCTGAGTACAGACAAGGGTTTAGGAGCTTTGCATAGGAAAGAGAAAGTAGAGGCTTGAGCAACAATTGAAAACACACCAATGAAGCCGAAGGTCTTCTCTTTAAAAAAAGGCCATTACTGATATGTCTTTAAACACATTAATCCAAGAGGGGTTTTAAGAGTGCAGGAACTATTCAACATTCAGACTTTACTGATGTTCCTGTGAGGCTTTTTTTTTATGCGCAACGTAACTTTTCACATGCACATTGAATAACACTAACAAGTATGCCTTCAGTATTTAGCTACCAGTTTCATGTGTCAGGTTCCCATGTGCTAGGTAGTTGTCTGTCTTTCTATTCATCCTCTCTATTTTGAAGAACCAGTTGCCTGATTTCATCTGGACACACGTGTAAATGTGAGCAGAGATAGAGAGGCCAACAGAAACAGATGTTAAGTGGTTCTTTTGTCAATTAACCCCCCTTTCTCCTTATGTGCACACACAAATAATCAAAATCAAACTTGGTATAAATAAGGACAGATCCTATTAAAGTCTCAACACATTGGCCCATTTTGGCAGTGAAGCAAGCCACATTTTTCTAGCTAGAACAAAAGGCAAATGCACCACTGTCAATACTAAAGTGCTAGTGCTTTATGTAGTGGAATATTTTGAAAGACATGGACACGGCTTATTCTGTGACATCTGATTTATTAATAGAAAAGAAACAAAAATAATTTCCCTTTGGCTGCTTCAGTGAACATCTTTTCATAAATAAGTAAGTAAATAAATAAATGCTATTTTATTATTGTACAGACTACAATAAAACAGAAGATCCGTTAAAGAGAAAATTCCCTGATATATCCTCCATTTGGAACATCTGTTTAATTGTACAACTGTCAATGCTTCAGTGAACTACAGAAAGTACATTTTGCAGGGTTTCTACCCTAAAAGATGAAGTTCATGAGCTTAATGTATTTTATTGGCAAGCGTGCATGCTAGAAATATATAGAAAGCTAAAAATTCTTTACAGATGGCAAAGCTGGGGTGAAGGTGTGCGTTGCATTCAGTCTTCCTACAATGGTGTCTTAAAGGAGTTTGCTCTTCTGACTTTAAATAACTTGCATGGTATGCCGTGACAAAGTGCATTCCCACATCCTGTTTCTTGATAGAATTAAGAATGTGGTCTTCCATTAAAACCTTACTTTAGTCCCAGGGAAGACACTTCTGAAAGTGCAGTCACATTAAAGGTTATGTCTATATTGCAAACAAAGGTGTAATTGTAGTGTGGGTAGGCATACCCCTGCTAGCTTTAATCTAGCTAGCACAGGCAATGATAATAGTGTCGACAAGGTGCACGGGCTAGCCTCCTGAGTACGAGATGGCCAGGGTGTCAGGGTACGTAGTTGAGTTGCTAGCCTGTGCCTCCTTGTCTACACTACTGTTGTCACCAGTGCTAACTAGACAAAAGCTAGCACGGAGATGCCTACTCATGCTGCAGTCACACACCTTCACTTCCAGTCTAGCCATATGCTAGGACAGGCCAAGTTAATGAAAACTGCTTCCTAAACAGCTGCCCATGATAGTATTAAGGTTTAACCCACTACCTTGGTGTTGGCTTATTCCATGGACGCCTCTATCAAGGTATATTCTCATGGAATGCTATGTGGTTCAGAAATGCCAAATATGCTTTATACCAGAGACAGTAAAATCCAAGAGCAATCTTTAACTTCCACAGATAGCAGGCAAAAAACAAACAAAAAATCTTATACTACTCAGACAGAAAAAAGAACATATTATTTATTTGTATTACAGTAATACTTAGGATCCTAATCATGGACCAAGACCCCATTGTGGTGGGGACTGTACAAACACAGAACAAAGACAGTCCTTGCCCCAAAGAGTGAATAATCTTGTAGCACAGGCTGCATCTGCTAGCATGGGGATGATGTTCTGTAGGAAAAGAAAAGCTCCATTGGTCACTGACGGAAGAGATCTTTTGCCATACGATTGAACAGCTCTGATTTCACTAAGTAGAAATCAGTAGTGATGCAAACACTATCCAATTTATTACAATAGCACAATGACAAATATTCCATAATAAGTATTTCAATGAATGTATATTCATTCTCACTCAGAAGGTGATATGTAATATGGTTCAGTAGTTCATTTTGCAAGGGGAAAATAGATAAAGAAAAGTCAGCATAATTTGAACCTCCTTTTCCCCCCAAGAAGACCCAGTTTTGCATCCCCTTTAATAGATGATATGCAAGTGAGTAGTATATGGGGGGGGGGGTGAAAGATCTAATGAATGACAAATCTGTTCAACATAAGCCTTTCTACTGTGATACATTGATTTCAATGTAATCTTAATGAAACTTGCATTTCTGATGCCAATACTCCCCACCAAACTGAAAAACTGATAATTATGCTCCCTCTAATTCTTGCTAACTGAAAAATCTACAAGTAACACCCTCCTCACAAAAAATAAAATAAAATAAAAGATAGACACACCCTTGTGGCCAAAATAAGAAGTGCCACAAAGAATACACCTCTACCCCGATATAACGCTGTCCTCGGGAGCCAAAAAATATTACTGCATTATAGGTGAAACCGCGTTATATCGAACTTCCTTTGATCTGCCGGAGTGCGCAGCCCCCCACCCCCGGAGCACTGCTTTACCGCGTTATATCTGAATTTGTGTTATATCGGGTCGCATTATATCGGGGTAGAGGTGTATGTGGATCCAATCAGTTTGGGGTTTTTTTTACCTTCTACATAAATAACATTGTTTTTACTTTGAGTGAATCTTCTGAGATGTGGAATTGCACTTTAAAAAGAGAAAACTGTGGGAACACCAAATGTTAAAAGATTTCAGGGGAATGCTATCCTTATAAACATTAAACAGATCTTACCTTCATTTCCAAGGATGCCAATGCCTTGATTTTCTTTTACAGCATGTGATTTTAGGATGCTTAATGAAAGAGGAAGGATTTATAGCTTTAGTGTTATGGTATAAAATAGCTATCGTATCGTATACAAGTTTTTAAAAAATCGGATACCAGAAGTGGTCAGCGTTAATATACATCATTATTTACCTTAAAGTAATACAATTTAAGATTAATTTGTACAGCTATCATGACAAAATTAGTAACTTTCCACACACAGAATACATTGAGACTGCTAAAAGTGCGAGAAAATAGTTCAGGGGATATTATAGTTTGCCTGGGAATTAGAGGGCATATGTTCCATTCCCAACTAACTTTTGGGTTGATTTTGTTTTTTCTAATTAACTAAAAGCCTTTTAGAATTCCTTTATATTGTGATTGTGTCACAATAGGAGTGTATGGTAAACTCTGATGCTCTGGGGGGAAATTGGCTCCATTAGTTTTCTGCCATAGTTACATGACGATTAGATCATTTCTCAGATTACCATTAGTGCATTTTGAGTGGCTTTTTCATCAGATCCAGATTCTATGGGAAAGCCTGAGTTTATGGTATAGTTAATATTTCCCAAGGGTACATTAACAGTAGCAGATCCCACTGTAACTAGAATATTTACTATCTTCCAGTAAATAAAGAATACTTGTTCCTGAATACTGTAATATTTTTCATCTTCACAGAGAAACAATCCCCACCAGAGTTTGATTCCAGGATCCTGAGCACCAGAGCACAGATCACTACCATTTGAGTTAATGAGCAACCCAGTTAGGTGGCAGCAGTAGTAAGCTTTTATCCTACCAGAGGGGAATGCAACATGAACTTCACAACAAAAAAATGGCCATACTGGGTCAGACCAAAAAGTCCATCTAGCCCAGTATCCTGTCTTCCGACAGTGGCCAATGCCAGGTGCCCCAGCGGGAATGAACAGAACAGGTAATCATCAAGTGATCCATCCCTGTCGTCCATTCCCAGCTTCTGGCAAACAGAGGCTACCATCTCTGCCCATCCTGGCTAATAGCCATTGCTGGACCTATCCTCCATGAATTTATCTAGTTCTCGTTTGAACCCTGTTATAGTCTTGGCCTTCACAGCATCCTCTGGCAAAGCGTTCCACAGGTTGACAGTGTGTTGTGTGAAGAAATACTTCCTTTTGTTTGTTTTAAATCTGCTGCCTATTAATTTAATTTGGTGACCCCTAGTTCTTGTGTTATGAGAAGTAGTAAACAACACTTCCTTATCTACTTTCTCTACACCAGTCATGATTTTATAGACCTCTATCATATCCCCGCTTAGTCATCTCTTTTCCAAACTGAAAAATCCCAATTTTATTAATCTCTCCTCATAAGGAAGCTGTTTCATACCCCTAATCATTTTTGTTGCCCTTTTCTAAACCTTTTCCAATTCCAATATATTTTGAGATGGGGCAACCACATCTGCACACAGTATTCAAGATGTGGGCATACCATGGATTTACATAGAGGCAATATGATATTCTCTGTCTTATTATCTATCCCTTTCTTAATTATTCCCAACATCCTGCTAGCTTTTTTGACTGCTGCTGCACATTGAGTGGATGTTTTCAGAGAAATATGCACAATGACTCCAATAACTCTTTCTTGAGTGGTAACAGCTAATTCAGACCACATCACTTTGTATGTATAGTTGGGATTATGCTTTCCAATGTGCATTACTTTGTATTTATTAACATTGAATTTTATCTGCCATTTTGTTGCCCAGTCACACAGTTTTGTGAGATCCCTTTGTAGCTCTTTGCAGTCTGCTTTGGACTTAAGTATCTTGAGTAGTTTTGTATGATCTGCAATTTTTTCCACCTCACTGTTTACGCCTTTTTCCAGATCATTTATGAATATGTTGAATAGTACTTGTCCCAGTACAGACGGCTGTGGGATACCACTATTTACCTCTCTCCATTCTGAAAACTGGCCATTTATTCCTACCCTTTGTTTTCCTGTCTTTTAACCAGTTACTGATCCATGAGAGCACCTTTCCTCTTATCCCATGACAGCTTACTTTGCTTAAGAGCCTTTGGTGAGGGACCTTGTCAAAGGCTTTCTGAAAATCTAAGTACACTATATCCACTGGATCCCCTTGTCCACATGATTGTTGGCCTCCTCAAAGAATTCTAGTAGATTGGTGAGGCATGATTTCCCTTTACAAAAACCATGTTGACTCTTCCCCAACAAATTATGTTCATCTATGTGTCTGACAATTCTGTTCTTTACTATAATTTCAACCAGTTTGCTCGATACTGAAGTCAGGTTTACCAGCCTGTAATTGCTGGGATCACCTCTGGAGTCCTTTTTAAAAATTGGCATCACATTAGCTATCCTCCAGTCATTTGGTACAGAAACTGATTTAAATGATAGGTTACAAACCACAGTTAGTAGTTCTGCAATTTCACATTTGTGTTCCTTCAGAACTCTTGGGAGAATACCATCTGGTCCTGGTGACCAGATGTTTTACAATTACACTTTACAAACATTCAGTAACTTGGCTAGTTTTTATTAACTGTTATTTTAAAATGATAGAGACAAATTTGTCTGTTACACTCATGCAACCCAATTTAGTTCTTTGGGGTTGCAGACTTAATACAGAGTAGATCTTGGCCCTTTTATCAACCTTCAGCATGTGAAACGCCCTCTTAAACTGTTAACCTCTGAAATTATGTGAAATGGAATTAACTGTGGTGCTTAGATTGTCTTAAATAAAGCAGGGCAAATGGGATATTTGCCAAATTATTATGAGGTCACAGACTTGGTTTGGAAGGGTTATAACCCTAATATCTGGGCTTATTTATCTCAGTCACCTATCTGTGAAGGTGATATCACTGCCCTAAGATCTAGGCTTATTAAATTTTGTTTCTTCCTAAATCCTAATATCATATGGATATGTAGGAGTAAAAAAAAAAAAAAAAACACCTCATTTGCACTGTAGTTCCATACAATTAGTTTTATCATTTCAAATCAGCAAATATTGCTATACATGCTGTCTTTTAAATTAATCTCTGTGATTCAAGATATTTCTAACTCTTACCTTTAAACCTTTGAGATAAAGTGACATTGTTTCACTGTTAATGTGATGAAAGGAAACACTATTGGAAATCTCACAGGTCTGTTACTTTTTCAAATGTTTTAAAAAGGCAATTGTTATGATTTTACAGAAAATCACAAATGCATCACTAAACCCCCTTGATACACTATGAAAAACTCCAAGGCTTTGTTAGAGGAAGAATAAAAATCCCTTTGGATAAAAATTCATTATGCATAGATTTCATTCATTCATTTATTTAACTTACACTTTCAAGGTTTAAAAAGAACAAAAATCTTCGGGCAATCATTTAAATACCTAATTCCAAAAGGGATAAATAATTTATCTCTGTCAGCAGAGTTGGAATGATACAAGCAATCACATCTGCCAATTGATTTCATGGCCATAGTAACCCTAACATAGTTAACCTAAATTTTGTTTAGTATCTTTAGCACTAGAGAAATTAAGCAAAATAAAATACAGTTCCCCCACCACCACCTCATCCCAGGTGGCTCTCTGTTCAGATCAGTTTTTTAAGTCTATATTGATGCCTTTTCTATGCAAATTGAACAGAATATTGTAAGATCTCCAGGATCTCTCCAGAGAGTTCTTCACAAGTTATTCTACTTCAATCAGGTACTTTAATGATCTCCCCCCAAACCTGGATTTCAGATGACTGAAGCAAACAGTTACCTTCAAAAATAGCACCAATGTGGGAAAAATTAGATCTGTATCATTAATGATCACTATGGACAGCGGGGCCAATTTTCTCCTCTCACACTAGAGTAAATTTGGAGTCAACTCCATTGTCAGTGGAGTTACAATGGGGTAAGAGTGGTGTAACAAAGTAATCTGTGCAACCCCCATTGTATTCTTCTCACCCAAGAGATTGGGGTAAGAGAAATAATGTAGTGGAAATATGGTGAGCCCCAAGCATTCATGATTCATGAACCCCCCAAAAATCATGATTATTTTTAAAAAATCTCATGATTGTTAAAACAATACATTTTGGATTAATTTTATTTGCCTTCTGGTTCTTGAGACTTTAGGGTTTGTGTTTTCAGGCTTTTCTCCAAAATTATGGGAGCTAGGAACTTTCATTAAAAAAAAAAAAAAAGTTGAGATTCTCTTGTAATGCATGACTCCAGGAGCTGGAGCTTTAAGAAAAACACCAAATGTCTGAGTTGGCCCAGATATCCCCTAACTTCCCAGAAGGCACCCTGTTCTTATGCTGGGTTCCTCTAGGGATCTACAGAGGAAAACTGAAGAGAGAAGAATTTATCCCAGTGCAAGCAGCTGAGGAGCCAGCTGTAGAGAACCTGAAGAGATGGATGACAGACACAAGTGTGCACATGAGGGGTGTGCATTCTGGCACTCCCTCCTAACTGTATGAGCACTAGTATAGCGTTTCCATCTCTGGCGATTTTACCATCTGTCTCGCCATATTTGATGTTCTTCTTAAAGCCTCAGCTCCGCAGGCTACTAACTCTTTCACCCCTCAGTGCAGGCCTCCATAGTCCTTTGCAGGCTACAGTGCTTTCCCACTGGGTCTGGCCTACTAGATGCAGGGAAGAAGAGCAGCTTCCTCCCACCCTTGTTGGGAGCCCTAAGTAAGGGCAGTTGCAGGACGGACCTTAGCTGTTTTGTGGGCCAAGGCATCATCACCAACAGCCAACCTCCCCTCCCTTAAAAATGCCAGCCAATCAGAAAAGCCAAGAAAAAAGGCCAGCCAATCAGAAAAGCCAAGAAAAAAGGCCAGCCAACCATCAGCGTAGCCAAAATGGCTGGCGAGCCCAGCAGAAAAAGCTGAGTGCCACAGCAGCCCAGTGCCCCCTGGAAGTTGGTACCTAGGGCGACTGCTCTGCTTCACCCACCCCTAGAACTGGCCCCGGGAAGATGCCTGCACCAGGCCTCCAGTTCCAAACGATGCTTTGTTTCCCTGGGGGTTTTCCTTCACATGTGTTCCCCTGCTCCAGAAACCATGACCACTCTGCACAGACCTCACCTGCCCCACCCCAGTTCAAGGCCCACAAAAGTCTTATCAAGGACCCTGCTCCTCCTCCCCCCTCCCCGGGTTCCTTGTTTTACTGGCAGCTCTTAGTCTCCTCCCATGCCCCTATTCTGGTCACAGCCTGTCTTAGATTCCTTCCCCAGCTCCAACTCCCTGGCCACAACGGGCATGACCACCAGCCCTTCCCTCTCTGAAGAGTCTGCCCAGCAAGCTGCTGCTCCTTCCATGCGTCTGACGAAGTGGGTCTTCACCCACGAAAGCTTATGCTCCAATACATCTGTTAGTCTTAAAGGTGCCACAGGACTCTCTGTTGCCTTTTACAGATCCAGACTAACACGGCTACCCCCCTGATACTCCTTCCAGCTGTCCCTCACTGGAGAGAGACACACCAAATCTTTCCTCATCCACACTCCCCATGAAACTCCTCCTTCCCTCGACTGGCTTCCTCCCTATTGCAAAAGGCTTGATTTACATAACCCTCTCCCTCTTCCCAGCAGGCCCTGCTTCCATCCTGCCATAACTAGCTCCCTGAGGAATTACAAATCCCACAATGGCTGTCTTCAAAGGGATGGCACTTGGAACAGGGATGTGCAGACCCAGACTTGCCCTTAAAAGGACACCCTGGGACTCCTCACAAACTATTACAATTTAACACTATAGTAAAATGCAAATAGAGTTCAGTATTACAAACCCCAAGCATTCAAAAATGAGTCAGGGCTCAAACAATTATCAAGAGATTGGCTTAAAAATGTGCAATCCGTTCATGTTTTGTTGCAGAGAAAAGCTCAAAAACATGAACTGAGTGCACCCCAAAGGTCCAGTAACCCTCAAGGCAAATTAAAAGAAAAGCAACTTTGGCTTAAACACAGGGAAATATGGGGTGCAGAATGGAGGAGGGATTGGGAAGAGGTGTGCAGAGGAATGCAGAGAGATTCAAGTGGCTGGGGGAATTTGGAGCATACAGTACAGCTGCTTTGTGCTATTCTGGTGATACGAAGCAACTGTAAATCTGGTTTAACTGGCCAGTAAGCTCGGGCTGCTTTGTGCTGCTCCGGAGTGGGGAAAGGAACCCGTGTGTACAGGTTAACATGGCCATAAAAGTTACATTTAAAACTATGGAATCATAGAATCATAGAACTTGAGATCAGAAGGGACCATTATGATCATCTAGTCTGACCTCCTGCATGATGCAGGCCACAAAAGTTGACCCACCCACCCCTGAAATAACTCTCACCCTTGCCTCAGCTGTTGAAGTCCCCAAATCCTGATTTGGTGACTTCAAGCAGCAGATAATCCTCTAGCAAACAACCCCTGCCCCATGCTCGGAGGAAGGCGAAAAACCTCCAGGGCCTCTGCCAATCTACCCCGGAGGGAAATTCCTTCCCGACCCCAAATATGGCGATCAGCTGAACCCCGAGCATGTGGCCAATATTCTCTATCCTGACACTTAGGAAAAGACTCCCAATATCCCAACATTTAAAATCGGTACTAACTCCCAGTGGCACATTATTGACCTATTGGGTAAATCAAGTTATCCTATCAGATCATCCCTTCCATAAACTTATCAAGCTTAGTCTTAAAGCCGGAGAGGTCTTTTGCCCCCACTATGTCCCCCGGCAGGCCATTCCAGTATTTCACTCCTCTGACGGTCAGAAACCTTCGCCTAATTTCAAGCCTAAACTTCCCAACTGCCAATTTATATCCATTTGTTCTCGTATCCACATTAGCACTGAGCCGAAATAATTCCTCTCCCTCCCCGATATTGATCCCTCTGATATATTTAAAGAGAGCAATCATATCTCCCCTCAACCTTCTTTTGGTTAAGGAAAACAATCCGAGCTCCTCAAGTCGCCTTTCATACGACAGGCTTTCCATTCCTCGAATCATCCTAGTGGCCCTTCTCTGTACCCTTTCCAGTTTAAGTTCATCCTTCTTAAACATGGGAGACCAGAACTGCACACAGTACTCCAAATGAGGTCTCACCAGCGCCTTGTATAACGGGACTAGCACCTCCTTATCTCTACTAGAAATACCTCGCCTAACGCAACCCAAGACCGCATTAGCCTTTTTGACGGCCACATCACATTGCCGACTCATAGTCATCTTGCGATCGACCAGGACTCCGAGGTCCCTCTCCTCGTCCGTTACTTCCAACAGGTGCGTCCCCAGCCTATAACTATAATTCTTATTAGTCATCCCTAGATGCATAACCTTACACTTCTCACTATTAAATTTCATCCTATTACTAATACTCCAGTTTACCAGGTCATCCAAATCCCCCTGGAGGATATCCCTATCCTTCTCCGAATTGGCAATACCTCCCAACTTCGTGTCATCCGCAAACTTTATCAGCCCACTCCTACTTTCGGTTCCGAGGTCAGCGATGAATAGATTGAATAACATCGGACCCAAAACCGAACCCTGAGGAACTCCACTGGTAACCTCCCTCCAACCCGACAGCTCCCCTTTCAGTACGACCCTCTGCAGTCTCCCCTTTAACCAGTTCTTTATCCACCTCCGGAATTTCATTTCGATCCCCATCCTTTCCAATTTACGCAGTAATTCTTCATGCGGTACCGTATCAAACGCCTTACTGAAATCAAGATATATCAGATCCACCGCATTGCCCTTATCTAAAAAATCTGTTACTTTCTCAAAGAAGGAGATCAGGTTGGTTTGGCACGATCTACCTTTCGTAAAACCATGTTGTAATTTGTCCCAGACGCCATCGACCTCTTGACACTTCATCTTTCAAAGTCCTTAGAAACATCAGATAGTAACTAGACTGTGCATGCCACTGCCATGCCCCCTCTTGCAGCCAGGTCACATGCTGCAGATGCATCTTGCCTTAATCTTCTCAACTGGGTCAGCAACATTCTCTTTGGGATTCTTGTTTACCGTTCATGTACGGCATTTTCAATTAAAAATTGAAACATGCCACGGAAATTCCTAGACAAAAGATGTTCAAATGGAGTTAAGATTGACAGTACATATCAACAATTTAAGATTAACTACACTACAGATATATTGCAGTTATCCCAAAAGCAAGTATTATAAACCCAGGAGATTCAAAGTTAAACTTAAAAGAAATCCAAGCATGTTACAGTATGAAAATACAGGTAAGGAATTCAACCACCCTTCACTTTGCCCTGTTGTGACACGAGGGGGGAAAATAAGAAAAAGTCTAATGAGTCTTTACAAATTGGATTAATCTAATGTGGGAACAGAAACAGTAAAATGCCTTAATCATAATCACGTACTTATTGCATGGTGTCACTACAAGACAGTGTAATGGTTGTTCAGATGTTCCTACCTTAACACCATTCTATTCTTTCAGTATTATAAATGTAAAATTCCCTAAATTATTGCCCTCACTTTTCCAATTTTAATGTGAGTCCAGCAATTCAATCTGCTTTCCCATGTCTTGTTAAAGGTTATTTCTATTATGGTAGTGCTAGGGGCTGTACACATAGTAAGAGACAATCTTTGCCCTGAATAGTTTTCAATCTAAGCTCCTGATTCCATCAACACTTGCCTGCATGCTTAACTTCAGTGCCATTGACTTAAATGGCACTATAAAGGTAGGCATGCTCCTCAGTGTTTGCAGGATCAGGTCCTAAATATTTAAGGCATCATGTGGGAAGAGAGAGAACCACAGAGAGGTGAAGGGACTTGCCCAAGGTCTCAGGACAGGTTAGCAGCTCCAGCTTGTCTGAGTACCAGTTCAGTGCCCTATCCCTTGGACCACATTCTGACTGAGTCTGTTCCGCTTCCATCATCTTTAAGCTTTAGCATTTCAATGTACTCCTGTTTTTAAGGCCCCTCCACATATATATATTAGGAACTGTGACTCATAGCTATCTCTTGTTACTGGTACTTTGGCTCCCTCACGTTCCTTCCATATCACCAAGAATTTCATATCTATTTCCAGGGATATCAGGTAGTGCATTGTATGTGGAGAATGCCCCCACTTGAACTGTGTACTGTACAGTGCAGGAAATGAGATACTGTCTCAGAAACAAGCAACACTTTGCAGTTGTGCAAACTTTGTTCAGTGATTTATGTGACCTTTATTATGTACCCTATAGCAGAGATGATTTCAGAGCAATTGTTATATAAAATTGCAGAAACAAACATGCTATTCATCTAGTATCACATTAGCCCAATTTAAAAGGGTAGATTGTTCTTTCAGCAGATTTTCTATTCCTTTCTGGTTTGTTTCTCCATAAGGCATTGAAAGCAGAGGAAGATAGTTTGGCAGGACATTCTGCATTCAGAGAGTGGGCGATGGACATTCCCGGGATTGACCTGTTCTCTTGTATAGGAAGAGAAATGTACACTGAAGAATCTGACTTGCACTTGCAATCCATTTGGGGTGCAAAGACTTGGGTCTGGATCTTATTCACGGGGGCCACAGATTGTGTTTTAAAGGGAGACCGAGCAAAGGGTAGAGAGGAAACTCAGCAACAAACAAGTCCTTACTAATTATGCTCTGCAGTTTACTGCTAATTTTTTGGGGGGAGGGGGAACACAATGGTATTTGGGATTTATAAGGAAGCATCTATCTGTTTTTAATTTATCTTTCATCATACCATCGAGGTCCCTAACAGATGAAGTAGGGAAGAAGGAGTCTGTGACACAGGTTTTGTCTAGATGATGAAAAGAGGTGCTTGTGGAAACTGAGTCAGCAAACTCAAGTTAGCTAATGAGATTTTAAACACCCCTTGGCATCACATGCATCACAAAATAGCACCTTAAAATGTTATTAGCTGGTCCCTTAGTACTAGCCGGCCACAAGGAAACAATTTTAATTTTGTTAAACTATTGTCTACACTGGGTGTTAAAGGAGGTAACATGATTTGAAACACAACTCAATTTTAAAGCATCTTTGTTCCTTGCCAGCAAGATCCAAAGGGGACTAAATGCTTTGTACTTCCTTAATGGTTTGTCTACACTTGAAAATTAATTCGGATTAAGGTAGGGTGTGAATTTAGAGCACAACAGCTATTTGGAATAACTGTGTGGACACTATTTTTCCATAGTATCAGTGCCCACACATGGAGTTATTCAGGAATAACAAGAAAATATTCCTGAGTAACTCCAATTTAAGACCTAATCTTAAACCACTTCCCAAGTAGAACCAGCAACATCAGCTGCTTTTGAGTAGGAACATTTGTGGGCTGAAGGGTCACTATTAGGAGAAGGCACTTAATAGGCCATATTATTATTCGTTTGTATTACAATAGTCCCTAGAGACCAACCCAGCATGGAGCCCCATTGTGCTAGGAACTGTACCAACACAGCAGCAACAAATCCCTACCCCAGAGAGTTTAAAATCTAAACACAAACTGAAAATACCCTATTTTTAAAGGGTAGGTTTTTCGGCCTTGTGGGGCACCACTTCCAGGGCAACCTCTCAAGGCACAGGGGGGCCATGCAGCCCCTTCCCTCAATAACTTTACACACTCTAAAGTATTTAAAACAAAACTCTCCTTCTGGGGTCTAGTTTATGACAGCCTGTCCACACAGTTCCCAGTGGTCTTCCAGGCCCAAATCCTTCCTTCTTGGCTAAGGCATTACACTGCCCTTCTTCTGGGTTCAGGCTGGGCTTCTCCCTGCTCCCTTTAAATTGCCCTCTGGCCATTCCACCCAGGCTAGTAACAGAACATTTCAAAAAACAGAACTCAAAATAAAACCTTCATAACAATAATCCTTCCTCTGAGGCCTCTCCGCCAGGTACAGCTTGGAGACCCAGGCACAGCCCTCTAGAGCAGTGGTTTTCAACCTGTGGGCAGCTTATAGCCCAATCAGCACACAGCTGTGGCCCATGTGACATCCTCAGAGCCATACAGGTAGTATATATATTGTGTGGATGCAGCCCCCGTAACACAGAATGCTGCATATGTGGCCCACAATGGTAAATACATTGAGAACCACTGCTCTAGAGGCTCCCCTAGTGTCTCAGGGACTCCTGCAGACACCTGCTCCCTAGCGAGGATCGATTACCCTAGCTGGCTAGCACCTTGCCTTCTCTCACCAGAGGCCTGAGGATGCCCGGGGTGGGACAAGTGCTGGCTCCCTGGGCGACCTTTTTCATTTCCCCCCATCTAGGGAGGAGAGTTGGCTGCGTCCCATCTCCTTTCAAAGGGCCAGCCCCCCTGTGACAAGCCTTAAAATGGGGAAGGCCCATTTCCCCCTTTTCCATAACTCAGAAATGGTGGATAATTTCCCAAAATTATATTCACCTCTGGGCTATGCCCAGGCATGGGCAGCACCAACCCCCGAGGAGAACTGCTCATACTCAGATGAGCCTGTGGTTAGCATGACAGCCCCGGCATAACCTGAAGTAGTGGAACCTCCATACCCCCACTACAATTCATGAAATAAATCTAATAAAGGGAGACAGGAGAGCAGTAGGTCAAGAGAAGAAGACAGAGCATTTGAGGTTGCTGCTGGGACAGGTAGATTTGGAAAAGGAGGCAGCAGCTGCTGGGATAGGTGGAGGTCTGGGTGGAAAGCTGCTGCTGGAAGAAGGGTTGAAGGGGGTGCTGGTGCTAGAAAGGGTGAGGTGGGTACTGCTAATGCTATTGGAATGGGACGGGAGAGGAAGGGATGGTGCTATCTGGAGCTGAGGCGGGGAGAGAAGATGCTGGCTGGGACAGAGGGTGTTGGAATGAATATGGAGAATGGAGGGTGTTGGTGGAATGGGTGCTGGGAAGTGGGGGGTGTTGGCTGGGGTTGCTGGAGGAATGGCAGGGTGAGGGAGAGAGCTGGTTGGGGTGCTGAGAGGCTGTCAGGGTTTCCCCTCCCCCCCACTCTGAACTCTGGGGTACAGATGTGGGAACCCGCATGAAAGACTCCCTAAGCTTATATTTTACCAGTTTAGGTTGGGTGCTGGGGAGAGGGAAACTGGGCAGGGATAGGGGAAGGGTGCGTGAGGCAGGGTGAGGTATGGTGCTGGCTAGGTGAGTGCTGGGGGGAAGATGCCTGGGGTGGGACAAGTGCTGGCTCCCTGGGTGCTGGGGGAGGGTGCTTGGAGCTGGGTGGGGTGCTGGCTGGCTGCTGGGGGGAGGGTGCCTCAGGTGGGGTACTGGCTGCTGGGGGGAGGGTGCCTGGGATGGGGTGGGTGCTGACAGAGGCTGGCAGGAGCGGCGTGGAGAGGGCTGGCTGGCTGGGTGCTGGGTGTGGGTGCTCAGGGTGAGGTGGAGGGTGCAGGCTGGGTTGGTGCTGGAAAAGGGTGCCCAGGGGGGTGAAGGGTGCTTGGGGCACATAGGTGCTGGGAGAGTGTGCCCAAGGTGGGGTAGAGGGTACAGGCTGAGTGGGTGCTGAAGGAGGATGCCTGGAGCGGGGCAGAGTATATCCTGGCTGGGCACTGGGGGGATTGTGCAAGGGGGTGCTGGGGAGGGTGCCTGAGATGGGGCTAGCTGGCTGGGTGCTGGGGAGGGTGTCTGGGGTGGATGCTGGCTGGCAGGGTAGGGTGCCCGTGGCAGGTGCTGGCTGGGTGCTGGGGAGGGTGCCTGGGGCAGGTGCTGGGGAGGGTGCCTGGGGTGGGTGCTGGGCCGCTGGGTGCTGGGGAGGATGCCCGGGGCAGGTGCTGGCTGGGGACTGGGGCGGGTGCCGAGGTGGGTGCTGGCCGGGGGCTGGGGAGGGTGCCCGGGATGGGTGCCAGGGGAGGGTGCTGGCTGGCCCGCTGGCACTCTCCGGCCCGGCACATTCCAGGCAGGCGCACAGAGGAGCTGGGCGCAGAGCCGGGCGGGGACGGGCAGCTGGGCAGCGCGCCCGGAGCACCGGCCAGGCTGGGCACTGCTCTCCGCTCCCAGCGCTGGATCCGCAGCAGGAGCCCATGGAGCCGGCGGGGCCGGAGCCGGGAGCCGGAGCGGGGCCGGAGCGGGGCGCGGAGGAGATTGACATGTCCCTGGGTAGGTGCCGGTCCCTGCCCCGCCGAGCGCCCTGCCAGGGCTTCCCGCGGAACCGGGGCGCGCAGCCTGGAGCGCTTGGAGAGGCAGAGCGCACAGTGCGCCGAGCGCCAGGGCCCCGCCAGCCCCGGATCTGCGCTGGGCTCCGCGGGGCGCAGCCCCTTGGCTGGACAGGGCGAGCCGTGTCCCGTGCGCTGGCGTTTGTCCAGCCCTGCGAGGGGCCCCTCCGGGCTTGGCACGGAGCTGCAGGCTGGCCCGGCCCCGCTGGGTGAGCTCCTGGGCCGGCTGGCGGGGCTGCCCCAGGGCGCGCCGCGGCTGGTGTCCCAGAGTCCGAGCGCGCCTGGCCGCGGAGCCTGCCCTGACCGCCCGAGCTGGCAGTGAACTGGAGGCGCCCGGCTGCCGGCTGTGGGAGCTTTCCCTGACCCGGGCTGCCAGCGGCCCGCCCTCAGCACAGTGCCCTCGCCATGAAATCATCCCCGCCCCCTGGCTGGGCGCTTCTCCGGCCCCCCTCTGCAAAGGGGGCAGAAATGCTGCGGGGAGGCAAGACCTGATTTTGAGCCTTTCCTTCTACTGCCTGTAAATACTGCCTGTGCAGGACTCAAACGGGGCTTACCTGCCAGGGAGCGCAGCTGGCATTCTGAAATCCGGGATCACCGAGGCTAGGACCGGCCCCGGCTCCGCAGGCAGTTGGAGTCTGGTGGTAGAAGCAAACAAAAACAGAGAAAAGAAATTGCTGTGGCGTGTAGTGCTGCTTTCCTCACACCCTCTGCACAGGTGGAGCAGCAGGCGGGGTTTGGCTCAGGCCCAGGCAAGCAGCTTGTTTCTGGGTATTTACAGTGATCAGGTTCATAGGGAATAACATTTTAAAAAATGACCCTGTGGTCTTTGCTGGGCTATTTGGGATGTTTCTATTCGAAGGAGGAGGAATATTGTGAACATGGTGAAAAGCCAAATACCGCAGCAGGAAAAATGCTGACTTTTTTCAATTGTGCTCTAATAAAAGGAAACAAGAAAAAGGAATTGACCCAGTGCAATTTGACTGGATGAGGTGGATTAGATGCCCAATTCTGTCATGTCCCTTTGAAAAATTCGGCCTTTATTTATAAGTAAAATTAGTTCCCAGTTGCAGCATAATCTAGGAATTTTAGGGGCCTAGTCAACTGTCATGGATATGAAAGGGAGCTGGAGTAGACCCTTCCCCAGGAATAGTAACATCAGAATAGCTGTTTTGTCAGGTTTCCCCCCCTGTATTTTGAGGTTTCTGTTATGTGACATAGTGCCCCATAGAATTATACAGAAAGACAGCAGGCTGTCAGGCATGCAGAACATGCTGCATACAATATAAAGATCAAGGTTACATTCCAAAGGAATGTATGGAGGTAATAGATGTACAGTGTGTGTGTTAAATGGCAGAAAAAGAGCAGGTGGAAAAAAAACCATAGTTTAAAAAACTGTCTCTGAATGCTGCTGAGACACAACCTAACTTCAGAGCTGAAAGTTTCAAACCCAGCAGGTTGGAGAGAGACTGATAAATGGACCCTCGGCCGAAATGAAAACGTGAGCCAGGGTCTGTGGTCACTTGGTGCTGAGACTATTTATAGCAGCTGGCTCATTAGGCCAGTCAGTTTTCTGGCAGTGAATATGTTGATCTGGGCATAAACAACTGTCCTTTTATTAAGTCACGAGGTTTGGGAGGATTATTATACTGACATTTTCATTCTATAAACAAACTTCGCCAGGCTTTAATTGTTGGGTTAGCGTCATACTTTTAATAAATGCACTGGACTGCTTCTATCCAGATACAGTAGAAATTCTGGAGCAGAACAACAGAAAGTTATATTTTTTTCCACAGAAAACCCAGAGCCAGATCCTTGGCGTTGTGTGAATTGATGTCGCTGTACTGACTTCAATGAAGCTCTACTGATTTACAGCCGCTGAGGATCTGGCCCCTAATTTCACTATTTGTTTTGGGTTACATTTAGTGACCCTAGCACTGGGTCCTCTGAGGTGTGGTTGTCCTGACTGAGCTCCCGCGGAAGGTGGTGCTCAGGGCAGGTTTGAAGGCTCACTTTTAGCAGAACATTTATGATCCATCTCTCATTATTTGTGATCCCTGCACAGTACACCTACCTCAAGGGGGAGGTTAATTTGGCAACGTAGGGGCCGCAGTTCTAAGGAGACACTTTCAGCATCAAAATCAGGTCTTTGGCTCTTCATTTTTGGATATATAGGGCCTTATCTGACTTACATCACTGTCAATCAGGAGTAACTCTACTGAAGTTAAAGGAGATACCGTGATGTAAAGTGGGTATAAGGGAGATCAGAAGCAGGTTCATAGCTCCTAATCCCACTGCTGAAGGCCTCTGTGATAGAGTTTATACTGCAAAGGAAGAAGGGAGGAGGGGAGGAGGGAGTACTCCTTTGGATCGTCCCAGTTACACATCGAGCTAGATATTTCTGCTCTGACACCAACCAAAGGTCTGTTCCACTCCACCGTAGATGCTGATATAAAGCCCCAAGACTTTAAGAGTTCCTATGCACATTCACACAGCAGAACATTATTTTTCATCATTGCTGTCTCTTCTCTACAGCATTTACTTACGAAAATAAAGTAGGGTCCCAGACAGGCCCACGGTAACCGTTGCTATACCTATTTCTTTTTCAGCATGGAAAGGTGGTCAAGCAAACAACTGAGTATTTTTCACTTACACCAAAGGGAGAGCGATTTCCATTAGTCCTCTGAGCCCAGCATCTGCTCCCCGTTCCTACCTCCACCAGGCGCAAGCAGGGACTCAGCTAGGAATGCACATCAAAAATGTCTGTGCTCCAAGCAGCATATGCCTCACAGGCACACTTCAGTGAGACCATTAAAACACATTAACATTGAGATCACCCCCTGGGCTCTGCTCCGGGCAGACGGGGTAGCAAAATCACAAAAGCAGGCAGGGAGTCTAGTCTCCCTCATACCTGACACTGTTCACTTACTCTGGGTCTTGTATTCCTTTGGTTCTTGGTATTTTTGGTAGAGATTGACAAATGACAAGCACTTGAGGAGTGGTTTGTACCCACAATAATGGCTCTAGGAAATATCCTGGCATGCGGCCACCTCCATCAAAGAAAACACCTTCCACCAGTCTCTGCATAAGCAGGGGTGAAGTGAGCGTTCCGTTATAAGCCTGATTTTGACAGTCCTTCCCCCACTAATTTGGTGAAAACTGAAACAATCTGTCTGGAATTCCATATACATTATCTGATGACAGGTTGGAACTTTTCTGGAAAGTTTGAGGCAAATTGAACGAGTTTTGGAAATATGAGATTTTAAAAGTACTTCTCATTTCTTGAACCTCTTCCTCTTTTTTTTTTTTTTTGGTGCACCAGACTTCAAAACACTTTGGGTTACAAAGCCTAGATTTATTTTAATCCACTTTGTTGAGACCTGGAGCCTTTGGCTAACTGGCGAGGGTTTCTTAGCAGAATCGTAACCCAGAGTCCACATGCTGCCTTGTAGAGAGCGTAAGAAGCTTGCAAAAGATGGATGCTAGCTTCCAAAACTGCAAAGCTCCCAGGCACATCCTAAGTAACTCAAATGGGGGGCAGGAGCTCTTTCTGAAGCCTCTCAGAGTAGCAACACCATGCTCCATCCTAAGGTGCATAGCTGTTTTTGTCTAGTTTAAGTGTTTCTAAAGCATGTCCTATCACAGTGGTCTATAGGCACAGGTATATGTTTAAGGAAGTCTGCAACTAACAGAAATACAGGTGTCTGACTGGAGCTGAACCAGCAAAAAAATGGAGTAAGACAGTGGTGAAGAGAGAGAGAGAGAGAGAGAGAGAGATATCTTCTCCTTCCTGCTGCCATAATGCCACTAATTGAGGTTTAAATGTATAAGGGTTTAATCAGAGGAAAAGTTACCTGCAGCCATATGAATGGGTGGCATTGTACAGGCTCAGGACCATTTATGTTACACTCAGAAAGGCAACAGAGTCCAGCAAAAGAAGACATGAACAACAGCATGGTCTCATGCTGTGAACACCGTGACCCAGGATCTCTTTCTCCACTGAACGAACAGTTAAAACCCCTGATCTGTTTAGAGCTAATTATAGGCCTTGCAGCAGGTGTTCTGTGGAGGTCTGGGACATTAGCAGTATTGCCTGGTTCCTTTTTGCTTGTATTTTAACCCCCCCTCTACCCATTTGTGGTGAGGCGGAGCTGAGGATGACTCAGAGCTGACAGGTGGTGCTGTCCCAGTCCCAGCAGGATGAGAGCCAGCGGATTGCTCTCTCCTTTTCCTGTAGAGGCAGTGGGCGATTTCCAAAATACCTAGCTGCTGCTGCTGCTGCTGCTGGCCATGGAGCAAACATGGAAACTGGATCCCTCTGTTCAACATGAAACCTAATAGCTGGTTCCCTTGGTGTAGGACCGAAGAGGGATCTGTTAGAGAGAATCTACCTCCCTGCCATGAAATGCAGGCATTTCCCCACTCAGTGCACGTCTGCTTTTTCCTCTCATGCTGTTACCGTGCTATGTGATGATACATGCTGGATCAGACCGTTACTTTTCAGCTCATGTGCCCCCATCCAACTGTTTGAGTGCATGTTCCAAACAACTGGAGAAGTATCACCAACCCCATGCAGTCAAAAGTCCTGAGTCAGGTCACTGAAAATCATGAGATTGTCTTAAAAGTCATGAGATTTTAAAATAATAATAATACAGTTTGGGTTGTTTCTATTTGCCTGCTGGTTTTTGAGCTTTCAAAGGGTTCACAATTTCAAAGTTTTTCCTTGCAACCAGCAGGGCTAGAAATTTACTTATATTTTTTAAATGGAACCAGAGATTCTCACGTAATCTCATAAATCCTAGAGCTGGGGCTTTATGAAAAAAAAATCACAGACTCATGATAGATCCCTGAGAGTTGGGAACACTGTTGTGGGTATACACCTTTACTGATGTCAGATTAAACGAACTCAGACCCCTAATGAGTGTGATTCCTCATTTATCACCCTACTTTCAGGCCTTTATCATTGCTGTGCCTCGGTTATTCCATCTGTAAAATGTGCAGTTGCAGGGACAATTAATTCATTAATGGTTGTACAGCATCTTACAGTCCTCAGGGGGGTGGCTGCTGGCGAATTGCTTATGTACCAAGGGCTTCATTGTGCCTTTGAGGCACTGGGCCCTATGGGGGGCGGTGCAGAGCTGCAGCACTGTCTGAGAGGTAGCAGTGAGCTGGATTACACTCCAGGGAGCCTGGCACAGCGGGGGTCAGATCCATGGCCCTGCCTCCTCGTTACCCCCTGTGGGGCAATGTATGTCTCTGGGGGCAGGGGGCTGGGGAGGACTGTGTGAAAGCCCCTTGTGAGGGGCATGCCAAGGTTGGGATCTCTGGGCAGCACCAGGCTTTCTGTGCTATACCGGAGGCCAGACATCTCTCTGGCCTTAGAATCATAGAATCATAGAATATCAGAGTTGGAAGGGACCTCAGGAGCTCATCTAGTCCAACCCCCTGCTCAAAGCAGGACCAATCCCCAACTAAATCATCCTTGAGATGTGTATGACTAGTGCAGATACATGGTCCAATCCCTACAGCCATTTTCACGTACAGCCAAAGTCTGCTCTCAGGGACATCGCTGTAGATAAGGACTGATCTCCATGCACTTAATCCAGATTAAATTAAATTCAGGTACCAAGCAGCATTAGGTGTAGTTATTAAATTAATCCTCTATAACTGTGGCTTCACAGGAGTAACAATACTTCAGCTCTAACCTGCCTCTCCCTTTTAATTAACCTTATCAAATACTGTCTCTAACCTGCATAGTCTATAAGGTATCACAAACAGCTGATTGATTCCTTCTGCAGGTCTTTTCTCCATTAAAAAACAAACCAAACCTAATGGAAATATTTTCTAGCTGGTATAAGTATGAGGAGATTAGGTATGAATCGCTCAGTTTCTCTGTGTTGCTCACAGTATATTTAATGGTGACTTTACTTTAGGATGGTGTATGCATTACTTTACTTGCAGGTGTTTATTTGCTCCCAAGTAGCCAGAATGTTTTATGTGGGAACATTCCAACTCATGGGTGCTCAAACTTTCCCGAACTGTGACCCTATGGTACAACAGAAAAAAGTTTTTGGATCCCCCACTTCTAGCTGTAAAGAGAGGGAAGGTGGTCACCACGCCTCTGGACCTGGTCACAGGCCCAGGTTGTGAACCCACGCTTCAGTTCATTTCTACCTTTCATTCACAGTTATAGTTACACATGCCACCACCACCATGTGACTGATCGGGGGCTTTTAGCACCTGGCAAGCCTAGTTTGTAGTAGCACAAGCCTTGTTTTCAATATGGAGGATAATTAGAAGTACTCGCAATGGAACACGATGTTAGCTGAAATTGCAGTTTTCCCTGTTTTTTTCCTTTGTGTTTTCCAATCCAGATGACATCATAAAGCGCCACAGGAAAGGACAAACAGGTGCAAAGTTAGTAGGGGACAAACGAAGGCAGCAAGTCAAGAACAGGAACTCAGCATATGGAAATGGGAGACCTAGGTTCCGTACCTGGATGCAACGAAACCTGCAAGGTATGTAAATGCTAAAGTGCAGCCTAGGAACTAAGGAGGTGTTTAGGATGGAAGGATGCCTGTGAATCCAAACACACTGACTCTCCTCTTTTGAGTGTACATTCGCACACCAAGTGATATCGTCCCAAACCTTTGCTTCTCTAATCCTGGACGGTTGTAATATCTACTTTTGCTCTTGGTAGCTTAGCAAAAAGGAATTTGTCTGTAACAATTGAATATCCAGGCTCTTTCAAAGTATAAATTCATGCCTTTCTCCCCCTCCTTCCTTCCTCATGAATTACTAATTCAAAATGACTTAATATCAACTCTTCCCTTTTGAGTTTTGCATATTTTAATTATACTCTTCCTAATCCCCCCTTTTCCCAGAACACACTTAAATTACGCCTTAGGTTACCCTCTGATAGTTCAGTTATTGGAGTTAATTTGTCATTTTGGTTGAACCCATTATTTTTAGGACGTGCCTTGAATAATAATGTGTGACCACACAATAATCTAAATTGGCTCTACTAGTTTTTATTCACAAAGCTCAAATGACTTCTTTTGTGCATCTTAGAATTTTTCCATCTGTTTTTTACTGCTGTTAAACAAGTTTGCTGAAGGTTTTAGAGGATTATTCTGCTCTATCTTAAATATTTCTCTTCTCAATGCAAGCAGTATGTAGTGCAGTATGAGTACTGAGCATAGGTCCTGTTTGTGTTTGCCTAGTTCTTGGTACATTCTCAGTCAGCACAATGAGCAGCACTGAACTTGCTAAGGTTCAGAAGAAGTTACTCTTCATTTACCTTAGCAAATCGGACAAAAAATTATTTAGGATTTTGATGGTCTTGTACTCTGAACCACCATTGTACAGCCATTGACAACAGTGAACTCAGAGGTAAATAAGTCAAACTAAAGATTTTAGTGACATTCCCCAGGGTACAATCTGGCCTGCTGAACTGCGGTGTCCCCTCAATTCTCCAACCTGGGGTGCCTTTTACTCTGCTTTGCTGTGAGAACTACCACTCCTTGTCTGTTCACACACAGCCTCCAGCATGTATATCACTCCCAGATGAATTCTATGAGTGCTTCTAGCCAGCCACGCCTGAATTATATTGCAGAGTGACACCAGCAAACTCCCAGTCCCAGACTTGTCCCCAGAAATGTGCATCTTGTACTGCCCAGCTCCTTCCTTCTGTGCAGTACCAGCTCATAGAAAGTCCATCATTTCATTAATAGAAAATGATATGCACAAACCCTGTTGTCTCAAATGGAGGTTTCCAAATACCGCAATCCAAACACCCACTGGTTTAGATAAAACAATAAAACAAGTTTATTAACTACAGAAAGATAGATTTTAAGTGATTATAAGGAACGAGGCATAAAAGTCAGAATTGGTTACAAAGAAATAAAAGGTAAAACGCAACTAATATCTAACTTGATAAGCTAAGTGAACTTGAAGCAAAAAAGGTTTTTCTCACCACATGCTCACAGCAGCCTGGCTGAGTTCCTTCAGCCAGGACCCAGTTCAATGATGCTTCTTTTGTCTTTCAAACATTGTTGATGCCATGAGTAGAGATGAGGGGAAAGAGGCGGTTTGTGTCCTCTGTTCCTAATCTTTATATCTTTTCCTCCTCTTTGAGAATCATCTCCAGTGGGGGTTTGGGTGACAGCCAGTCTGTTCACACGGGAACCCCCATCTGTTTCATTGCCAAAATGTAAATTTCTTGCTTACGCCCTTCTTCCTGCCAAAGAATGGTTGCTTGACCAGGTGATAGTCCATTTGATTATGCTGACACCAGGCTGTGGTGCTGGCTAAACTTTTGTCTCTGAGAAACTGATTTGGGCTGCTTCCCCAGATTTGGAATATGCCTTAGTAACATCATACAGGAGAATCTTATAACTTTACATACAACATTGCCACACATATTTTACCAGGACAATAATGATCAGCAAATTATGAGTTTTCAAATGATACTTCACAATGCATACTTTGTACAATATGTATCATAGTTTTGTAAAAGTGGTGAAAATAGGGATACAATCTGTCACGATTTGAGTGCATGTATTCCTTTAAAAATTCCCTTATTCTTAATTTACATCGTGGTTTTTACAAGCCTCAGCATTTTGCAGATTAAACTGCATTTAAGACTTGTTCCTGTAAGCTACAGAGCACCCACTGCCCCTGCCGGAGTTGAAGTCAGTGGAAGTTTAGGGTGCTCAGCACTGCCAAGAATTTGGCCTTATACATTGAAAGGGCTTACTTCAATTATATCACCCCTGAAATGCAGCCATTTCTGCGCTGAAGTGTGATAGTTCTTATCACAAGTACCAGCAACACAACACTTTAGGGAGAGGGAATTAAGTCTCTGAATAAAGCAGCAAGGGATTTACACAGGTGAAATGCAATTGCCTGTATTGGAATTTGGCCTAAAACTTGGTGAAGATTGCTCCAGAGAGTCTGCAATGCCAAGCTGTTATTGGAGTTTCTGTGTTAAATCTTCTCCAAGAGGGACTGTCAAGCTCTGCTCTCATGGGAGCTCCTCTCAGAACTCAGCTTGCTGGGGCAGAGGAGGCTCTTTGCCAGCATAGCTGTGCTCTGCACAAACACAGTTTGGAGCTCCCCATGTTAGCACAAAGCAAGTCTCCTTATCAGCTGCATGCCCATGCTGAGTTTATGAAAATCTGCTGTAACGAACGTTGCCCCACTACGTCAGAGGTGGGGTCTGCAGCTTTTAAAATAGCAACATTCACGCAATGTATTCTGGGTCAGACTCTCAGCTGCTGTAAATCCAGGGAGCTCAGTGGAAGCCAATGGAGCAGTGATGATTTACACAAGCTCAGGCCTCAGTGAGTGGAGGCTTTGCAATGTGAACTGACTGGCAGGAGCAGGATTGTTTGACCCTGGCTCCTGTTAGTATTAATCCCTCCTGCTGCACCAGTGAAATACAGTAAAACCTGCCAAGAGCAAAAGTGGTCGCTTGTAAGAGGTGGTCTCTCTATTGCCACCCTTACTTCTGCACTGCTGCTGGCCATGGTGCTACCTTCAGAGCTGGGCGCCCGGCCAGCAGCCACCGCTCTCCGGCTGCCCAGCTCTGAAGCAGGGCCAGCTCCAGGGTTTTTGCCGCCCCAAGCAGCAAAAAAAAAAAAAAAAAAAAAGCCACGATCGCGATCTGCGGCACTTCGGCGGCAGCTCTCCCGACGCCGCTTCATTCTTCGGTGGCAGGTCCTTCACTCCGAGAATTGCCGCCAAAGAGCCAGACGTGCCGCCCCTCTCTGTTGGCCGCCCCAAGCACCTGCTTCCTGCGCTGGTGCCTGGAGCCGGTCCTGCTCTGAAGGCAGAGCGGAGATCGGTGTCTGCTGGCCGGGCGCCCAGCTCTCAAGGGAGTAAGAAAATGTGGTCACTGGTCACAGATGACAGTTGGTCGCTTTTCATAGTTTCTTCACAGTTAAATTATAGGGGGGAAAGTTCTGTGGCCTCTGCAGGTGGCTCGTGACAGGTGGGCTCTCTTCAGAGGTGGTCACTAAGGCAGGATTTACGGTACCCTGAAAAGGCACCGCTGAACTCAGTGCCTCCTGGCGGCAAGGAAATGCACCGTTGAGCCTGCTTTCTTCTCCCCTTGTGCAGAGCCGTGCTAGCCGGCTCACCAGTCTGCGGGGAAGGTGGTGGGTGGGGAGCATGATGGTGGCATCTGGCAGCTGGGTGAGAGGGACAAAGAGAGAACAACCCAGGCGTGGTGAGGAAAAACAAGAAGGGGGCAGACAGAAACAGCCCTATGGGAGAGCAGGATGGGAGAATGGTTAACAACAGCTTGGGACTCCAGGAGAGAGAACCCAGGGCTGGCCACGAGTCGTCCTCTGTCATCCAGAGCGAGAGGGGAATGTTCCAGGCAGGAGTGGAAGAAGAGGGTGAAAGGCATCTTCCTCCTTTAGATACTGAACACGATTCCAGAGCAAATCCGTTTGTAAAGCTAATTTCCTGGAGGAAGGCCCTCAGCTCCACCCAGATTATCTATTCTAGATTCATCAAACCACAGCTTTCTATCCCCTTCTCTTTCTCCCCGCCCAGATGCACCAACTTCATTCATTCTGCAGTCACTGCTGCAGTGGAGTCTCCAGTATTCAGAGTGGCACAAAGAAAGCCATTCGCAGGGCACTACAACCAGAAGACATTATTGATCCCATAAAACTTATGAACAATGCTGCATATTCTTGAGCACCATCTAGTGGCACCATGTCCATTGACTATCGACGCATAGCCAGTCCCCTCTTCTGTAGAGCACTTTCATAATAGCCAGTACCCTCCTGGAGCTGTGCTCTAGTGCTTCACCGCGGTTAGGACCAAAGCATCCTAAATCTGCCCTTCCCTTCTTTCCCCTTCGAACTATTATATTCCCTCAACTAACTTTCCAGCACTTGTCACCAGTTGGGGCTAAAGCCTTCATCACTGTGGGACGGTCTGTCTTCACTGCAATATAAGCCCAGGGTTAGTAGACGGCCGAGTTAGCAGACCCTGGGTTTGTTAGCCTGGGGCTTAGAATCATAGAGCCACAGGGACATCTAGTCTAACCCCCTGCCAAGATGCAGGATTTATTGTGTCTAAATCATCCAAGACAGACGGCTATCCAGCCTCCTTTTGAAAACTTCCAGTAAAGAAGCTCCCACAACCTCCCGAGGCGTCTTTTCCATTGTCCTACTGTTCTTACAGTTAGGAAGGTTTTCCTGAGATTTAATCTAAATCTGCTATGCCGTAGTTTGAACCCGTTGCCTCTTGTCCCGCCCTGTGTGGCAAGAGAGAACAACTTTTCTCCGTCTTTCTCATGGCAGCCTTTCAAGTATCTGAAGACGGCTATCATATCTCCCTTTAATCTCCTCTTTTCCAGACTAAACATAGCCAGTTCCTTTGGCCTTTGCTCACATGGCTTGCATTCCATCCCTTTGAGCATCTTTGTCACTCGCCTCTGGATCCTTTCCAGTTTCTCTACATCCTTTTTAGACACCAATGACCAAAACTGGACACAGTTCTCCAGCTGAGGCCTAACCAGCGCCAAGTAGAGTGGTACTCTCCTGTGACTTGCATATTATGCCTCTGTTCATGCAACGTAAAATTGCATTTGCTCTTTTTTGCAACAGCATCACATTGTTGACTCATGTAGAGGTTGTGATCCACCACAACTCCCAGATCCTTCCCAGCCATGCTGCTGCCAAGCCAGTTTTCCCCCATTTGGTATTTGTGTATTTGTTTTTTCTTCCTTAAGTGTAGCACTTTACATCTTGGCTATAGCCCAGTTCTCCAATTTATCAAGATCCCTCTGAATTTTATCTCTATCCTCCAAAGTGTTGGCAACACCCCCCTAGCTTTGTGTCATCTGCAAACTTCATCAGTATGCTCTCTCTATCTACATCTAGGTCACTAATATTGATGTTAAACAACACCGGACCCAGAACAGATCCCTACGGAACCCCACTTGAGACCTCCCTCCAATCCAACATCATTCCATTATTAGTTACTCTGTTTGCGGTTGTTTAACCAATTATGTATCCACTTAATAGTAGTTGGTCCAGCCTGCATTTCCCCAGATTATTTATCAGATAAGGTCAGGCTTGACAAAGCCCTGGCTGGGATGATTTAGTTGGGATTAGGTCCTGCTTTGAGCAGGGGGTTGGACTAGATACCTCCTGAGGTCCCTTCCAACCCTGATATTCTATGATTCTATGAATGTCATGGGGGACTGTGTCAAAAGCCTGGCTGAAGTTCAGGTATATTATGTCCACCACGTAGTCCCTGGCCACCAAATCAGTTACCCTGTCAAACAAGGAAACCAAGTTGGTTTGGCATGATTTGTTCTTGGTAAATCCAGGTAGTCACACATTGAATGAGCATCTACACTCATGTGTAACCCCAGGTTAGGAAGTGTTGAACCCTGGGTCCCAACCTGGGGCTCCAGCATCTACACTGCATTGTGTGAGCTTGTGTCCAACCACCCCTATCCCAGAACTCCTAGTGTCCTCCCAAAATGTGGCCACTGCAGCTCTTTGTTGGAGGTACAGTGTGGGGAAACTTCACTGTCCAGGGGACAGGAAGTCGGCCTGTGGGATTGTGGGATACTTTTGGCAGAGTCCCAGAACAAGACTCCAGTGAGGCTGCAAAGCCACAGGGCTTGAACCCTAGGTCAAACCCCTCCATCTCTGTGGAGTCCTGGGTCTCAGCCCCGGGCTAATGCGATTTGCGTGTAGATGGAAGCGGGGTTAGGCTTGAGCCTGAGTTTGAGCCCTGGGCTTACACTGCAGTGCAGACGTCACCTGTGAGGCCCATGTGTCAAAGGAACATCAGTGCTTCAAAAGAACACTTCATCTCTAGCTGCTCAAGTCATCATGAATTATTGACTCAGTGCTGTAGATAGACTGTACCTGCTTTGCATTTTGCACTACTGAAGTTATGTAGAGTGCAGTATTTTGTTAACTGCATTGAGATATTAAGCATTTTAAAGCATCATGAACTATCCTTGTTCTTGAAACTATGTCCCGACCAATAATTTATACATGAGTGTGAATATACATTTTGATGAGATGGCCTCTCTGAAAATGACAAACAATTCTGACTACATGAGTTTATCACATATAGTAATTAGACCATAATGCACCATAACTTCACCTAAAGATTAAGAGCTGTTTTACTCTGTCTTTACAGTTCAGAAAGCACAAAAGCATGAACAGGCTTTGAGAAAAGAAAATATCACTAAAGCTAAATGGGTTTTAAGCTGTGTGTGTGTGGACTGCTCATTTGTTACCAACAACAGCAGCAGGTAGATGCAGAATTTATGCAAAGGTTTATAAAGCTACAAAAGGGAATAGACCCCTGTTCATTTATGAAGCATCATCATCTGGGCATTCATGACCATTCCCAGCCTTTTGTAGGTTAATCCTCCAGATGCGTGCGCTCATTTGCATGTCAGTGCCCAGAGGGCATTGGATTCTCACAGCTATTTCATAACAATGTGGGGATGGGAGCTCCGGCGGCAGACTGGAAGGCTTGTTGGGGTACTGTCTTTATTACAAGTCAGAATTGTCATCTGTCTACAAGTTAGTTAAGTCTTAACATTCAGACCTTTCCTCAATCAAATCAGATACAGCTTTAAAACCTTTAAATCGAGTCACTGGAAAGACAAACCCCCTTGCATTTTTTTAAATTAATCCACTTGGTTTTGAGCAAAACAGAGCCCACCATTCCAAGACACATTTCAAGCTCCTGTACTAAGAAAATCCAGTACATTTTAATTTTGTTGTTAAAATTGTTGCTCCCAGGCTGACACTAAGTTTCAACCAGACACATTTTGAAATAAGAGGTGCTTTCAAAATAAGAATTTATAACAATGCTAACCCAGAGTAGCTGTGCCCCCAGAGCTCCCTGATCACTGTCGGCATAGTTACCCTTCGGTCCATGTGAATGAACCTGGTGAACCATTCAAATTCCTAAGTCAAGGTTGTGAAGGATACTAAAAGGTGTTTCTCTTCCTAGGACCCAATCGATTTAGAAGTGGGTTTGGACAGCAGCAGTATAATAGAAGACAATTTAGAAGTGCCATGGCTGGTCCAAGAAGAAGAGTAGCTGCCACATTAAATGGAGTGAGCCCTTTAAACCAGCAGGCTTTAGCTCAAGAGGTAGGCGGGGGGGAAATCGACAGCTGTTCCTCAGTGTCACGGCGTTCTGGAAGGCCCTGGGGTTTTTATCTTGACTTGCCTAAGAGAAGAGAGTCTAAGCAGAGAATATTTTATTTGTTGTCCAGTTAGGCTTATAGGATGTGAAACTTACAATGGTGTCAATGTATTTTATGGAATCTGTGCAGCTTGGCTGTGCAAAAGCAGCCCTGTCTTACAGCGATTCCAGGTCACCTCCCTTTACTATGGCCTCTCCCAAGGAAATAGCTGAAGAGTCACCATCATTTTTGCCCACACAAGGCAAGATCCAATGCCCTTTGAGGTCAACGGGAGGACTCCCATTGATTTCAATGGGTTTGGAAAGGTTAGGTCTGTATGGCTCATTGGCTCTGATTCTACAGAGGTGCTAGTGACAGCTTTAGTTAAAGTTGCTCAACTGCTTCCATGATAAACTCCCCTTTTTGGGTAACTTGTAACTTTCTCAAACTTTCACTTTGTCAGGCTGAAATCCTTCAGGAGTGGGGTTTTGTTTGGTTGGTTTTTAAGGTTTGAGTGAAAGCGATTCAGCTATTTTTAGCATCAAGAAATTAGGGGAACAATACACCTTTACCATTAAAATAATTCTTGTAACTTTGTTTTGAACATCTCTAGCACCAAAATGGTTTGGGACAGAAAGCTGACATTTAGCATGTAGATAGTCCTGTGGGAGGAGAGTTGCCTTTTGGTGTCGTGGTAGAAATCCATTTTGATTTGGGTGAGTTAGGAAGGTTTGAAAATAGTACTTCACATGTGCTCAATACGTTTTTTTAAACTAATGATAACTCATAGAATGACAATCTCCTGATAGTGAAAGAGGGCAGCACTGCATCTGCATGTGTATAGAATTTGGTACTTATTTAAAGGGCATATAATGAATCAGGTACGTACTGACTATGGCAGGATATTAAGAGAAAGTAGGAAGTAGTTGCTAGGAAGCATAATTCTAAGGTAGCTTTCATTCCACAGAAATTAACTGAGTAGGAGTCTGTGGAAACATGTATCGGTTAGTGGGTGGTGACAGTGAGATGGAGATGGTCCTACAGACATGGAGGGGGATAGTAAGTAGCAGTATTTAGAAGTAATACGGAAGCTCTACTTTACTGAATGGGGATCTTTTGAGGTGTCTGTTCTTCCACATTCTAAGGCTCTGATCCAGCAAGGTATTTCAGCACATGGGCGAACAGTAAGCAGTAGTTTATTGAATGAGGCAGGATTTCAGGGGGGTTGTGACCTGGGGTCATACTGTCTTTGCACAATCCTGTGTCTCCACAAACAAGTTTTGGCATTTCTGTCTTCCCTGTGAAATATAATACACCCACACACTCCCTATGAAACATTCTACCGTCATTCATAATTTCAAAAAATTGTTAATTACAGTTAAAAAAAAGACATGATTGAGGAAAAGAAGTTGCTACAATATCACAGATCAGTGGAAATATCCATGCCATAGTGGGAAAGACCACAAAATATCTCAGGATTTAATAAGTTTAAGGGATCGATTACATACCAAGTCAATTATCAAAGAAGAAAAAACACTTACACATCAAGATCTTTCATAATAATACAAAAGTCACATAGGAAAGAAGAGACAAGGTGTGTGGCTCGAAAGCTCACCTCTCTCACCAAGAGAAGCTGGTCCCATAACAGATATTTCCTCCCCCACCTTGTCTCTAATATCCTGGGACTGACACAGCTACAATTGCCCTGCATAGGAGAGAAGTCAGTCCCAGTGAAATTAACATGTGGACAGTGGGAGGGAGTCAATTCCAAGGATGAATCTCCCTCAAAACTGCCAAACAAAGCACATCGTGAATGATGCGCTGAGAAATGCAGACTGCTTGGACACAGTCTTTCCAGCACACCAAGTACAACATGTACAAAAGGGAAGCAAGACAGTCCAGCAAACAAACAGATTTAAGCACTGCCTGACCCCCATGGCAGTATGGCTGGGAATAGATCAGGAACAACATCCATACGAGTATTCTGATAGAGACTAATCCCCTGCTTTGTCATATTTTGTGACCCTTTTCTCTGGCCACTGAGAAAGCAAACACAGCAATTATAGCTGATCGCAAGCGAGCTGTTGCTATGTTTTAGGGCAACCAGCATGATGAAGTGCTTACAAAACGCAGTGACAGCGGACAGCCTGAAGCACAGAGACGGCTACCCCAGCGCCCCAAGAGATTCAGAACAGCAGGAGTCCCTGGCCAAGCCCCAGCTAGAAGGTAAACAGTCTGGTATATCGATCTGATCGAGAAATTATTTCCTTGTCAATTTGGAAGACTCTCTCGTGCTATTAAATCTCCTCTCTTGTTCTGCATTGACTGGCGAGGTGAAGTAGCCATGGAGTGCACTGCACTTTCTGAAATATTCCTTCTTATATTGCTAAATCACTTGGAAATAAGTTTACTGCGTTAATAACCAGACATTTCCTCTGCCACTCTGTAATGAATACATTTACAATTTCAACTTGTATTAAACATTTTGTCTGACACGTTGATTGCACTTGGGAGGTGGAGTTACTTTTGCCTGTATAAAAACAGAAATTTTAGCTTGAAAGTAAAATAAAGGAAAGGTGCTAAAACCTTAAATGCCAGCGTCCAGTAGCCTAATTCACACTGTCTTGTACCTCTCTGCACACGTAGCCCCACTGAAACCACTGAGACTACTCCTGGAGTAAGGTACTACTGACACCAGCAAGGTGATCTGAATCTCGGCCCAAGGGACTGAAAATAAGGAAAGCAGGGAAATTCTGAGCTGAGGCTGCTGCTTTCTTCAGACATTTTAAGGCTAGAAGGGACCAGTCTGATGTATAACACAGGCCACAGTATTTCACCCCGTTACTTCTCTGCCAGTATGAGTTGTAGATTGGGCTCCACTAGTCACCTGCTGCACTACGCGTGAGTGAGCTCAATGACCCACTACTGTGTCCTGGGGAACAGGCGCACAAGGGGTGGGATTCAGCGCAGCGGTTGGAGACGGTCAGAATTTTTCCATCCGTGTTTCATGAAAACAGCTTGATGTCAACAAAATGTGATTTTTTGGATGAAAATATTTGAAACAAAACCAAAATGTTACTTTCCTTTTGAATTGAAGTGTTTGAATGCGTAAAACATTTCTGTAGGCAAGTTTTGGTTTTCTAATTTCTGTCCCATCTCTTTTCCTTTTTTACTCCCTTCCCCCAAATTAAAATATGGAGCGAGAGAGAGGAGGCGGCAGGGAATTAACCCCAAATCTGATAATTGAAAATTGACATTTTTTTCCTTTTTGAAAAAAAACAAACTTTAGGTTGTCATTTCGTTCAGAAATTGTCCGGGGAATAAAATTGACTGTTTGATCCGCTCCTAAGGGAATAACAGTGTAACAGGAAGCGGCACAGGAGTCTCGTTCCAGCACAACGTCCCATGGCATAACTCCTGTTATGCCAAGTGCAGAGCTGGCACAAGAGACTTTGGCTCCTCCCAGCTTTGTACGAGAAGCGTTTGGAATGTCTTACCCGTAGCAGCAACGTTGGCAGCCCTGGGCAGCAGGCAGTTCCTGGTTTGCTTTCATATGTTTTAAAATCAAACCCGGTTAAATTATTTCCTATTAAGCTGATGACTAGACCTTTCCCAATGCTCCTCCTCAAGGCAATCGTTTCGTCACTTTGCCTCTTTTCTTTTAATTGCAGGCCTTTCGTGCTAAACAGGAGACCAGCCTTCCAGCAGAGGCAACCCAAAGTCAGCTTTACCAGAGGGGTCAGTGTGCGACAGACTCTTGTAAGATCTGACAAGCTTGATAATTATTTTAATGTGATTCGTCCTTTCTCCCTCCCTCCCACATTTGCATCCTTGCTTCTGCTGGGAGAAATAGCCATGGTTATGCAGCGAGCATGTCCCAGAGCCTCAAAGGCCCCTTGCCCACTGAAATCCAGCTGGGCCTATATTCCAAAAGCGAGTAAGCATATGCAGGATCGGGGCCGTAGTTGCTCTTATGCTGTTCACTCAGTTCTAAGTGTCCTGCACGTGTCTACGTGTCCTGGTGCCGGCCTCTAAGGGTGTCTGCACAGCCCACGGCACTGCACCTCCAGCCTGGGTCGACATCCTTGGGTTAGCAGGGCGCATGCTAAACACAGCGGTGTGGACAGCGCTTTGAAGCTGCAGCTCAGGCTGGGGCTGTGAAGCCTGACATCTTCAAAGGGCTGTCTGCACCACTATCCTAGACTTGCTCCCGTGGGCTGTGTAGACATGGGTCACACCCATTTCTGGCCTCTGTAACTCTTCTCCTTCTAGAGATCAGACCGATGCCTATGGACAGTCATGCCCCTTACAATAGTGAATATTCTTACAATTTGTTCAAGCCACATTTTACTGAGATACTTGTTGGCATTGCTCCGTGGGCCCTGATCCTGCAACTACGTGCCAACAAGAGCACATGGACATTCATGGGCATCAGTATATGCAGAACCCAGGCCCAGAGCAGTGTGCACTAAATGATAATGCTGCATAACAAACACAGAGTCTCAGCTTACCACTTTGGCCTCCGGCTAATAACAGCAGAATAGGTGATAAAGTCGGGTTTGCTTGGACTGCAAGACAGAAGGGACAGAGCAAAATTAGCCCCGACCAATCCATACATTACAGTGAAAACCAAATTTCACTGACTTATTGGGGATATGCAGTGTAGCTGGAGCCATGCTGGTCCCAGGATATTAGCGAGAGATGGTGGGTGAGGTAATATCTGATATTGGACCAGCTTCTGGTGGTGAGAGAGACAAGCTGTCAAGCCACACCGAGCTCTTTTTCAGGTCTGGGGAAGGTGCTCCCAGCATCACAGCAAATCCGAGGTGGAACAGAGTGTTTAGCATAAGTAGTTAGTGAATATTCCAAAGGACCATTCACCGTAGAGTGGTGATATTCTGTGTAAAAATCGTTATTTTAAGCTACTTTAGAGGGAATTATTTCTCTGAGAGACAGCTTCTAAAATCAATCTCTCCCCTGCATTTTATTTTACAGCAAACAGAACCACCCACGGAAGGGAAACGACCATGGATGAGAAGGTAATTGGGAGAATTAAAAGAGAGACACACAAATGTGACCAGTTCATCCCTACGGAAACCAAACGGGCTAAGTTTCTCTTTCTCGGCAGGTGGCAGCTGCAGCCCAGCTCTGGAGCAGTTCTAACCATTTCTGTCTGTAATCCTCAGGCAAGCCACACCAATATGTGAGTAAAGGGCCATGGTGTATGGTTTTAGACAAGCTGTTAAGATCTGTGACACTGAAAAGGTCCCCCCGAAATCCCTTTTGCACCTTAGAGCCGAGTGAATAATTCAGATTAAAATTTCTAGAAAATATGACCTCTTTCTGCTCCTGGAATAACTGAAAGCAGATTGCAGTTTCCTCCCATTTATTCATTACTTGGCTTAATCTGCAGCGACAGTGCTTGTGGGACTAGCGGTGGGGAGCGAACCTGGGACCTCTGGATCTAAGCGTCTCTGTTTGAACTCAAGGGCCAGCTCCATTTGCTGGTGGTCGCTGATATTGTGCAACCGCTGGAGAGACACCATTGGCCCAGAGGGGGTGCCGTGGATTCACAGAGGGGCACTGGAGAGAGATGCTGCTCCAGGCCCCGGCTGGAAGAGGGGCTTTAGTGCCGTGCAGTGGCAATGCACAGTCAGCAACTAGCAACCCCACCCCCATGGGGCTGGAGTAGCAGTGGAGGAGGGCCGGGCTCCACTGCCGTGGGGTATGCCCCAGACTTATGGGCACAGACTGCATCTCCCTTTAGCCCCAGCGCTGCACGCCTGCTGGGGGTTAAGCTGCACTGGCAACTCTCCACTGTCAATCACACTCATCAAGGCTGTAGTGAACAATACCCCCGGAAAGGCTAAGGAGATGCAGGTGGCCCTTTCATCTGCCTGCTGCTAGAGAGTGATAGAAAACGAGCGACCTTCGCTTGCTAAGTAAACGCTCCGTGCATTCGACAGGCCGGGAGGCAAGCGGCCGTTCCTCAGAGGCCGAAGACCCCCACCAAGGACAGCCAAGCCCCAGCCCCGAGGAGTGCCGCTAAGATTCAACTTCCGTGCGATGGCGAATCAGGTAGAGCGGATGGCACAAGTGTGTGAATGCTCAGATCAGCTGGACGGGCCACGCTCCGTGCTGCACGTCCGCAGGGCACAGTTGCCGTGTGACCGCTCAGATTTTCCAAACAAAACGTTTCCATTTGGATTCAAACCCCCTTTTCGTTTGAATTTTACTATTTCAATTTTATATTTTAAAAAGTTAAAAAAAAAAAGAAATCTTGGTAACGAAACATTTTGTTCAACCTGAAATCGTTGTTGGGGATTTTCCAGTTTGGCCCCTGAATCAAAATGTTGGTTATTCGCACAGCTCTAGCTTTCACACTGTCATACACAGTCATGGCCACAGTGCCCCAGAATAGCTCAAGCTCCTGCTTTATCTTCCCTCGTGGTTACTCGAGTTCCTTGCCAGGACAGCATTACTAGATACTGTGCACTCAGGTGCCCCCTGCTTGTTCCTGTCCTGACTGAGGATACTTTAGTGGTCGGGTCTGGTGCTGATGGAGGTTTTCCAGCCAAATGCATTTTATCAAGCTCCTTGCACAACTCCATGTGATGGAGAGTTTAATTGACTAGCTGGCTGCAGAAGCACATTCCTGGCGTGTTTTAATCAATACCCCCTGCAGATCTGGGTGTGAATCACGCTGTGCCCTCCCTTTCCCCTGCAGACCAGCCTGACCTTGGACGAGAGATTCTCTGGCCTGAGGAACAAGAGGCGTTTTATGGCAGCGAGGAACAGCGGCCGGACAGTCATGCTGCCCTAGTGCCATGTTCGTGGCCCGGGGATGGCGGATCCAGCCCAACCTGAATAACGGGCCACCAATAAAACGCAATTGATTCCCTTTCCGCCGGCTACCTTGGTATTACACCATGCCCTTCCGTACACACAGGGAGTCAAGGTACTGTCTGGGGCAGGGACAACCAGAACTTCAGGGCTAAAGTCTTGGCCAGGCAGTGACCCCTAGATCTGCGTAACTGCCCCCGCCTCCCCCAGCCAGGGAGTCCTGGGGCTGCGGTGGCCAGACAGAGGCCCTGGTAGCGTGTCTTTAAGGGAGCTGCAATGCCATGGAGCTGTGGTTCTCCGTCATTGCAGCGGGACCCACCAGCTTTGGGAGCAAGCCTGGTCCCCACTGCCAGGACTACCTGGGGTGCTCCTGTGGCAGTGACTCCCTCACCCCACACTGCTTCCTGTGCAGGAGAGGATGTCTGGCCCTCCACCCTCAGATGGGCTCCTGGGGCCTCCTCTAGGCACCCTGCCAGCCCCTGAGCTCCCAGGTCAGCACCCAGCCTGTCACCCCCATTGGCTTCGCCCAGCACTTGTTCTCTTCCTTTGCTTGGATGTGGGGCCTGGGAAGGCAGGGAGTCTGAGACCCAGGAGAGGAACCAGCACGTGGGTGATGAAAGGAAAGATGCCAGTCTCAGGGGAGCTTTTCAGGTGTCAGCGTTTATTAGGGTGGTTTGCTTTAGTTCTTGTCCACCTGAATTCTGAATGATTGATTGATGTGGCAGGCCAAGCACTTTACAGACAAGTGTGAAGACAGGGTCCGTGCCCCAGGACTTTACAAGCTAAGGCTCCGGCGTGCGTGCACACACACGCACACACACACAGTCCCATTGTGGTCACGGGTACAGCTCGCATCAGGAGTGTGACCCAGGCCTTGTGTGCTGGGGGGTTTGCACTGGTCTGACTACGGTTGCTGCCCCAGTGCAAGCCCCGAGCAGACACATGCTGCACTGGTGTGAAGAGCCTCGCACGGGTGAGGCCGACCCTGGTTTGATGCCCAGGAAGCCTGTGCTGGTGCAAGTTGTTTTTTACATCCCTGCAGCACGTCTGCACTAGGGATCTGCCCTGGTGCAGCTCCATTGGTGCCCAAGCTCCTGGTGTCAAGTATCAGAGGGGTAGCCGTGTTAGTCTGGATCTGTAAAAGCAGCAAAGANCGTGGTGTAAACAAGGCATTATCTGCATCGAGTGTGCAGGGCTGGGGCCTCCCGAGAGCACCGCCCAATGAAGGCAAGGCTACGGGCGCTAATGAGCGTGAACAGTGGAACTTAGACTTTCCCAGACTAAATGCATTTCCCCTCCTTCAGTCTGTGAATGCCCTGTACATAGCCTGGGCCTGGGCCTGGACACTGACTAGGAAAGGTCCGTGCGTGACAGAACGCTTTCACTTTTACATCAGAGCAACTAACGCGCGCGTGCATCGGAACGTGGTTTTAGAGGAATTTTGGAGGCATTACTAATTTATACAGAGGTGGTATGAGGTGTCATTGCACCGAATAAAACACGTTTAAAGTGTTAGATCTGATTAGTGATTTTCCCTCAACAGGCATTTTAGTCTAACCAAAAATACTGGGCCTCAGTCCCTTGAGTGCATGTGGTACACCATGGGGCGCAGCCTGACCAGGGCAAACGTGTCTGCTGAGAAACAGAATCTGCTCACATGGCAGGTCCACTGTTCTTCTCCGGGGTGCTAGGGAAGGGGGCAAAGTATCTCCTCCCTCCCGTTTATCTTCTGCAAGGAACAGAAGGTGCCCACCCCCAGCTTTAAAATATACAGTCAGTAAAATAAGCAGACTCCAGTCATTACCCAGGGATCACACTGCCCCGGTACCAACACGGATACACAGACACTTAGTGACCCCCATCGCAACCCCGCTCCTACCATTCCCCAGTTCCCTGGGGAGCAGAGACGGACCCTGCAGCATGCCCGGAAGATTAAGAAACTCATCATAACATATATATAAAATAAAACAGCATTCTGGGCTGTGTTGTATGTAAGCCACGGGAAGTAACTGTCCAGCTCTTCTCGGCACTGGGGAGGCCTCGGCTGCTTTACTCTATCCAGTTCTGGGGATCACAATGTAGGAAGGATGTGGATAAACTGGAAAGAGTCCAGAGGAGAGGAACAAAATGATAAAAAGGTTTAGAAAACCTGACCTGTGAGGAAAGGTTAAAAGAAAACTGGGCATGTTTAGTCTTGAGAAAAGAAGGCTGAGGGGGAGATGCTGATAACAGTCCTCAAAATATGTTAAGGGGCATTATAAAGAGGACGGTGATCAATTGTTCTCCATGTGCACTGAATGTAGGACAGCACTAGATATTACGTGAACTTGCAAACAGACCCTAAAAAAGACAAACCCATTCATCCCAGAAGGGTATGAACTTGCCAGAGAGGGAATGGTTATGAAGATATTTTGTTAAATTGTTCATAAATTCTAAGGCCACAAGGGACCAAGAAAGAAATTAGAATTGGAAAAGGTGCAGAGAAGGGCAACAAAACAATGAGGGGTCTGGAACAGCTTCCGTATGAGGAGAGATTAGAAAGACAAGGACTGTTCAGCTTGGAAAAGAGACAACTAAGGGAGGAAATGATAGAGGTCTATAAAATCATGACTGGTGTGGAGAAAGTAAATAAGGAAGTGTTATTTACTTCTTCCCATAACACAAGACCCAGGGGTCACCCATTGAGATTAATAGGCATCAGGTTTAAAAACAAACATAAGGAAGTATTTCGTCACACAGCCTGTGACACTTGTTGCCAGGGGATGCTGTGAAGGCCAAAATTATAACAGAAAAGAACTAGCTAAGTTCATGGAGGATAGGCCCATCAATGTCTATTAGTCAAGATGGTCAGGGATGAAACCCCATGTTCTGGCAGTCAGAGGCTAGGGACACCCAGATGCTCGGACAGGATGGACAGGGGATGGATCACTTGGTGATTATCTGGGCACCTGGCACTGGCCACTGTTGGAAAACAGGATACTGGGCTAGATGGACCTGTGGCCTGACCCAGTAGGGCCGTTCTTATGTTATGTTCATTGTGATCATCATGCATCACATGGATCATCTAGTCTGACACCTCTAACACAGGCCAGAGAACTTCCCAAAACAATTCCCAGAGCAGAGTCTTTAGAAAAACATCCAGTCTTGATTTAAACATTGCCCGTGATGGAAAAAACCACCATGATCTTTGGTAAGTTGTTTCAATGATTACTCTCATTGTTAAAAATGTGTGTCTTATTTCCAGTCTGAATTTGTCTAGCTTCAGCTTCCAGCCATTGCATTGTTAGACCTGTCTCTGCTAGATTGAAGAGCCCATTATTAAACATTTGTTCCCTCTGTAGCTACTTCTAGGCTGTAATCAAGTCAATCAGGGTGTTCTCTGCTGTCATCCTGTTGGTACATTTGTCAGTGACATGGCTGTACCGTGTATTTGGTGTAAGGGTTATTTAAATAAAAGTAGGCAGACCTAAGAGCTAAAGGCCACATTGTTCTTGCCCTTTGTTCCCACTGACTCATGAATTTGGATGGTGCAAGAGAAAAATTTAGCCCTATGTAAAAGTGGACTGAACTGATAACCAGCAATATTCATAGCCCACGGCGTATCGGGTCAGGCATTGAAAAAACACCACTTTCTGCCTTGCTAAGCATAAAATAGTGAAATAATTCTCTCTAAAATGTAAGTTACTTTGTTTTGAGTTAGATAGTTAACTGATGACCACAGCATACATTAGTAGCTCAATGCAGTAGGTAACTGATGAACTTAACATATCTAACTTAGAAACAATTGAAAGCATTTTTGAAGTGTCTTGTGACTCTTTCCTTTTGCAAAATTGAATGTATGCATCACCTTTGCATTTAAGACTGGGGCAAGCTAAACATTTTCTCTAGCCCTGTATAATTTTGCTGCCACTAAGATTTTTATGCTCAGAAGTTTCCTCTAGCCGCCAAACGTACCACATGCCCAGCAGGTGGCAGCATTCAGCTGTTTACAGGAACCTGCAGTTGGTTGTATAGGATTTCAGCTGAAGAGAGGAAAAAGCTGGAGTGGTAACAAAATTGCAGACTTGAGGCCACAGGGAAGGGCATCTGCTAACGCTGGAAAATATTTCACTTACAGCAGCACTGGTCTGACTTTATTTTAAATAAACAGTTTCCAAGCTGCCAGAAGACGCATGGAGATCGCTGAGAATTTATGGCCTCAAATGCATTGTAGGGCAAGAGAAGACAGGTAACATTTATACGGATTTAGTAAAACTAATGTCCAATCAACGCTCTCGACAGCCCACTAAACACTATCTTCTGCAGCAGATATCCTCACGGAACGTCCATTTCTGCTGAAGAGACATTCATTTCACTGCATAGAGAAGAAGAGACCACCCAGAAAATTGGCTGAAATAAGTGACTCCAAGGAGTGGGACTTTATCATTTTGACCAGCGTTGCTGGACGTCATTTTTTTCCCCCTTATGCAGCAGCTCCCACAGTCGGTATTTTTCTAGCTGTTCTGGCTGAATGCTCAAGCTAAAGCTTCACCTTGAATGAGTATATCAGATTCGGGATGAGTTCCCGGTCAATTTCCTCCATTGTCAATTTCCCCACAACCTTCCTGTTCTAGGAACAGCCGGAGTAACTGCATTAGGGTACTTCTGATTGTTCCTGGAAGCGTAAGCGGCCTCCAAAGCAGCAGGGGTAGTCTCACATTTAAGGCCTCCATTAGACACATCAGATCACTATGGTCATCGCAAGACAGCCCCTTTGAGCCAACATGGCTCCTGTGCCCTCTTACAGCCCATTTACTCCTAGCTCTGCCAGTAAAGTGCCCCTGGGAGGGGTGTGGGCAGACAGGGTAGCTTGCGACCCACTAGCTGCACACCAAGCACTTCGATGAGCATTAAACACAAATGAGGAAATAGTTTATTTTCTAAACAAAACTCTGCAGTTTTAGGTCCATCTTCATTCCTGGGTTGCAGGCAGCATTTCAGGTTCTAACTATTAAGGCATTTTCAATTAGAGAATTGTGCTCAACTCATTGTCCAACGGTATCTTTCAACTTCCAGACTACAGGCACTGCCATTAGAAATTACAGCAGACATGTCACACTTAAGCCCAGCACTAAGTGATGTCAACAGGAAATCCAGGAAACCAGAGGCTCAGAAAGTTCATGCACTCACGAGTGAGGCACTAAAACGTTCTCCCTTTACGTTGTTTGCTGAATCCAATAACAGAAGCAAAGCTCATGGTCTGGCCTGTGCTCACAATAAATTAAATGGCTTTTGTGGTCATCAAACACCAAAATATAGCTTCCCCCTTTAATTGCTGACAAGAGCTGCCTTGTATAATTGCTGCCTTGTATAATCTCCACTAGAGACATGAACAGTTCAAGTGTTTCTTTAAGATCTGGCACCAGCTCAATGGTTAACGGGCATGTTCAGCCATGGTCCAAATCATGCTCAGCTGCTGATCAAACCTACTGGCTTCAGTATGCCTCCTTGCCATTGGAAGGGAAGCAGGATCTAGCCCATTTTCTGTAGTAAACAGATCTGTCTCATGTACGCGGCACCTTTGAACTCGTGTATATGGAGGGGTTGCCAACTATGGTGCCAAAGTGAGGTGTGAGTGGGACAAGGGAGCCAGGTTTGGTTTGGGTAGGACTAGCTGTACTGATCTGGCTATGTGAACAGCTGGGCTGCACGGTTTGTCGGTACCTGTGGGAGGAAGTCTACCACCCAATCAGAGTGTCATGGAAATCCTGTTTGGAGCTGGTCCAGTTTGAACAGGGCTGCTTTGCAATGAACGAGCAGGGCGATCGATATGGCTGGGATGCTGGAGGTGAGCACTATTGCTGAGCTGTGCCGTTTAAAAACAACACACACACACACACAAAGGGAAATGCAGTTTTGAGCTTTGTTTCCCTAGGGCTGTAGCCAGGCATAAGTCCCAGGGCCAGATGGGCAGAGCCAGCCCCAGGCCCCCAGTGTCAGCCCCGCAGGGAGGAGTCTCTGCCCACACCTAGCAACCGGCTTTGGCACAGTGTATGTGCTGCTGGCTGACTCCAGAACTCAGCTTCTGCGAAGGGGGCAGGTTATGGAGAACGTTGCCCATTCCTTTACAGGGTGTCAGCAGCATCCCTCCCCACCCGGCCTGGCTCAGCTCTGTTCCATCATCCTGGTAGCTGTGCTGTCTCAACTGCACCTGTCTGGCTGCTTTCCAACCAGCTCCAAGCAACTCCCAGCTCTTCCCAGCCCAGTCAGGACTGGCCAGCTGCACCCGACACCCAGCACACCAGCATCCTGGGCTCACCGTTTTAGAACAGTCTCAAACGTGGCTGGTTTCACAGTGAAGTGTGTCACATGCACATGTGCTGTCGTTCTGGCACACCTTGCCATGCTGGCGGGAACGTCCCAGCAGCCTCATCTAGAACCTCCAGCTGAGACATCTGGGACCGGCTTCTCATTTACACCAAGGCTCCTTCGCACCGTTTTGGCACTGAAAGGTCCCTCCACACTCCCAGAACAGTGGAAATTAGACTCAGGTCCTGGTCTTGGAAAACAAAGGATCCCGACTCTCTCTTTTTGGAACATACACATTTAGTGCTCTAAAAACCATCTCTGGGCAGCCAGGGCCGGCTCCAGCTTTTCTGCCACCCCAAGCAGAAAAAAAAAGAAGAGACGAGCGGTGGCACTTCAGTGGCAGCTCAATCGCGCCGCTCCATTCTTCGGCGGCGGGTCCCCCTTCTCTTCCTCTTCGGAGACAATTCGGCGGCAGCTCAAAGAGGAAGAGAGGGAATGAGGGACCTGCCGCCGAAGACCCGGACGTGCCGCCCCAATAGCGGACGGAGTGCCGCCCCTTTGAATTGGCCGCCCCAAGCACCTGCTTCCTACGCTGGTGCCTGGAGCCGGCCCTGTGTGCAGCAATGCTTTGGGAGGCCACCAAGAGCAGGGTGCAGGCCATCCTCTGTCTTTTTTAAAAATCACATTGCAAACTAAGGAGAGTTTTTGTAATTAGTTTGCACCACAAGGCAAAAACGTACATAACAGCATCCCTGCAAGTGACTCCATCACGACCGGCCTACAACAGTCACCCATGGGGTTAAGGAACAGAAATTCAGCCTGAGCTCTAAATGCCTGTGTCTGATTTCCTGGAGCAGAGGCCCACGAGGACAAAAACGAGTGCGGTTTAAGGCAGACTGTGCTCTCTAGACAGTTGGCCAAGTCTATCCTGGCAGCAGAGAAGCAGCTGAATGATCGAACACCAGGCCTGCTAGAAGCTGGAGACTGGGCTGGTGCTGAAGTGCATTCGGCACTGACTGTGAAATGGGAAGCTGCTCTTCGACCAACGCTGGAAGTTGGCCCATTTTGCAGCTCAGAGCTTTACGGTCACTCCTTGCAGTATCCCTCTTGTTGGACTCTGGTCCTTTTATTTTCTCTGGGGGGAAATACTCAAGCAAATTCTCAGCCTGGCTGCAAAGCCGAGTCACACAAGGCGTAAAGTCACTTCCCGGTTGGGAGAGCCGAGCGGAGGAGAGTGCAGGGGAAGTGTTGTTAGCGGAGGTGGAGCCCGTTATCAGCATGTAAGAATTGTTTGTCTTTCAGGGGCCCTTGGAGGGATTCAGGCAGCCAGAAACTGAGCTCAAAATATTTCACCAGAAACCTGAGACCCAACCTGCACCCCAGTCTCTGCAAATCCCTATGGAATTGCTGCGGCCCTGGAGATGAGCTAAGCAAACAGGGGGAGATTTAGGGAGTGTATTAGACAGCTGGCAGGTTTGGTTTTTTTTAAAAAGAGAAAGTCTGACCTGAATCTGAAGAGGAGAGCAGCAGTTCTTCCGGTGTGCAGCAGAGAACAAACCGGTCCAGAGTGTCACAATGCACGGAGACGGGGGAGAGCAGCATTTGGCCCCAAATGCCATGCATATTTAGAGACACTTGAATTGCTAACTTAAGCCACTATTTCCCGTTGTGCACATGGAAAGATCCATTCGGACTTTCCCCTGCCAATACAAGATATACTTTGAAGACCTGTCAGGGTCTTACCTTGTTGCATTTTAAAATGATCCAGGTCATAGAATCATAGAATATCAGGGTTGGAAGGGACCTCAGGAGGTCATCTAGTCCACCCCCCTGCTCAAAGCAGGATCTAATCCCAACTAAATCATCCCAGCCAGGGCTTTGTCAAGCCTGACCTTAAAAACCTCTAAGGAAGGAGTCATTGGGCTTTCCCACATCTCACTACAGGGATGACTCCCCAGTTTTCTCTCTCAGTTGTAATATGCTTGCATGGCACTCAGCCTTATTGAATTATGTTTGTAGCAGAGCGGAATTAAAAACAAACCCACAGTGTAGAAGATAAAAGTACATTTACACATTTGTGGAAACCTCATTCCAAAAAGATTTCTGTAGGAAACCGTGTAAGATCCCAGGAACAGAATGGGTAGGTAGTTGGATCAAGCCGCATGTTAGATACCTGGTGTAGTTATCATTGTTTTCCACAAAGATCCTGTGATAATAAAGGTTTGGCCAGGCACTGATTGAAAATCAGAGCCTGCTCAATTAAGGCCAGTAAACTAGTTAGAGTCTGTAGAATGCCCGGCTTTCACAGCCCCGCTCATCCTAAAGTGAAGGTTTCTTTTCTTAATAAGCTGTGACCTATGGTAGGTGCAGGTGAGACTGAGGCTGAGGTGCCTGCTGTGAACATATTCAGCTGCTCTGTGCCCTTGAAATCAGATAGTCCCATTCAGAGTTCACTAATGGGGAATTACCTTCCATATGCGCAGCAGAGCATTATTTGCATCTGCAGTCACGGACGTCTGACATTAACTCTTCAGCCAGACGACCTTTGACTGGCTTTTATAGGCAACGTAGCTGCCTTAAACTGCACCAATACTGAGGAAAAGAGGACAGTGAAACATGATTTAGGCCTGATCCATTCAGGATCAGGGCCTTCGGTGTTAATGCTAAGCCACTTCCCAAAGCAGAATTTTTAAGTGCAGTGTTGACAACTTCCACGGTTTTATTGCAAATTTCAGGATATTTGACGATGTTTTAATTAAAGCCGCAGATCCAGTGAATTCATAACAAACTCAGCCTCCACTTACGAAAAGTGTCAGTTTCTAGCCCTCACTGCTGTGGAGAAAAGCTTCAAAGTGTGACCTGAGTGCCCCCTAAAGGCTCCGGAACCAGACGTCAAAGAAAAACAACCCCCAAATATTACTGGTTTTTTAAATCTCAAGAGTTTGAAGCTAATCTCATGATTCTGGAACCCTTGGAGTTAACCACACTGTATCTCTGGGCCAGAACTAGTCTTGGGACATTTCTAATGATTAGTTGAGATTTACAAACATTCAGAGGCGCTCGCCATTACTGTATCTGGGTACCGGCTTTAGGCACCAGACCACACACAGGGCAATAAAAGCTGCAATATGTAGTGCATGAAATATCCAGCTGGGCTAGAATAAAGTCTAAATTTTCCCAGGGTCAGGCCAGAAGGCTGGGTTGGAGAGGAATGACTGGCCAACTCTGAAGCATATTAAACAGACCAGAACTATTTATCCAGAGCCTTGGTCTTAGCAGTGCTGGAGGAACATGACAAGCCATGTTGAAGCACCATCACCAACTTCTGCACCCTCAGTTCAGAGTCATTTTACATCACTGCACCATCATTCTCCAGCTACCTGGTCCTGTTTACAGGTCAGGAAGGATTTAAAATGGGCTGAAGATTGGACGCCAGGAGTAGCAAAATTCTGTGAAAGGGCTGCCAGGAACGTCAAGTGATGCTGCTGTGAAAAACAGCAAAGCAGAAGGGGGGTGACTCCTGGTTCTGGTCCATGTTGTAATCCAGGCAATTTGTAATTAGCACACTTCCCGAGGGAGGAATGATTTTCTCCCCTCAGTGGCTGCTTTTCTCTTTTCTTGCTTGAAATGCTCATAAACCCCCGTGAACGCGACAGGAGTTTGGAGTGGAGAGGTGAATCTCTCGCCACACTCAGCCCCCTGGACTCTCCTGAGAATGGGTCGGAGATCACCAATCTGTTTATAAAACACGTCTGATGCGAGGACATTAGTGAACTCCCCACTTGTGACCTCAGACGTGGGCAACGAGAGAAAACCTTCGCTCTCCTTTCTGCAAAAAAAAAGTAACAGGTAGAATTGGACCCGCTGTTCTTCAAGGCGCTCAGCACCTGGTTACAGCAACCCCTGGGCACCTCAGACAGACCTTCCTCCTGGTGCAGAGTCTGCATCGTAGAGTCCACCTCTGCAGGTGAATTAGCCACTCTCCTTATACACGGCAGCTGCTACGCCAACAGGGCTACATACCCGGCAGTAGGTTTATCAGACCCCGAGCCTACAAACCAGCTACACAGGCTCTCCTTTAGCTGCACCTAGAAAGGAAAAGTACCCAGTCATCACATCACCTTCTGAAACCAGTGCCCACAGCTAGGTATGTTCTCTTCCTACCCACAGGACACAGAGACGCGTGAGGCCTGCCATGAACAAATGGCCCATGGCGTTGGAGTCTGTATGGGCCTTTGGGAGAACCTGCTTCGTTACCACTTTGGCCGAGGACTGAGTCGTCAGGGTTTATGAGTAGCTCTCACCTCATCCCATTCTTAGACTGCCAGGCCAACACCTTGCGCAGGACTTCCATTGCCCCGAAGAGAAAGATTGGCCCCGTAGATACAGTACCCCTTCGGGGGCAGAAGTACCTCTTATGAAGCACGACCATATCCCAGCAAGCACTGACCTCAGCAACATTGATACTACAGGTAATAGTCACATCAGACCGCTAGACACAGCCAATCGGAAAAGTCAAGGCGATTTACTTGGGCTGCCTCCTATCAGGCTGCAAAGAACGCATGTCCTCGAGGTAAAATTTCACTTCATGCCCCACATCCTGAACTGTGCAATGATTCATCTGAGCCTTTGCTTAAAGGATTCCACCATCAGCCAATCTCACGTCTCTCTTTTGACCGCAGTTCATTGTGGTATGCAGAAAATGTCTGTCTAACGGAAGGAAGCGAGCTGAAATTTAGAGCATTCCTCAGTGGCTAGCTCTTTATTAACAAGTGACTACCAGACTTTTCTTATCTGAAGCACAGTTATATCCTCAGTACACTTTGCAGCTATAATACAAGGCCAGTGGCATACAAAACAACTTGTGAACGCCTCATTTGAGTGCAGGATTGGGTCTAAGTAACTTAGAGGGTTTTGCCATCGCTAATGTCGATGGTTCTGTGCAAAAGAAAAACCAGCTTGTAGCTCGCAGCAGCTGGTCTGTTGGCGCAAACTCCCAAAGGGAGAGGTGGAGTCTCCATCTCTTGATGTCTTCAGATCCAGACTGGCTGCCTTTCTGGAAGATGGGTTAGCCAAAGACAAGTTATTGGGCTCAACACAGGGGTATCTGGGTGACATTCAATAGCCTGGGATATGCAGGAGGTCAGACCAGATGACTGAATGCTCCCTGCTGGCCCTAAACTCTAAGAATCGGTAAATTAATACATCCTTATGCCATGTATTACACGAAGGGTCATTCAGAAATAGGGAGGTGGAGCTGGTCAATCTAGGATTCCAAATGACTCCTCTGATGTTTACAACATCTGGCAAAGTGGTTTATTTATACAAAACTAGACACTAGGCCTATTTCCCACTCACCTACCCGGTATAAATCCAGAGTAACTCCTTTGAAGTTATTTTTCCTCCCTTGGTATCCTGCTGTTAATTGATTTATCTCGTTAGACTGACCTCACACTTGGTAAAGCAACCCCCATCCTTTCATGTATTTATACCTGCTCCTGTATTTTTTACTTCATACATCTGATGAAGTGGGTTCTAGCCCATGAAAGCTTATGCCCAAATAAATTTGTTAGTCTCTAAGGGCTGGTCCACACTAGGGGCGGGATCGAACTAAGATACTTCGACTTCAGCTACGCTATTCGCGTAGCTGAAGTCGAAGTATCTTAGTTCGAATTTGGCGCGCTTACCTCGCGTCCGCGCGGCGCGCGATCGAAGTTCGCGGCTCCCACGTCGACTCCGGTAACTCCGCTCGCCCTGCAGGAGTACCGGAGTTCGAAGTAGCGCGTTCGGGGATCGATTTATCGCGTCCAGACAAGACGCGATAATTCGATCCCCGATAGTTCGATGGCTACCCGCCGATTTCGGCGGGTAGTGTAGACGGGGCCTAAGGTGCCACCAGTTCGCTTAGTTTGTTTTTTCAAGTCCATTGTCCTTGTTCTGCTGCTCTCGCTCCTTCCTTTCCTTAGAATCCTGAAATCTATTATTTCCAAGATCACTTTCCATAAAATTGCCTTCAACCTTTGGATTTGCAGGCAATTTCTCCCTGTTAGTCAGAACCAAGTCTAACATGGGTGTCCCCTTGGTTCTTCCTCCACCTTCTGAAACAAAAAGTTGGCCCCTGTACATTCCAAGAACTTTTGGGGCACTTTGTGTTTTGCCGTATTACTGTAAATGAATTGTAAACACGGGATATAAAATATCAACCCCTTCCGTGAGCACAATTCTTCAAGGGCTTTTTCTTGTAGAATTTAGTTCATAGGTGATAGTCCAGTGTCCAATATCACATTCAGGGTGGACCAGTTAGCACCGGGATCCCAATCTTGTGGCTTAAGCTTCCCCTGCACTGAAGCATCAAGCAGATCTGAGATAACAGGATCAGGACCCAAGGATCTTTTATACAATTTCATGTCTTCTTTGACCAGTTGGAGTCCCTTGGGGAACAATAGGCCCTCGTGTCCTAAGCATCCTTGTTAATTATTCACACAGATTAACATAAGGCAATCTGTCCATCAGGCAGTCTATGACCGGTACTTAGCTATGTGACATAAGACAATCGCCTGTTCCTCCACCATTCGCTCTACATTTCAAAGAGAGATGAATACAGAGATAGCCCATGTTTACAATCCATTTAAACGCTAGGATGTTCTTTTGATCTCTGAATTATCAGAATACAGCAGAGACAGGGACTGTTGATTACATTGTTGACCTACCCATATACATGTAAATACACAAAAACACAAACATTATCTCCCCACATGTCTTTAAGGGTTGAATATGAGTCATTTATTCTACAGGATGTTTAACCCTTTCTGGCCATGCGTCACATTCTTTTTTCCCACCCGGAAACACCGGAAGTTCAGAGTTTTAGACCAAGCAGGAGCCCAACAGAAGCCACGGCACAGTACCTATCCTCAGATGTGTGGAAGAAATCCATTCCAACCACCCGTACTTAGCTTCCTGTTTCATGATGTGTCACCCAGCGAAGTGGCAGCACCAGCTTTTGAAAGACGGATCCCTCCAGGACAGGAAAACGACACTGCCCCACGCCCAGCCAGGTGAGCTGTAAAAAGAATTCAGGCCTGCACTGCTGTTCTCTATGGGTCCTGGCTCCAGCTGCCATTTCTCTCCCCAGCCCCCAGGAGAAGGGGATGGATCCTAAGCATATTTTTCTCCGTTAATTGGCTCATCGTCAGCTCTTCCTTCCACCCTTGAGCCATGTTTCTATTTTGTGTCACTTGACTTCTTTGTCCTTGTTCTGGTACAAAACGCTCCCTGTTCCCTCATCCCAGCCGCCCTCTGGTGCTGTCTAAACCCCACTTCCTGCCCTGGCGCGGCGCTTTGGAACCAAGGCAAATAACGAGTCCCAAAGGAGAACAACTGCGCGAGGGAGGGCTTGTGTGGCCGTCCTGCAAGGGGCAGCTGGGGCAAGGCAAAGTTTTCCTTCCAAGCGGTGAGGCTTTCCTTCCTTATCTTTAAAAGTCAGCTGCAGAAATGAGATAAGAGGCAGGGCACAAATCAAGTGCTGAGCCCGCTCCCAGTTTCCAAGCAGCTCACCAGCATGTGGTTTTGGTTTAGGACGGGGAGGATTTGCTGAGTCTCCCGGAGGCTGAAGAGATGGCTCTTTGAAGTGTCTTTCATGCTGGAGCCACTTTCAATGAAATCAACATGACGTTCTTTTCTAAACCCTAGAGCCTTTGAGAACATAAATGTTCCCATGTTTGGCTAGTTTGCCTGGCTCCTGACTGGGCTGCTGCGATCATGCTCGGCCCTGGAATCCTGTGCTGACAGCGTCACAAAATGCGAACAGATGTAGGTGACGGCATCCGGGGGAGAGACTCATCCATTCTGCTTATGACAGCGACATCCTGCTTCCTCCTTGGGACTCCACCCTATACCCATAAGAACATAAGAAAGGCCGTACCGGGTCAGAGCAAAGGTCCATCTAGCCCAGTATCCTGTCTACCGACAGTGGCCAATGCCAGGTGCCCCAGAGGGAATGAACCTAACAGGCAATGATCAAGTGAGCTCTTTCCTGCCGTCCATCTCCATCCTCTGACGAACAGAGGCTAGGGACACCATTCCTTACCCATCCTGGCTCATAGCCATTTATGGACTTAGCCACCATGAATTTATCCAGTCCCCTTTTAAACATTGTTATAGTCCTAGCCTTCACAACCTCCTCAGGTAAGGAGTTCCACAAGTTGACTGCGCACTGCGTGAAAAAGAACTTCCTTTTATTTGTTTTAAACCTGCCGCCTATTAATTTCATTTGGTGACCCCTAGTTCTTGTATTATGGGAATAAGTAAATAACTTTTCCTTATCCACTTTCTCAACATCACTCGTGATTTTATATACCTCTATCATGTCCCCCCTTAGTCTTCTCTTTTCCAAGCTGAAGAGTCCTAGCCTCTTTAATCTTTCCTCGTATGGGACCCTCTCTAAACTCCTAATCATTTTAGTTGCCCTTTTCTGAACCTTTTCTAGTGCTGAACCCAAGTGTAGAAGAGCTCAGCAGGATCCCAAGAGCTCACAATTCATTCCAACAAACCAGAAGCCTTTAGTGTATCTTGCTACTTACCTAATGTGTGGCCGAATGATTTCCTGTTCATATGGACTGCTGAGGACTTCAGATATCTTGGGGCATGGGGCTGGAATTCCTTATTATCTCAGCTGTTTGCCGTCTGCTCTATGCTTTGTCAAATGTATGAGTCAGCTATTAAATGCCTAGAAAAAAAACCTCTCACCAAGTGGGTGGGGCTAAATAAGACTATGGAACTGTTAAATTCACCATTCATGCTTTCAGAAGATGGACCTGGGCAGCTGCTGCAATAGGGTGCGAGCCCTGAGCTGTGTTGCGATTGGCTGATATCATTCCACGCCCACATCCCCAGTCCTCCTATCAGTTTACAGTAAGTTAAGAAGTACCTGCAAAAGCAAGATCATACCTTTGACTTTGTTTATGCCACCCTCTGGCATGGTGTCTCCACTCGACCTGAATCATACAGCACCCAGACAAATACCCTTGCCGTTGGAAATGTGCTCTAGTTCCCATGAAAAAATTAAAAGAAAACAAAAAGGTTTTGGTTTTGTCACAATTTTTCATGGGATTTTTTGTTTTTCATTAAAAAAACAAAACAAAACAGAACTCCAAAAGTCATTTCTGGGTATTGAAAACTGAAAAATTGTCAGATTTCAGATTTTTCAATTCAAAGCCAAAAAATTCAACAAAAACATTCATTTTGTTATGAAAATTTGCTGTTTCATCCCAAAGCCCTTTTTTGGAAATAAAAGTGGATATAATTTTTATCACCTGCTCTCTTCATTGTAAACCAAGGTTCTGACAAGATTGAGGCCACCCAACATTTATTCACATCCTTTGATTTCTACTAAATCTGGTCCCAAACCTTCTTCACCATTTATAATCTTCGTTCCACATGACACCAATGTCTCCAGGTGCTAGTCCCTTCGAGTGGCTGCGCTGCTAGTGTCTGCATCAATTTGTTCGTTGCTCGTGCCTTTGTCACGGATAGCCAGTGCTACCTGGAGCTCCCTGCCCACGCTAGTATCCAGGCTTTTACCCCAAGATAAGGGGTGATGAAGGAGGAACTTTTGAAAAATACACAGCAAATGCAGGAGTCAACATCTCTTGGCGGTGGGTATCAGAAGATGTGTGGGCCTTCCATTGTGAGTGGAAGCTGGAGCAGCTCCTTTGTGTCAATGGAGCTGTGGTGGATTGCACCAGCACTGAATGTGGTCCCTGCACTTCTACCACTGAGTTACGATGCAACCTTGGACAAATCACTGAATTTCTGCACAAGGGGGATAACATCTGGAATCACATGATCTTCTGCTCCTCCAAGACCACACGCTGCAGTCTCGACTCCGCCTCCCATCAGCCCTCCACTGCCTGCTTTACCAAACAGTCCCTTCCCAGCACCACACACCTACTGCTCAGAGGGGTTAGTAGGGGGTTGTTTGGAAGTGAGGCGTGTGGAGGTGGCGAGCGGAGTAAAAGTTGCGGGCGTGGTCTGTAGCAGCTGGCTAATGGCAAGGTGTGTGCTCATAGGGGGAGGAGTGTGCTGTTAGGTGCCTTAACGTGTCACTTCCTTGCCTTTGTGGGTTTGAGCCATGTGTGTGACGTGTGGAGTAACTTTCACTGCTCCACAACGACTTTTTAGTAGAGTGATATTTTATTAATAATAAGCGATAGCCCCCAGTACAAAACAATGGTAGGAGCAAGCATGGCACCATGGGTTTATATTCTTTTAGCAGCAGTTTCAGGAACACATATAATCAGATACATGAGCACAAAGATGTGCAAAGAAAACTTAAAGAACAGACTATTTAGCCTAAGCATGTTTGTAACTGGTCACTGGTCTGCAGACCTGCTGAGTCAGGTACAAACCCTGACAAATGCTGGTTTTCCACGGGCACTTGCACTTTTGAATTATACATTTGCAGAGAAACTCATTTTTTAAAACCCGATGCTAGGCCCAATCTGGCAATCTGTGAGTGTTGTCTGTGTAAGGACTTCAAGGACTGGGTCCCATTTTGGTGGTCTTGTAAACCATATTTAAACAAACATGTTCCTGTATATCAATCTGTCACTGTGAAACCTCTTTGGTTCGGATGTGCTGACTTGGCTTCACAATGCTTGATATGTATTTCTACACAGCATTCCCAGAAATTGCTGGTTGCATTTTGCAACGATTCACAAAGTAACCTTTAAACCTAGAACAATGCAAAAGAACTAAAAAGCAGTTAGCAATGCTAATGTCCTTGCTTAATTTGCTAATTCATTTTAGTTCTATAAATAAATAAATAATAGCCCCTCCCTACCCCTGAAAATTGCAAAATTTCAGCTTTTTACAGCAGTTGGCTACATTTTTGTACATGTTGTGCTTCGCAAGAGACAGCTGGAAGGCAGGATATGCATAGCCTTTACTATATCTTATACAGCTCCTCGCTACCAAGTGATTTAACAAATGTGTGTGTTATCTTACGGGTTGAATTGCAAAGTGGTGAAATCATGGAAGACTGCAACAGGAGCTCAGCACACTTTACTTATATAGCAGCAAAGGTCATTAGAACTATCCAGGCAGTGACATTTGCCCAGACATTCTGTGTTATTTTTCAGCAAACACTGATACAGCTATAAAGCCAAATTTAAGAGACATTTTTGCTCTCTCTTATGATATGTTTCCCATTTCGCATCCACAACAAGAAATCAATACAGAGGTTTGAAGCTACAGCAGAATTACCGCAGGGTGAGGTATTTAACCCAGGAAGGGGGATTTTTATATCAGGCTTTTAACAAACAAAAATCTTTAACAACCTACAACAAGAAGTTCTTAGCTTGTAAAAAGAGACTTTACTGCTCTGCCCGTTTGCTCCGAGTGGTACGTGCTTGGACGGAACACCAGTGTGCCGCAGGACGTGGTGTCCACGTGAGCCAGCAGGTAGCCGAGTTCCCCTGAATCAATGTCCCATGGTATTCGAAGGTGCTGTGCTGCTGGCGCTAGTGTCTTTTGAATGAGAGTCTGACCACTTGTGATCAGCAAAGATCTCCTGGCTTTGCTTACGTAGCTTTCCAGGGCCTGATTTTCCACTGCCTTGCATGGTCATGTGCACCACCGCAAAGCGGTGCCATTGCACAGGTGCGAATGATTACACAAGGCGCCAGGCAACGGAGAACTGGGCCTACAGCTTGTTCGACTGCTCTTGGCCACCGCCTGGATGGCCGCATTCAAACTCTTTGTCCTCTAGTGATCAGAGGATGCATCCCTCAGAACGTACCCCCTCACTAGCACAAAGGAGACAGAGGAAACCTAGGTGAGCATTAAGGGAAACTGGCATCCTTCAATGACATGAAAAAAGCATCTTCCCAAGTAACTGACTCAGTAACATTAAATCCCTTCTACTGGCCGATCAGAGGGAATTACAGAGCAGAGCAAGATAACAGGGAAAGCAGGAATCTGGCTGGCACAGTGTGCCCCTTCAGATTAACCTGTATAGGGGAGTCTGCAGAAGGGAACAGTTCTCCTCTGGGTCGTGTTCTTCCCCCAGACTCATACTAATCCCTCCACGGAGTTTGCTCTCTTCAAAGCCGGAGAATCGTGGAAAGGGGGAACCACGTGGGCTCTTCTGCTTTCTCTCCCTCCCAGGCCCACATGGGAAACAAAACGAAGTTAACACAACATACAGTGCAAATCCTCTGTGGGGGGCAGGGACTTGCAGGGGCAGCCCTGGCAGGGAGACCCCTTGGAAACACAGCTCCTGCAGGAGCCAGGCTCTCTGTACGCTGGCAGGGAACAAGGAGCCCCGATGGTAGCACATAAGCAGAAGAACCTTCTCGGATGCTCTTCACCTCCCGTGGATCCACAGGGGGATTAGCCAGGCTCCACGGGATGAATTAATAGGGCACCATTAGGAGTGGAGGATTTCCCATCTGGGAGAAGGGGGCCCATGAGTGAGGACACCCAGATGAGAACTATTTTTGTTCAGAGATATGGGACGCTACATATTGCTGCTGCGTCACATTAGCAGAGCTACATCACGTGATCTCTGAGAAGCTCATGGGCTCTGGATTCTTGAACTGCTGAAGAATTCAGAGCGTGCTGCCATCTCAGGCTGTCTGCTCCACCTGTTAGCCCCTTTTCAATCTGAAGTGAATGGTTTTGCTCTGAAATCAATAAGGTGGGTAAGAAACCAACTCCCAATGGCTTCATGGAAATCCCAGGACATTCTGAGCCTGATGAATCTTGGAAAGCCGAGTGGAGTTCACAAGAAGTCGCAAACAAACACCTCATGAAAGACCCCACACCAAAGAACCCTGGCTTCGATCTCCCACGAAGCTCCTGGGCAACCCTAACCCGTATCCGCACAAACCATGGCAGATGCGGATAATTGCTGCACAAATGGAAAATGAAAGACTTTCCAGTTTGTGAATGCAGTCACCCCGAACAGACTATGGACCATATAACAACTCAATGACCGAGTCACAAATATGAAGGAGGCATCACAGCAATATGCTCTGCACTCCAAACGCAATTATCTGGTTTAGCCATCTGAGTGTAAAATTATAGCTGTTGGTCTACATTTACATCAGCCATACAAAGAAGATGACGGCCAATTTCTTCTGCATTCTGGGGCCCATTCAATGGGAATTTCAGCCCCTCTCAGGATTCAGTCACTGAGGCCAGACCCTCAGCTCATGTTAATTGGCCCCCTGAGGTCACTGGAGTGACTCCAGCCTGCACTACCTGAGGATCTGGCCCATAATGTTTATGAAACACACTATATATAATTATAGATTCAAGAGCAAAAGGAAGAAGTTGCTTTTGACCTCACCCACTCAACTGTCAGAGCCAACTCCTGCTCATTTCCCCACCAGAGCTACCCTCCACTCCTGGAAACCAGGCACTTCTCAAATTGAAATCAAGGGCCCGCTTTGTGTCACTGAGAACCAAAGAACGTTCAGATTTTTTATAAGAAAAACTTTGACAAACGTGAATATTTTCACAAGATAATGCCCGGTTAGTCAAACAGCCGTATTTTGTCAAAAAAAAAAAAAAAAAAAAAATCGATGATGAAACGTCGACCTGCTGTCCTCACAGCCCATACCTGAGACACTGAATCTAATCCATGTACTCCAGAGGGATGTACTAGTCCTGCTCTGCCACATTAACCTGTGTTTTGGAAGTTCCTCTTTGGAGAGCAAAATCCCACCTCTGGCCAAACGGGGACGACAAAAGCAAAAATTACATGAATTTTGGGGAGAATATACTGAAGGTAACAGACAGGCCAGCAAGAGGAGTGCTGCATCCAGGCCAACGTGGGGAGACTGTTGGAATGGGTGGGGTGATTTCGGACTGATGTCGCTGTCTGTGGGTTAGTTTAGCTTGGATCTTGTTGGAATTAGGTTGTAGCTTGTGGCTTAACGACAGTGGCTTTTGGAAGGGCGGGGCAGCTTGTGGCTTTCCCATGGTTTGTAGATGGAAAACAGTCCCTGCTGATGGGCTGCTCCTGGCCGGGTGGAAGGTAGCTCAGGAAGTGGGTATTAGTTTGGCTGGCTGGCTGGCTGTATGTTTAGCTTAGTGTGGCTGGTGGCTCTGTTGGATTGCGGCCATTTGTGCCGTATGATTATGGCTGCCTTCGTTTTGGCTGTGCAGTGTTGTAAGATCGAAAGTTTGTCTCTCATCACCAGAAGTTGGTCCAGTACCAGATATTCCCTCCCCCGCCAGGTCGCTTTCATTTTGGCTAGGGAAGGCTGGTTGGGGCTGAATTCGGGCGGCTTGCAGGGGAGTTTGACAAGTGGCTGTTGGGCGGTTCTGACTTGGTTCCGACATGGAAAAGTGGCTGTCGATGCTCGTTGGCAGCTGTTTGCTTTCTTTGGGTAAGGATGGAAGGAGAGTCTGCGAAATGTTTCAGCTTCCACCCAATGAAATTTCATCAAACATATTCTGACCTAGTGTCAAGGCTTCAGCTTAACTTCAGCAGGTTCAAAGTTGGTCCTGACAATTTGTGGCTGGCAACTGGCATGCTTCATGGTGGCAGAGTTTGGTGATGACTGATTTTATTTTCAGTACCAGGGCTGTGTTCTCCAGGTCTCTTCAGTCCACTCTCTCTCGGATAGTCTCTGGAGAAAAGCCTTAATTTTCTTCATAATCATCCTCTCCCCCGCAGATTTAACATCTGTACACATGCTTTCCTGCTAGGCCGGGGCTTTCTCATAAGTAGAATTCAGGTGCAGGAAGGACTAATGGCCCATTGTATGTTGGCTGACAATTTGTCCTGCCTTTTCAAATGATTTTCCTTCTTTTGTTACTAATCCTTCTCTATTGGTAAGTGTGATGAATAACTGTCAGCAGACCTCAGAAAATACATTTATTTCTGTGCAACTATAACAGACAAATGAATTTCTGCATTTTCTTATCCATAGAAAAGTACAATATGCTGAAATTTACCAACATGCTTTGGACAGCATTTATTGTATCCGTGTTTACATTTTGTCTAGTTTTCAATCTAGATTACATCTGTTACATTCATAGGTGTCTGACTGGCTTTGGCTACAAGAGATGACTTTCCTTCTCAAATATTGGAAATAGGTCAAAGTTATATATTTAAGGTTGTAATCCAAACTCCCCAAAGTCTGGTGTATTTCTGTTATTTCTCCCTCTAATCTGCAGTGCACCTAGAAACATGCCATTTTTAGCTGGAGTTGTAAAACCTCCAAAACTCTCTGTACCAGAAAAAAATGTCTCTGCATACCCTTCTATATTTGAGTTTATGTTACAAATTAAAATTAGTTCTGAGCGGAGATACACATGATTAATGAGATCTCAACCTGGCAATCAATACTTCTTTAAAATTTGGCCATTTTTCAGATAAAGGTCTGCAACACCAAAAGATAAAGTTGTTCCAAAGACACTTCTGGAATCCTTGCTAGTTTAAACCAGTTTTCAGCGTTAGAGTAAAATGAACAGATTACCCCATTGCTTGGATTAGTACCTAGCAGGTTCAGCTGCAGCATTCTGCTTCATTGGTTCACCAAATGTGCACTTTAGGTTTGTTTTGTACTTAGTGTTCACAAAGGCTACCAGAGTGATAGCACTGAAGACTGATGTCCCTATCTCTAATACAGCAATTAATTCAGAATAAGCAACCGTGGCTAGAAATTCTGTGCCAAGTTTTAGCCCAAAGCAAACTTGATTGGCTCGGTTATAATTCCTTGATGCAAGCGGTCTAGAATGAAACCGCTTATACATCATTAACTGTATCAGCTCTCCAAGGGCCATGGTAATATGCATATGGTATGTTGCTTTTTAATGGAGATATGCTTAGGGGGATCCTTGTCAGAAGCCTAATTATTTTATTCAGTTGCATTTGAGAATTTTCAATATGTTCCTTTGAGAAAATCAAAGCCTTCTCCTAGTACATCTATTCAAACAGGAGTCTGTTTGAAGTAAGTTGTGTAAAATTTGTCTTAGTGAAAGTTAGGTCTCCATAAGAAACCCGTGGTATTTTGTGTGCGTGGATAGCGGGACAGAAGTTCCAAAAAGCACATTTGCTCCAAAAGACTAATTGGCTTAAGAGGGATCTAAACTTACAGTGTTACTAGTTACAGCTGAAAACATTAGATGTGGCATCTCCACAAATACACCCGAGTAAATTGATGTGAGACTCCACCGATTTCTATAGTGTTAATCCTCGTTTACACCGCTGCAAATCAGTTCAGAATCATGTCCCTCTGTGTGTATCATTTGGACAAAGGCATTTTCTGTTTGTTCTTCTGTAATAAGGTACACCCAGGGGACTAATTAGGCAAACAGCATTGCCTGGACCCAAGTTGCTTAGCAACCCCCCGGTTTACCTTCAGGTACTTTGTTGTAGTTGCAGCGTTTGTTCAATTGCTTCACGTCATCAACTAAAAACAATTCTGCAAAGGCCAGTTTATGCGTTCACACCAGGTTCAGCCGTCAAAGAGCACAGAGTGAAGAGTAAGTGCCCCAGTTGCTTTGAACACCTAAGTCAGCCCAGCCCATGAAATGCTGCTGCTGAATCAGAGAGTTTACGGATGTGCAGAGCCGCATTCACTGCTCTGGAGAGTGCAGGTTAATAAGCCAACATCTGAACCAAACCTAGATAACTGGAGCCATCCTAGGCCTGGTGACAAAACAGCTGGACTGAGCTAGACTTCACTGCACAACTGCAGAAGGGTAATCCAGGGCAGGAGCAGTCAGTACCCTGGTGCTCCACCAGCAGCAGCTCCAGCTGATGGAGGCTAATGCATATTGCTGCTCCCCCCTACTAACTAGGCCATGAGTGTGACACTTACTTGTCCTCTCGAACTAATAACGGACAATATTCTCCAGGCAGAAACATCCACATCTAGCAGGGTCCTATGTGCACTGGCAGATCACCCAGTCCTGGGCCAGCTTTCTGTGGACACTATTTCAGTGGCTTCCCATTTTAATTGCAGAGGCAGGCAGAAAACACAGATCTCAAGTCCTGGTCCCGTGCCTTAACTAGAAAGCCATCTTCTCCGTGTCCTGTTTCTTCTCTCCCCACTGCTGCCCCGTGTCTCCTCCAGACAAGTCTATAAAACAGGAGTACAAGATGCGCGGGGTACCGCACTATGCTGCTCACACATTTCCAACTCCTGCATCAGCCCGGTAACCAGGTTCATGTGCATAATCAACGAAAGCAGGATTTCTGCCCAGAAAGGAGCAGACTCTCAACCCCACCTGCTTTAAGTGGGATTGCTCTTGAGGGATGTTCCTAGGCCATCCTGCAGTCTATGGCATGGAAAGAGTTACAGATGAGCCTGACACAGGGTGGAATTGGGCTCTGATCTCTGAAGAGAGAGCGTGTGCGTGCTCACACACACACACACACACACACACACACACGTGTGCAAACCTCATCCAGAATGGATTTAGGCAACATGCTCCAACAGCTGCAGATTCTGAACTTATGATCTACACTAACATGTAGAAAATTGATTTCTCTGGTGCCTTTAAAACTCTAATGGTACCCGGTCTGTCAATCACTGTAGCTTCTCGGTTAAATCCTCGGTTTAGATTGAGGAAAGGGTGCCTATGAAAATATTACCCACCATGTCTCCCCCGTGCCCTGGCTGTCTCAGTGGGTTACGGTAATGCAACCGGAGTAAAAGTCTCATTTGCATTTTAGATCTCCTCTGCATGTGCTTTGTTTACATTGCCCTGCTCTATAGGCGTGCTCATAAGTGTCCATGCTTGCCAGCTGTTCGTACAATGCTTTGTTTACATTAAGAGGGCCTTGACATGCTGTACAAATAAACCCAATATTGAAAAGGTCTTTAAACTTCAGGCTGCCGGGAGGGCTGTGCAAATGTTAGCGCTTTGGGGAAGGATTAGGCCTGAGATGGCGCTCAGCATGTGTTCTCTAAGGCATTCCTGGAGCGGATACCCGCGTCTGAGTCACATTTGCTCACGGTCCTTGTGGGCCATTTCGTAGGATGAACTCGGAGAGGAAAATGGAACTATTTGTGCTTCTTCCTTTCTTGGTGCTTGTGAGTAACACGTAGCCACCCCCCAGGCGCATGAGCTGCCACCCCCACCCAGTGTCAAACCTCCCATCCCTCAGCAAGCTCCTCGAGAAGCTAACCAAAGGCCAACTATACGCTCATCTCCTGAAAGCTCATATTCTAGACCTGGCCCAAGCTGGATTCAGGCCAGGACCTGGGACAGAATCAGTTTCAGTGGCATCGTTGGACATCTCCCGCTGTCAGTGGGAAGAGGGCAGCCCTCCATTGTCATCCTCTTGGGCCTCTCTGCAGCATTCAACTCTGTCGACCATGATATACCAAGAGAGGTGGCAGGGGAGAAGGCCAGGGGAATGTGCTAAAAATGGTCTGAGTCCTTCCTGGAGGGCCGCACCCCACGACTAGTGATGGGAAACTGCACCTCCACCATGAGACCCCTCACCTGAGGAGTCTAAGATAAATTAAGAACATAAGAACATAAGAAAAGCCGTACTGGGTCAGACCAAAGGTCCATCCAGCCCAGTATCCTGTCTACCCACAGTGGCCAATGCCAGGTGCCCCAGAGGGAGTGAACCTAACAGGTAATGATCAAGTGATCTCTCTCCTGCCATCCATCTCCACCCTCTGACGAACAGAGGCTAGGGACACCATTCTTACCCATCCTGGCTAATAGCCATTAATGGACTTAGCCACCATGAATTCTCCCACTGGTTCTGTTCAGCAGCTATACGCAGCCACTGGGTGCACTAGTCAGACAACACCGACTCGTGAAGCAATATGCAGGTGGCACACAGCTCCACCTACTCGTCACCATATATGGCCACACCACTACCACCAAGATGGCCCAGTGCTTGGAAGAGTTCAGCTCGTGCATGAAGTACAGTTGACTGAACCCGAACAAGACAGAGGTGATGCTGATGGGCAGAGGAAAGTATTTTGGTGAGTTTGCAGACACGGTGCCGTGTCCTTTGGGTGAAGGCACACACCCATAATTGGTCAATTCAGTCCATAATTTAGGAGCCGTTTGGTTTCCTCGCTGACACTAAGCTCACATAGCGGCATTCGGGAGTAGAGCTTTCTATCATCGCTCGTTGGCTAGGAAGCTCCATCCCATCCTAGCAGACAGTGATGGGACCTCAGTTATAGACCCACACCTTTGTCACCTCCTCTCTGGACTACAGCAATGCGCTGACCTCATGCCCAGGGATATGAGCTTTCAGAAAACTCCAACCAGCCCAACTGTGGCACATCTCCGCAACAACACGGGCTACTGTGAGAACCTCACCCCATCCTCTGCTTCCTACACTGGCTTCCCATAGAATTTTGAATCAAGTTCAAAGTCTTGGTCCTTATCCTCAAGGCACTCCAAGGCCTGAGTCCAGGGTATCTATAAGACCTCAAGTTCTGGGACGGAGAGCCTGGTTGACAATGCTGCTCCTTGATTCTCAGGGAACTCTCCACCAGGGCAAAGCTCCACTGTGCAGCAGATGCAGCTTTCTGGGGAGCTGGTCCGAGATGGTGGAATGAATTCCCCCAGGAATTAAGAACCATACCAAACCTCCCATCTTGCATTCCCAGGCAAGGTGCATTTCTTTCACCTGCCTTCACTAACACACATAGAGCAACAGAGAGATGAAGGGGAAAAATTCTATCAGTACAAAACACTCCAATTCACATACAATTGTCCCCTGGTCAGAGGATGAGAGAGGACAAACCACACATGATAGATGTTAGTCACATCACTTAATACCCTACCTGCAGGTGCTCAAATACTACAGTAGTGCGCGGTGGTATAAGAACTTATTATAGGTGGGGCTGGTAGCACCATCTGTTATTAAGGTTGCTTATCACTTCCCATTATAAGGCCCCGTTTCCAGTGGTTTCTAACTTAGCCAAACTTGGACTGGCTGAAATGTTCCATGCCAGAGATCTGCCTTAGATTGCCGGGGGGCCAAAGCAGTTCGGCCAGTTCGGAGAATGAGGATAGGGTTAAAAACACACTTTTTTGCCTATGTTAAAAAATTCTCTGACCTTTCCTTTGAACGGCTCTCGTGCTCCTTGTGCTTTGGAGCAGAGACTGGACATCTGGCAGGGGACAGCCTTTGTTTCAGGGATGTGGCTTTTGTCATCCTCGTGAACGTTTGCCTAAATCGGCCCAGGTTATCAGCCTTTGAAAAACGGCAGTTTGCACAGTTCAGTAGAGACGTCTTGTGTTCCAGCAGCTAAACTCCCTGCAGGTTCTGTCCTTGCTGAGAATGCTTCAGGCTCTCAGAGTTCCTGGTGCTGCCCAGGCTGCCCATGCACCAACTGCGCCTGCTCCATCTCCTCCCAGCTCCTAATGCTCCTCAAACGGCACCCCTGCCATCCCCGCACAGCCTGGCTTCCCTGGGCTGGGGTGCAGCAGGCTTCAGAACCGAGAGCAGGGAGCCGCGAGGGGGCAGCTCCCCGATTCTAATGCAGAGGCGACAACAGCCAGACCAGGGAGAGGGAAAGGAATAGATGGGGAAAGGAGTGAGATTTCTTTACTCCTCTCAGATATGACCAGGCTGGAGGCGTGTTCAGTCTGATGCTCACAGGATACAAACAGCTGGCTGCCGTGCTCGGCCCAGGAGAAGGCCTGGCCACGGCCCACCCTATGCCACCCCTGTTGACTAGAACTGCGAAGTTCACTGTGCACCACAGACTACTTTTTATTTAACCATTTCACTAGGAACGTCTGTTCTCCTGCCCCCCGCCCCCTTAGCAAAGTCATTCTGAGCAGAAGCGACCGGCAGGGCAAACACTGGCTAGAGACACACCTGTTCTCCTAGCCTGGGGCCGTGCGAGAGAAACATCTCCCCAGCTGGCAGTCCCTAAGCCAGTCAGGGCTTTAAAGAATAAAAGCAGCCGTCGCGTTTTACGTTGAAATGCAGGTTCCGATGGGGAAATGCCTGTGGGAGATGTAGTTTGAATCCCTGATCTATTACATAAACTAGGATCCCTGGCTGGACCACTTCTTCCATGATGCAACACACCTCCCCTCTGACCAGAGGGGACGGTGTCCAGCCAGCGAGCCCACCCTGTGGGACAGGGGTGGCCAACCTGAGCCTGAGAAGGAGCCAGAATTTACCAATGTGCATTGCCAAAGAGCCACAGTAACATGTCAGCAGCCCCCAATGCCTCCCACCCGCCAGCAGCACCGCCCATCAGCACCTAGACCTCCAATGCCTCCCACCCGCCAGCAGCACCGCCCATCAGCACCTAGACCTCCATCCCTGCACCTCCCGCCCGCCGCGATCAGCTGTTTTGTGGTGTGCAGGAGGCTGGGGGCGGGGGGGAGGCGCAAGGGCGTGGCAGACTCAGGGGAAGGGCCGGGGGCCTTGGGGGAAGGAGTGGAGTGGGGCCGGGGCCTGGGGCAGAGCAGTGAGCACCCCCTGGCACATGGGAAAGTTGGCGCCTGTAGCTCCAGCCCCGGAGTCAGTGCCTAGGCAAGGAGCCGCATATTAACCTCTGAAGAGCTGCATGCGGCTCCGGAGCCCCAGGTTGGCCACCCCTGCTGTAGGGAGAATGGCATCAGGAATCCGAAACTACATCTCCCACAAGGCAATGCACCACCATAGCTTAACGTTGATCTGACTAGAAAGGAAACATTTTGCCTCAGGTCAACAAACTGAATGGATCATTTCGATCTGGGACTATCAAACTGTTTTGTTTATAGAAAAAATGGCAAAACAAAACATTTTGTCATTTCTGAATTAAATTTTTTTCTAACTTTTCATTCTGTAAATATTTCAATATCTTCACTTTGTTTTCTGATTTTGGACAAAACACAAATGTTGAAATATCAGAATTTCCTGGGAGATGGCCCGTCACATCTTTCCTCGGCTGTTACTTCTCTGCCTTCAATACACAAACTGGAGCTCCGGAGCGTTGAAGCCAATCTCTTCTCATTGCTGGAGTAAACCAAAGTGCTTCTGTCTGAACCCAAGGCAGTTCTGCAGCACTCAGACTTCCAGCACATGTGGAAATCATCATGTTCGAGGTTTGCAAAGCAGTTTTGCTTCTCTGCCTCATGACAAATGCAGACTAAAACAGGATCATCACCGTTTTCTAGGCAGCACATTCTTTTCTAAATCCTCCTCCGAATGAGCTCATTAACACACTCCACACCAAAATAATGCAACCATATAAATGACTTTGGATTAGATAACATGTTTTTCTCCGCTTAGCTTCTAGGGAAAACTAGATAAACCGTATCACTTTAATTCCAGACTAGCTCACTCTTGAGAATGGTCCCCCTTATTTAAATCTAATCTTATGAAAAAACTGGCTACTTAAAGCATATTTCTGTTAAGTGCCTGGGTTAAATGTGTATATCATTTTCTGCTGTTGCAAGGAGCTACAGAATAATTGTTGGCTCATTTATTCTTTTATTGGCACTGAGTATAAAATGACTGTTCTTCTATATCAAATATTCTTAATCAGGGAACTCTGCACACATTCTTAGAAAGGCAGCTCTCCGTTTCAATTTTGAGGAGGATTAACCACCAGATTGCAGTCTGAAGGTAGGCAGCATGGTCAAGCAGACTAGCCTGGAATCTATTATTGGCTTTCCCACAGATTCGCTGTATGACCGTGGGCAAGTCACTTAACTTTTCTGCGCTTCAGGTCCCCATCTTTGCAATGGGGGATAATCATACCTGCTCACCTCTGTAAAACACTTTGAGGTCCTTGGATAGGAAGCACAATCCAAGTGCTAAATATAGCATAGATCAGGGGTAGGCAACCTATGGCACGTGTGCCGAAGGCGGCACAGGAGCTGATTTTCAGTGGCACTCACACTGCCCGGGTCCTGGCCAACGGTCTGGGGGGCTCTGCATTTTAATTTAATTTTAAATGAAGCTTCTTAAACATTTTAAAAACCTTATTTACTTTACATACAATAATAGTTTAGTTATACATTATAGACTTATAGAAAGAGACCTTCTAAAAACGTTAAAATGTATTAGTGGCACGCAAAACCTTACATTAGAGTGAATAAATGAAGACTCGGCACACCACTTCTGAAAGGTTGCCAACCACTGGCATAGATTAATACGGTCTATAAACCATTTTATTAGACATTTGATTGCAATTGCCACAGAATTCTTTCCTAAATTGTTCCCATCTCATAAATTGTCTAGAACTCTTCATCTGAGAAATAATTTTTGTTGGAATATAAAATTTAACACCAGGTATTCTAATGGCAGCCAGTCACCTGCATTTCTCACTTTGAGAACACTCTTACTGACTTCTGGTGGAATTCTTCTTGAGAAGGAGTACAGGATACGACTCTGGAACAGATGTTTTAAGTATTTGAGGGGAATTGAAGAAGAAAAGTGCAGAGACTAAAGGGTGAGCTACATCTTGGGCTGAATTTGAGCTGGTTGAAGTTTTTCGATTGTGAATAACCATTAAAATTTTCAGAATGAATCAGTGAAAACATTTACTTCTTTCGACCAGCTCTAGGGTGAATGATTGTGGAGGGTGGATCTAGTCCAAGCATTGATAGAGGAAAAGGGATTTCTTTCTATTAAATCATTTGTTTGGAGGCCATGGCTGAATTATTATATATATGGAGATATACCTATCTCATAGAGCTGGAAAGGACCCTGAAGGGTCATTGAGTCCAGCCCCCTGCCTTCACTAGCAGGACCAATTTTGTCCTAGATTCCTAAGTGGCCCCCTCAAGGATTGAACTCACAACGCTGGGTTTAGCAGGCTAATGCTCAAACCACTGAGCTATCCCTCCCCCGGTATTATACAGTCCCATTTCCCAGTCTCAGCTGGCATTTGCTCTTAAGTGTAGCTACATCAGCTATTCAGGAAATTCAAGATCAATCAATCATCAAACATCAAAACTCAGGAGACTGAGGCTGGAATTTTTGTTACTGAACTTCTTGAAAATCCAATCCTAGGCAAAACCTCCATTAACTTCAAAGGGGCTTTTCCTGATTAAGGGATGCTGAATCCGACCCTGTGTTTGTACAGAACACCGTGCAGACTCCTTTTTTGGAGTTGGTAGGGAGAATATTGACTTTCCATGGAGAATGAGCACATGTAACTCTGTGGCCCAGCCAGGAAAGCCAATAATAGGACTTAGGATTTTGGTTGATATAACACACACACTGCTTCAAAACCATAATACCTTTCTAGCCTTGAGCCAAAGACCATTTAACTCTCACTTCCAAACGCCTCAATAAATAAAGAATAAGCATGTTGAAGGTTATGCAAACAGACTGGCAAAGTTCCTGAAGTTTAGATTGCCTTTCATATCAATTCCCATTCCTATTTTATGACTTTCATTAGCTTGCAATATATATTCCCTTCTGTCTCTCTGCAAGTCTTAAGGCAACCCCAGCAGAAGGAAGGTGAATTTTTGTCCCTTTGAAGTCTGGTTACAAGCCTGCCTCTTTGGCCCAGGATATCACCACCCAGCTTGATTTACTTTTTATCTGGTGACAACCCTCCCAGACCAATTCTGGCCTTGGCTTTGCCTTGAATTAAAACACACTGAGGACCAAAGTGTCACTAGTGACGCTTTGCTCATAGGAAGGTGTATAAACTAATGGGCATGGTCCTGTTCCCAGAGCCTCCACGGCAAAATGGCCATTTGGGAATTGAATGGGGGTAGGGATTGGTGCAGAATTAGCTTCCCAGCGAAGCATAAACATTTCATTTGTGGCTGAGAAAGTAACCTTCATTGTCTAGAAACTATTTTTGCCCAAAAGCTAGCTGTAGATGTTATCAAGGCCTGCTCCATACTATAAGGATATATTAATCCTACCTTCTTCATTCTGCAACATGCCGTGCGATTTCTAAAAGTGTGTATATATAGCTATATAGGGCATAGAATATAGTGGTTAATGCAAGATTTCAAACATAGTATCCTTTGAATACTCAGCATAACTTCATTCTTCCCCAAAAGCTGCAGGAAGCAAAAGAGTGGAAAAAATATATTAATAAAACAGGTATTACCTAGTAGAGGTGGTCGTGAATTTTTCAATGAAACAGTTTTCATCTGAGAATGCCAATTTGTCAAAACCAAAACTTTTTGCAGGAAAGGGCTGGTTTTGACAAATTTATCAACTTGAAGTTTTTTGTTAAAAAAATTCAAAACTATTGGAAAGTTTCATTTCTTCATTTTTTTTTAAATGAAAGATTCTAGTTTTCTGGCTCAATGACTGTGTTTTGCCATTTAAGCTAATTACAGTAAATCAAATATATTCAAAATTGAAGCAAAACAGTTCAAAATTATTGAAATGAAACAATTTGATTGACCTGAACTAATATTTTTTTCTTCAGATTTTTGGTTTTCAGGTATTTTTGACTTTTTGTTGGGAAGGGAAAGTTTTAAAAATCTTGGCAATTTTCTTAGGACAGGAAAATCATTTCCCCAACCTGTGGAACTCGTTGCCAGGGGATGTTGTGAAGGCCAAAAGTATAACTAGATTAAAAAAAAGAATTAGACAAGTTCATGGGGGACAGGTCCATCAATGGCTATTAGCCAAGATGGTCAGGGATGGAACCCCGTGTCTGGGTGTCCTTAAACCTCTGACTGGTAGAAGCTGGAACTGAACAACAGGGGACAGATGACTTAATGGTTGTCCTGTTCTGTTCATTTCCTTTGAAGCATCTGCCACTGGCCACTGACAGCAGACAGGATACTTGGCTAGATGGACTATTGGTCTGACCCAGTCTGGCCGTTCTTATGCTATTACTGCCTACAATAAAGTAATAGCTCAAGCAGATAACCTGTGAATTTTTTTAAAGATACAGACACACCCACAGCCCGATGTAGATGCCTGAAGTACTGCGAAAAAAGGAAATCTGAGGCAGAAGAACTTCCAAGTACTAATCTCAGTGGGGTTTTTTTTCTTCAGAACTTAATTGGTCAGCATTCATTTGTGCAAAACCAAACCCAAGAGTGGTTCAGATCCTGTGCTGGAACCATTTAAATAGTAGTGGGTTTGGCCCATCTCCACTCATGGTACTTTTCTGCTCAACCAGCCAGTGATTTGAACTCAAGCTGGGGTGAATGCAAGTCAGAAATTCCAGAAATATTTATCCTGCGCCACCGAGCCCACCCCTGTCCCCTGTGCAATTAGTCAGAAGTGATTCGCTGAAACTGCAACCAGGACTTGATCCTGCACTTCCTTCAGGCAGAACTAGGAAGCCAGGCCTGGAGCACTTGAAGAGTTGGGGTCTGAATCTCCTCCATAGGGCCATATAGTGTCTTTAGTCCACACACAAATAGCCCAGAGTTTGCTTCGTCTATACACAAAACACCTGACATCTCAGGAAGGTTAAATGTTCAGCTCTTTATAGAGGATAAAACTGCAGTCCTCAAAAAGGAAAGAGGAAACATACAATTTAAGGATGTAACTGAATTAGACCAAGAGTATAATCTGCGTTTGGATTATTTATGACCTGTACTCTTAGAGTTGATGATATTCATTAAAATGAATACAGCCTGAAAGCTGTTTAAACTCAAAGCCAGGGCAGCTAAACAACAATATTATGCAATGGGTGCATGTGGCTGCTGAGAGCTATGTGAAACGCCAGGGAGCTGAATGGCCTAGCCAAACAACAGAGAACGGGGCTCGCTCTCCTTTCTGAATTGCACTATTTCAGGATGAGCACAGGACAAACAAAGCAATCACTTGTCTCCCCTCCTTTGGATTCTTTCTAAGGCATCCTTGCCAGAAGGCAGAAGGGTGGGCAATTGGGCTGTGGGCAGAATCTTAATATTTCTAATATGTCCTCAGCTGGCTCCAGACATTTACCCAGCCGAATGTCCCCAGCTGGCAGTAGTTGCACCAGAAATGATCAAACACAATATGCCCATCAGTGTGCCAGCAGCAGGCCAAAGAGCTCCAACTCCTCGCTTTGCTGGGTGCAGACATTAGAGGTTAACTGCTTTGCTCAGATTGAAAGCTGCCTTGTCTAGCCCCCACAATATACTAGTTATCCTGTATCAAGAAAGTCTTCCAGAGGCATTTAACTCTAGACCATTTTTTTCTCCTGGCTGGTATAGTGATTGCCTCTTTGCAAAATATTTGTTGCCATCCATGAGGGTCAGTAGACGATATTTCAGTAAATCATTGGGGCAGGTTCTGTCCTGGCCCCTAGAAGCTGCTGTGGTGGCATATGGGGCAGGAACTGTACTGCAAGGGGGCAGGAAAGAATTGTCCGGGTGCAGGCACAGCACAGGGGCAGTGTCCATCGGGCCACGGAGATTGTGGGCAGCTCTGCCACCCACAGGCCATGCAGGGCGGCTGCCATCATGCGGGGTACGTCTGCACTTGGAGCTGCGGGTGACGCTCGCACAGACATTCTCGCACGAGCTCTCATCGAGTTAGCAAGCTAACAGCAGGAGAGCAGCCGGGGGAACATGAGCAGCGGTGAGCAGCTTGGTCAGTCGTGCCCAGTACACACCTGCCGAAATGCTGTGGGGATGTGCTCAGCATGGGTAGCCTCTAGGCCACCGTGGCTGCACTGCTCTTTGTAGCCTGCTGGGTCGATGAGAGCAAGCGAGAGCTGGGAATCACCTCCCTAGCTCCAAGTGAAGCTGCAGTCTTAGGTCCCCAGGGCTTGTCTACATTACACCGGGGTCCATTCATCCTCTGGAGCAGCCCGGGATTGGCAGGGTGCACTCCTCCCCAAGTCACGAGTTCAACGAGGCGCCGCACAGAATCGCACCCGACGAGTCTAGACAGCAGTGAATTGCCAACCCATTCTTGCTCCCTTCGATGCCAATCGTAACCTCCGTGGACGCAGGCTCTGGCACCCGGTGTTATTAATCGTAATTATTGCAGCTGTGGTAGAACCCACCTCAGACCCTCACCAAGAGACACCTGTCTGAGACAGGGCCGGCTCTATAGTTTTTGCCGCCACAAGCAAAAAAAAAAAAAAAAAAGCCGTGATCGCGATCGGGAACTCTTACGCCGCCGCTTCATTTTTCGGTGGCAATTTGGCTGTAGGTCCTTCCCTCCGACACGGACTGAGGGACCCGCCGCCGAAGAGCCGGAGGTGCCGCCCCCTTCCAGGGGCCGCCCCAAGCACCTGCTTGCTGGGCTGGTGCCTGGAGCCGGCCCTGGTCTGAGACCAGGCGACCACCCGCTTATAAATACAGATGAACCGCAATGAACTGGGACAAAATCATTGCACTTCCTAAAGGCCAATGCTCCACTGGGCAGCTCGCTCTTACCCATATGTGTATCTTCATTTGCTGCTTTGGCTGTTAGGAGAATACTTTCCAGCTCTGTAAAACTACTTAGTGAGAAATCAAACAGCAGCCGAACCGGACACCAAGCCAAGGAATGGCTCCAACCCTGCAAACACTTATTAACGAGTCTAGTGCTCTGTGTGGATCATGAATTTTACTCTCAGCTCATTCAGTATTGGTAGCCGCTGTAAACACCAGTACTTGGGGCACATAATTTTCCATGTGATCATATCGCTACCACATTGCTGTGAACACCACTTTGGTGTCTGTCCATTTCGGGCTTGATTCAGAAATCAGGGGAGGTGTGTGTGCTCAGGATCAGGTCCTTAATGCTCTGTTTTAAGTAAAGGAACATCCGCGTTCTGAACGGTTCCTTTCTCAGGAAAGGATGTTGCACAGTAAATAAAAGGCAGAGAGAATAGATTCAGGCTCCTATATTTATACAAACACTGAGCAAACTGTAGGTTACTGTTCCTGTAGTTTCATTGCCCAGAATAGCAGACATGGGCCAAGACATTTATAAAAAGAAATGTAAAGTTAGTCTCTTGCGTCCAGCGTTCGGCGCCTGCCGGTTTGTCAGGATTGCTGACACCCAGCAAACTTGCTGAGGTTAGAGAACATTTCTGAGGTCCGTGGGAGCAGCTGGGTGCTCAGCCTTTCAGAAAGGCAGCCAAGTGGCTAAAAACAGACTGAGGAGTCTCACTTCTTGCTCCTCTTTTTTAAAAATCTTAGCCACGGTCACAAAGTGACCTCCCTCCTCTTCTCCTTTCAGAGAGAGCTGCCAGATTCAAAGAGGCGGTTTTCAGTTGTCCAGCTCAGGAAACATCCACACAACCCGGAATGCACTCGCTCACTCGCTTTCAAAAAGAGGAACGTGCGCCAAGCCTTCAATTTTGATTTTAAAAAATACTAAATAAAGATTTTTATATTTGCACCCTCTTTTTAGTGTGGATGACACAGGTTTTAAATGTCTGTATAATTCCTAGTGTTTAACACTGTTCTACTTTGGTAATGTAAGTCTGTATGCTATATAAAAATAATACTGTACTTATGCCATTGCAATCATAACTGTATCATTGACTAGACACACAGTGATAACACAATTCGGTATTTTTCTGGGGCATGTGCATATTTAACATAGCACCAGCACTCAGGGAAGGTGGGGGGGGGAATATAAATCTTTGCACAATGAGCCTCATTGGTGGTGGGTATAATAGGCCTGGGGAGGTTAAGCCGTTCCTGGGGCACAGCTACCAAACCGCCACCTTTAAGAGCGCGGACGCCTGGGCTGTGGTGGCCCCACCTGCGCTCTGCCCTGAGGCCCCCTCCCACGTTTCCCCCGTGGCCCTGCCCATGCTCCACCCCTCCCCCAAGGTCCCCGCCGGTCGCCACTTGCCAAGTCCCTCCTCCCCTCCATCCCCCTCCCCTGAGGCGCCCGCCGCCTGCTGAGTCCCACGAGATGGAGGAGAGGAGGGATGCGGCCGGCGTCTCGCGGGAGGGAGGTGGAGCAACTAGTGAGCGGTGGGGCCTTTGGGGGAGGGGAGGGACTCGGCGAGCAGTGGAGGTCTCAGAGGGGGTGGAATGACTCAGTGAGTGGTGGGGTCTTCGGGGGAGGAAGGGTGTGGGGGAGGGACTCGGCGAGCAGTGGGGGTCTCGGGGGGTGGGGGNGGTGGAATGACTCAGCGAGCGGTGGGGTCTTTGGGGGAGGTAGGGTGGGGGGGAGGGACTCGGCGAGCAGTGGGGGTCTCGGAGGGGTGTGGAATGACTCAGCGAGCAGTGGGGTCTTTGGGGGAGGAAGGGTGTGGGGGAGGGACTCGGCGAGCAGTGGGGGTCTCGGAGGGGTGTGGAATGACTCAGTGAGCAGTGGGGTCTTTGGGGGAGGCAGGGTGCGGGGGAGGGACTCGGCGAGCAGTGGGGGTCTCGGAGGGGTGTGGAATGACTCAGCGAGCGGTGGGGCCTTTGGGGAAGGAAGGATGGGGGAAGTGGAATCAAATTAGGCCTGAATAAAGACTGGGAGTGGCTGGGTCACTACAAAAAGTAATTTCCCCTCTGTTGATACTCACCCCTTCTTGTCAACTGTTGGGAATGGGCCACATCCACCGTAATTGAATTGGCCTCGTTAGCACTGACCCCCCACTTGGTAAGGCAACTCCCATCTTGTCATGTGCTGTGTACTTCTTGTATTTTTCACTCCATGCATCTGATGAAGTGGGTTATATCCCACGAAAGCTTATGCCCAAATAAATGTGTTAGTCTCTAAGGTGCCACAAGGACTCCTCGTTGTTTTTATCCCATTTGTGTGCATGTATCATTTCCATATCTGGAGTTATAAATATTGACTATGCATCTGTATTTCAAATGTGCTCGCTCCTGGGTAACAGACACAAAGCTTTACGTCCAGTCTAGCCAGCACATTGTGAATGGCCCATAAGCAAAGACAATGGGCCATGGGGAAAAGCTTATCCTCACCTGTGGACCCTTCAATCAGCATATGGATGATGGCTGCCACGTCTCATTGAAGCATGCCAGGGCATGTGACTAGATTATGTGATACTGGACTCCATCTTGTTGCTTGTACTTTTCCACACACTGTGCTGGGGGGCTTGGCTTGAAACAAAGAAGTTCCCTCCACCTGGAAGCAGCTGTACAAGGGGGGAACTGACATCACCGCAGGGCCTCACTCCCTCTACAGCAGAACACCTGGAAATACCTTAGGAGCAAAAACTGACCAGGGGGAAGTGCTGGTCCCAGCCTGGAAAAGAGGATCCCTGCCTGTGTATGCAAAAACGAACCTGCTTGTACTATCTAACTGGGTGAGACTCTGCTTGATTCAAACCCTATCTAGTGTGTAAGACTTAGACTGCGATTTTGTTTATTTCTTAAGTAACCATCTTTGATCTGTTTGCCACTCTTATAATCACTTAAAATCTCTCTTTCTGGAGTCAATTAATCTGTTTTATATTTTACCTAAAACAGTGTGGTTTGCTTGAAATGCATGGGGAATCTGCTCAGGAACAGGGGATGGTGCATTGTCCTCTCCACATCGAGGGAGGGGAGGACTGGGTAATACATTTATACTGGTCGGGCTTTTGACCAGGGCAAGACAGTACAACTCTGGGGTCTGAGGCTGGGGAGCTGGGGGGTGAGCTGGCTGGAATCTCTCTACTGTTAGTTCATGAGTGACTGAGGAGAAGCCTTCATGTAACTGCAGCTGGGTGTGTCCCTGCCAGTGAAAGTGCTTGCGTGAGTGCAGGACCGGGAACGGTCTGCAGTTTGCCACAGCAGCACGGTGTGAGAGGGAGCCCAGGCTGGTGAGACAGAGGGTTCAGCGGTATCCCAATTCCAGGTTGCACCCGAGGGGGGAAACCCATCACAATGCTAGTTGAGGTAACAACATCAGTAATATCATAGAATGCTACAGGGGATCTTCTCTCTCTGCCGGCAGTCCAGTGCAAGCCTTGCCAATATGAATGGGAATGATAGCATCATTATGAGTAGTAAATATTTATATTCGGATAGCGCTGGATGGCCTACACATTCCCCTGTGAACTGAGTAGAGAACCTATCCCACTGCACGTCACTTTGAACACCAACATATTTCAAACAATATCATGAAAAGGGAAGTTGGACAACATATCTCCTCAGATGTTAAGGTCAGAAGAGACCATTATGGTCGTCTAGTCTGACTCCTGCCTAACAGAGGCCAAAGAATTTCACCCAGTAATTTCTGCATCTACCCCCAGTAACTTCTGTCTGAGCTAGAGCAGACAGCCGGTCTTTATTTAAAGACTTCAAGTGATGGAGAAACCACCACATCCTTAGGCAAGTTGTTCCTATAGTTAACTACACTCACTGTTAAAAATTTGCACCTTATTTCTGGTCAAATTTGCCTAGCTTCAACTTCCAATCATTGGTCCCTCTTACACCATTTTTGACTAGATTAAAGAGCCCCTGCCTACCCAAAATCTCTTCCCCTTGTAGGGTCCTGTAGTGGGGTGGTCACCCCGCTCCTGCCCAGAGGGGTTAAAAACAGCCCTTGAAGAGGGCCTGTGGCAAGGGGAAAAGCTGCTGGGCTGATGGGGAAGCAGCCGCAGCTGGGCCACGCCCCAATCAGGCCTCAGCTGGCCCTATATAAGAGGCTGGAAGCCAGGACTCAGCAGTCTCTCTCTAGCTGTAGAGGGAGAAGGGGCTGGCTGCAGGGAGCTAGCGACAGAGTACCTGAGTGGAGCAGGGCTGGGGAAAGGCAGAGGAGCTGGGGAGCTCCAGCCTGGAAAGCCCCAGGCTGCGGCCTAGCAGAAGGCCAAGGGGGCACTGGGGGTTGCAGAGGGCAGCTCAGGGGTAGGCCAAGGCAGCAGGTCCAAACCCAACCTGGCCAGTGATGAGTAGGCTGATCCTGCAGTCTGCCCCAGGGCGCGGGGGCTAGACAATGACTGGCAGTAGCCTGATACTGAGGCGAGGTGGGAATAGTGGGTGGGGGTTCCCCGGGGAGGGGAGACCCTAAGACTGAGGGGTTACTGCTAGGGGGCAGCACCCCAGGTACAAGGGCACTGGGGTCCAGGGAGGGACACGGGGGCCAGAGGACAGGCGGATCACCGGCCTGCAGAGGGCGCTCCGGAGCTGGAACGAGCTAATTCCTGGAAGTCACCAGCAGGAGGCGCCGCAGGGGTGAGTCCGCTCCTCTACAGGTCCTTATAGACAGTGATCAAGTCACTTCTTAGCCTTGTCTTGGAAAAACTAAATCGACTGAGCTTCTTAAGTCTCTCACTATAAGGCAGGTTTTCCAGACTTCAAATCATTCTGGTGGCTCTGTTCCAAACCCTTTCCAATTTTTCAACAGCCTCCTGGGATGTATTTTCAACATAATGGGATATACCAGCTTCTACTGACTTCATTTTTGCCCCTCAGCTTTTAAAGAAGAGTCCGATTCCATGCACAGATGTAAGTGAAACTTCCGCATCGCCAAACCACGTCACCAGGGTAATTAGTGTAAGCAACCAACCTAGCCTGCAACCCCGGGCGTCGGTGGATGATCGGAATCACACGGCTTGCAGGAGGCCCTTAGTTTCTGGAGGAATTCCACTGTCCGTGGAAATGCGATAGGATTCCCCCAGCACCAGCTAGAAAAGGGGGGGGGGGAATCCCTGATTAGAGACATGTGCCACACCTGCGGGGTGATTGATTGACTGCCTCCCCGCCAGACGGGGCCCAGCAAGCTGATGGTCCATTAGACGCTGGGCCTTATAAGCAGGCCGAGGGAGTGAGACTGCAGACAGGCCAAAACTCTTCCACAAGTTGAGAATGAGAGTCCTGTGAGGAAGCCCTGAGTGGGAACTGCGAGGGAAGTTGGCAATCGGCGCATAGCCCTGTGAAGGGGCAGAGGACCTCGTGTTTCCAACAGATCAGAACTTATTACATTGGATTTTTGCTACCCCGGAAGTGGGGAAGTGACCGAGCTGGAGGGCCAGTGAACACAACGATAGAGGACAAGCCGGTGCAGTGCAGAGAAAACAGCCACAAGGGACAGTAGAGCCCGGTGGAACCCTGTGTCCCAACCCGATGCGGTGCTACGTTCTGGAGTAGGAACGGTGTCTGGAAAACTGCGTTTTAACTGGGACATGGCGCGGAGGATGAAAGTGCAAACTGCTCTAATGCCCAGCCCAGTCTGTCATCTAGACTGTGGCAGAAACGCATCATTAGGATGAGATGAGAAGCATTGATCCTGTACGCCCGCCAGAAACTCCAGCATGTAGGACCACTGGCAGCCAAAGCAGGATGGCCGCTCGGGGGTGGGGAGCAGTTTGGCTTGTTAAGTCTCAAAAAGAAATGCAACTATTCCAATCACTCGCTAGACTCTTACTCCACTCAAACTGAGGAAGCATGGGTAGTGAACAAACCCACCCAAAGCTGAACATGATTACTACCATTTTATAACTGTATAGAACATGTGAGTGAGAGGCCGGGGAGAGGATGACGGAGCATGCACCATTTAAGCTGTTCTTCTTCATCTTTACCTTACTGGATTTTGGAGATTTGAAATGCTGACTGAACTCTGTTGGTCTCCACTGAATCGCCTTGTGTGTTAATACCCAGTACAGACAGTTATATATTAGTACCAAGTCATCATGGGTGACCTGCAAAGGAGCTTTTTGGTTGACTATAACATTTGGTACTTCTGAGAAGGGTTACATTAGTTGTGTGCTGGGCAAGATTTATTGAAATGCCTCTGTTGAGGATATTTCACAAAGTCACTTTGAAACACTTGGCTGCATATTTTAAGGCTTTCAGTCCATTAAAGATTAATGGAAAATGGGCTTCAGATCACCTAAGTGTTTTCAGAACAATCCATTATCTGCAATCACCTTTTCCCGTTCCTTTTCAGTATTCCTTTCATTTTCAGGTTATTCTTTAATAGCATTCCTTAGCGAATGGATACTACAGGGTTCTTGCCCCAAACACTGCAGCCCCACTCAGTCAGTGGCTATGGAGAGGACTGAATTGCTCAGATACTAACATTATCAAAGAATGGGTCACAGCGGCTGTGCAAATGGCATTTTCAGTTCAGAAGTGTTCTACCCACTCAGCACGGTACAATGCACTTATCTGTGGGTTGTTTTTTTTTACTTGCCACGCTGTGTTTGTCTCGTTTGCAACAAGAAATAAAATGATAATACTGTAAACAGACTTTGAAAAAAATGGCGTCAGCATTTTTAATACAGATTTGTCTGCCCAGGATTTAAATCTTGGGGGTTGCAAATATTTAACAGTACCCTGGTTAAAGGGCAAAGTCTCCTTTCCTCTTTCATTTTTTATTTCAGTAGAGCTTTGTGTGTATATTATGGTCTGGTATCAAAGACTTAACTGGCATTTTTTGAATATTAAATGGGCCATATTTTTCCTACAGGTAGTTGGATGTCACATATGCAATTGGGTGTTGGAGATCCCTATCTTACACTACATTACATGGTTATTTTTAACAGCTGGCCTCTATAAACTGTTATCATAACCCACTTGCCTAACAGCATTTAGCCAAACTGTCGTCATGAAACAAGGCGTTATTGTTTTCACATGTGTGGCTGGTTGTTCTTTTGCAGTCACATTGTCTTCATATGATCCCGTTACATATTTTTTATGCCTTCAAAGTTTGCCCAGTCCAGATGGTATCTAAGAAAAAAATATCATAGTTGAGTAATAGGATTGACGTTTTCTCTTCAAATAGTTTTGAATATAAAGCTAAAGAGGAATTCGGTGCACATGGTACTAAGAACATCAATGTGTTCTGTTTGTACTCAATGCAAACCATATTTCAGTAATAAAAGCCTTTTAGTCCAATTTTATTTCATTAACATAAGGTTTCTAACCAGAATAGTAGAAGTGTCAGGATCCTGTGATAAAGGGCACGCTGTTGCTTTCAGTTACTCTTTGGATCTCACACTATTGGAAGGATATTTTGGATACTGTTAAATATAAGGGAGGCAGGGTTTCCTAATGGTTGGAGCACTGGTCTATGACTCAGAAGACATGGGTTCTATTCCGGGCTGCTGGGTTACCTTCGGCAAGCCACTTCCTTGGTCCAGTGCTTTGAGATCTACACAAGAGCTAGGTATTATTAAAACATTTTTTTAAAAACTCCTTGGAAACGTAGGATGAAAAACATTGTTCTAAAAGCTCATTTCTTCGTAGGACTCCCATCATGCTGCTGTGGAAGTTACGTTGCCTGCTTTAATATTGCTATTGCATCTGCTACAGTCTCTCCTATTAGCATAAGGTCATAATTCCCTGTGTTTCTCAGCTAGACCTTTGGTTCAGGCCAAGCAAGGCCACCTTTATGCCTTACTGATCTTTGGGCTGTTCTTTGCATCCTAGGGCCATGAGAACCTCAGGGCACTCTGGAACAGATCCCCCTCTGCTTCATCTCGGTCCCCATTACTCTCGAGTGGCAAAGACAACAATAGGCCCTTCTGCATTGATGCTTATTGCCTAATTCCACAGTCACACAAGTGATCTGATCCCTGCCCAGTGCTCGGGTTATCTAGCACGTGACGTCTCAACTTCCTGGTAATGTTCACTATGGAGTATCTTGGGCTTACGGGCTTCTGGCCAAGTTTCCCCTTCCCTCAGGACAATGGAAAGTCCACAAACTAGATATTTAGAACATCTGGGGTCCAGCTTATTAAGTCCTGCACAAAATCTTTCAAAAGAAAACTCAGCTTTATGTCTTCATCCCAGTCCCAAACTGGGCCCAGCCCCTCCCCGCTGAGGTCTGTTTTCGTGCCCTCCCAGCTCCTCTTGCCTGGAGTCTTCCCTACTGGTGCCTTCTCCCTGCAGTGTCTGCAGCCATCTACCAGCCACCTGCAGCTGTCTCCCCTTTATAAGGCCCAGGTGCCTTCCCTTAAGCCCTATTGGGCAGCAGGTGATCAGTCCAGCTGCATTAGACCCTGCTGCATTTAAAGGGGCCACTCACCCTGTGACACGACCCAATGAATAACATGCTGTGTACATTGTAGGGTGTGTTAATGCTCTCCTTATTGTACAAGGATTTCAATGCGTGTCTACCTCTCCTTCTATTGAGATAAGAAGGCAAATGCCTACACACCTGTTTACCAGGGACTGGATCACTGACCAGCACTTGTGTTTATTGTTCAAATGCCAATTTGTATTACATAAATGAAGCAGGGACCGGAACTAGAATGATACTGGTTAGAGTGCATTGAAAGAGTCCCGTGAGGAGACAGCTTCTCTCAACTGCAACTTAAAACCCCTTCATGCGGAGAGTGCATTGATGGGATTCATCGGACATTTCAGAAACGACTGCGCCTGTGACACGGAAAAGGAAAAATGTGTTTCTTTCCCTGCAGGAACCAACCATTTATATTGTTCGGCAGAGGATCTGGAACCAGCGGGGTAGGGAGGCTGCCGCACCCCTTGGCTTGAAATGGTTTCCATCACATACAGGGTTTACAGTGGCTCTCAGCGCTCCCGCTATACAAATTGTTCCAGCACCCCTGCGAGGCTTGGGGAAACTGTGTTGGAATAGATGCATTTCCGAGCAGTACAATGAGAGACGTCTGTGTGGTTAATAAGCAAACAGTAGCTGAAAGTAACACAACCTGATTTTGAAGCAGAACTACAAGCAGAGAGAGAGGGACTGTATGTACACTGCCAAGGGCCTTTCAGTTAAAACTGAGACGTCGTCAGAAGACAGCTCTGGATCTGGGTGACGTCTCGGGCAGAAGGGCCAGATTTGTACCTGGGAAAGAGCAACGGGCCAAATCATGGTCACAAAAGTCCCATTGGATCCAGGGTCAAGCTCTGCCCCTCTTGGACTTGTGCCAAGTGCAGCTTGGCCCAGTCCAAAGAACCTGGTCCTTCAGCTCTGTCCATCACTAGGGGCAGATCTCCTCCATCGCCCCTGTGCAGCCTCGGTGCTGTTCCCAGACTGACCAGGGTCAACAAGATCTGACCCCACGAACGTATACTGTCTCCTCCTTTTCAGCCCAAGGCTTATACTACTGGTACACTGGCCACCCTGCCTCCTGCCTCATCGGTCAGCAGTAAACCAAAGAAGTGACCTGTCAGGGTGGAGCCAGAGAAGAGGGCACCGGGGGCGGGGGGTGGGCATTGCACTGCTGACGATTATGGGATGAGTCCTACCAAACCATCAATAGAGTGCCCTGTTGGAGGAACAGTGTATTCCCTCCAGGCCTCTGGGAATATTCTGGTTCCAATAGCCTTTGAGGTGGACCACGAAAATAGAGCCCTCTCCCCAAAAGCCTAGATGCTCCCCAACCTCGAAATGCAGGAGATAATTGTTAGTACAAGACAGTGATCTAGTTTCCAGCTGCCAAACTCCAGGTCAAGACTGTGGCCAATGGGGCGAGTTGAGCCAATAATCACCTGGAATATGATTGTGGCCATAAAATCCACAGCTGCCTCTCAGGATTTCTTATCCAGGTGGATAAGGTCACCGACCACTCTCAGCCTCTGTGGTGAGGAACGTCATCAGCTCCCGCAGGGACTTTGCACTGCAATGGGGGATTGATACTCCAGAGCCAGCCAGGACTTAACCCCTCCTGGGGACTCGCACAACAAGTGAGCACACTGTCCTCTTCGGCTTTGGGATTGGAGGCTTCCTGCATTTCAGGCTGGATGTAAACAGCACAGCCACACCACCTCTCTGCTTATCCCCAGTCAACTGTTGCTTTACCAGATCCCCAGCTGGAACCAACGGTGCCGACTCCAGTCCAGTGATTTCTGTGAACTTTCCCAACCTTTGTACAAACCAAATCTGAGGAAAATGAAAACAATTTTGCAAAGCTGCCCTCCACCATGGTGCCCCTTGGAAAAGGTTGACAATTGCGGTTGTAGGACACCCTGAGCTCCTCTGTGCACATGAGGTATAACAAAGGCAGGGCACAGTTTGTCCGAACTGCACAGCACTCAATGCTTATGAGATCTGTGGAGATTTGTTGAGCTGTGAGACGCTATGGCCTTTCAATAACCACTGACAATTGTAGAGTCAGACATTTAAAATAGACTTTGGCAGAAAAATAACGAGAAACGCAGGATGAACAAATCCAAAAACTACACCACAGATTTCTTTTGCTCCTCCTGGGCTACAGCACTCTTCTCCATAACATCAGTCTCTGTCTCTTTCTTGTGCACACACATATACATACGCACACGTGCCACTTCTGCAAAGGAAAAACTCCCCTCTGAGAACACGAACTGATTTAAAACCTGTCTGCGTTACAACTCAAGCTGACAAAGTAGGAAAAAACAATCATAAAGCTTCAGAAGGCTCTGGAATAATCCAGCCTACTGGGGTAACTATGGTGCAACATCACAAACCATTGCTTTCCTGCCAATCACATGATACTAGCAACTGCCCATTGCATGTGTAAGACCAGTTGGCTGTAGCCAGATCTTCTTTCAATGTATCTGCCCTGAAGGAAAAGAGGAAAAGCAACAGTCTAACAATGATTTTGTATGGAGAGACAGGAGCCCGGCAATCAATTTCCTCTTTTTTCATACCGTTGGAGAACAAATTGTTCAGAGCAGTGGGAAATAAATCTGGAACACTAAAGGGGAATGGCTGCTCAAAAATTGGAGCAGAAAAGGCATTTGGGAAACCATTACTCTATTGCTAAATTTAGTAAACCATAACCATAACATCAGCACAAATGATTCAGGGCATTATTTCATGAACAGCTTGGCCTGCACTCTCCCCAACTGGGTACAGATTGGTTTTCTAAATATACACATTTGGCAACCCATGTAAGCTTGCTTAATGCCATCTTTTCATGCGGCATGAAAATGAGGCTATCATTTACTTTATGGGTTTAAAGGTTTCACAAAGTAAATCATAGAAAAGCTGAGGAATGAATTCCATCCACAAGTGCCACTTCCACAGCCAGACTGTGTGCCACAACACAGCTCCACTGAGACAATAAACCACAACACAAAAAGATATCGCAATGGCTGACTCAAGGGGGAATTCCATCAGCGCAGCGAGCTGGGGTTTAGCTGGGTGACTCCCATTCTGCTTGATACAAATTTCAAGGCTAAACCTCTGTCTGGTTTGGAATATTTCTAGCTGCACTGTTGACTCATGTTCAATTTGTGATGCACTATAACCCCCAGATCCTTTTTCATCACCTAGCTATTTATTTCCCATTTTGTAGTCAAGCATTTGATATTTTCTTCCTAAATGAAATATTTTGCACCTTATTGAATTTCATCTTGTTGAATTGAAGCCAATTCTCCAATTTGTCAAGGTTGTTTTGAGTTCGAATCCTGTCCTCCAAAGTGCTTGAAACCCCTCCCAGCTTGGAGTCATCTGCAATTTTTATAAGCATGCTCTCCACTCCATTATCCAATTCATCAATGAACATTTTGGGTAGTGCTGGGCCCAGGACGGATGACTGTGGACCCCACTAGATACACACTCCCAGGTTAACAGGAAACCATTGACAACTGCTCTTTGAGTATGGTCTTGCATCAGCCTTCTAGTAATTTCATGTAGGCTGCGTTTCCCTAGGTTGCTTATGAGAACGGTTGCACATAAGTGAGGAAAGCACGGACCACCCTCCGCCATTGTCCAATGACTATCATCTTTATGGGCAGCAACAAGAGCAGGGTTGTCACCCCACTCTGAAAGACATATCGACACCTGCGCCATTTAAAATGTTTGTTTGTCTGCAGCGCTGGCGACACAATGTGAACTCGGTTCTGTTGTTGGGCCTTCCAAGCCAGGCATGATTCCAGTTCCCAGAAAGTCAGGCTGATGGCTGCTGAGCTGACCCCACCCCCAGCATCAGGATGAAATTATTGCATGTCTGCTTTCGTTTCAGTCTGCTGAGTGCCGCAGCCCGCGTGCACCCAGGAGGCACGAACCAGGAATTTCCACGTGGCACAAACACACAACTGAACAAAAAAAATTTTAAAGCACTTATATCCCTGGGGACATTCACATGCCACTTCCATAGTCACATGCCAGCCGAGGGGCTAGTGTTTGTTATGAGATCCGTAGCAAGACGGAAGGATTACAGTCTAATTTACCAGCCTGCAGGAAGCGGGTGTGCACAGTATTATTGCAGCATTCAAAACAATAACGTATTGTACAAGCCGCTGTCTCAAGCGAACATGATGGAGTATGTCAAATGCTGGTGCAATGCCTCCAGTTCGGTTAAGTAGGCCATGTTCATGCTTCATTGCCACTGTAATTATGCTCTAAGCCTGCTCCTACTATTACACACTGCAGCTCTGGACAGGGCATGCTGATGCTAGCTTCGACTCTAACCAAAAACTATGGTTTTTATCACAGATACCCTGCTACAGAGATTGTCACAGTTCAGGGCAATTGCACCTGTATTCCCTCTCCATGGTCCCTCAAAGGCCCCATCTCTAGGCTCCTGGCCTCTCTTGGGCAGAGACCTGCATCTCTCTCCCTCCTGACCAGGAATATTTCCAGGTGGCACAGTTCCCTGCCTGCACTGTGATATCTCCAGCAAGCCAGATTGCCTAAAGAGGCCGGTGTCTGCGCCTTGCTGTCTCTCCCAAGGCTACGACCAGCTGCAATTGCCAGCAGTCACAAGTCACCGCACAGCTTTCTAAGCAAGCACATTTATTCTTAAGGTGAAAGCATTACAGAGAAAACTTATTAAAAACAATAAAAGAACTGACATGCATAGATTTAGACAGACTTTAAGGCCAGAAGGCACCATCATGATCATGTGGCCTGACCTCCTGCACATCACAGGCCACAGAACCTCACCCACCCACTCCTGTAAGAGACCCCTAACCTCTGGCAGAGTTACTGACGCCTCAAATCATGGTTTAAAGACTTAAAGTTACAGAGAGTCCACCACTGACACTCGTTTAAACCTGTAAGTGACCCGTGCTCCATGCTGAAGAGGAAGGTGAAAACCCCCCAGGGTCTCTGCCAATCTGAAATGGGGGGGGAAATTCCTTTCCGACCCCAAATATGGCGATGAGTTAGACTGTGAGCATGTGGACAAGACTCATGAGGAGGACACCTGGAAAGAATTCTCTGTAGTAACTCAGAGCCCTCCCCTTCTAGTGTCCAGTCTCCGGCTGTTGGGGATTTTTGCTACAGGCCATTGTAGGCAGTCCTGTCACACCATCCCCTCCATAAACGTATCATGCCAATAAGCTCACCAGAGCTCACCCTCCAACTTCAGTCTCAGGTGGGAGTCAGTCCTTCAAACACCACCAAGGAGTTTCTGTGGTTACAAGTTCATAACAGCCTAGCTCAGAACTCACACCCTATGCATAGGTCAGTCTTCCCTTTAGACAGCTTGGGCCTTTGATCTTGAGACTCTGGGAACAGGTACTCAGCAGACAACGGCCCTCTCCTCATGGCATAGCTTCAAAAGGCTGGTTTTGTGCATGACTGGGGTGGGAGGGGGAGCATTGGCATTCACCTCCCCCTAGAGATGCCCCTGGCAAACCCCCGGACACTGTTTGTCCATTCTTGCCTGGCTCACTGTTCAATACAGTCCTCTGAAGTTCATAATGCTTGCAAGGGTTCACAGCCCATCTCCTCCCTAAAGACGTCACACACAATCCTGGCCCACAATAATACAGAACCTGTGCATTTAATACAATGGACCCCAAAGATACTGACACTTCATTCAATAAGGCTTCTAAAGGATATTGTAGGAAATTGCCACATCTGTCACAGAGATACGCTAAATGAGGGACTTATTTATTTTTTTCTCTCTTTTGGTTTTAGAATATGTATATCACATGATCACCTCATATAGTTTAGCTATATTACCTCATAAAATGCACATAACAAAAGTCTAGAAAACGGTTATTTGACTCTCACAAAACATCACAGCTGGGAGAGAGCCATTCAACATAAAATAATACCCCTGATTTATACAATGCACAGAAATTCCAGATCACTTTATAGTCTAACAAAGTTAAATGCAACACTGACTAAGTATCTGTTTGATTCAATACGGAAGCTGGGAAATTTTGCTGCATTCTAAGGAATGTATATAGACTGCCAAGAAAGAAAACAGGCCAAGGAAATCATTTGTAACTGAATTTCTTTATAGTTGCAGGGATGAACTGCATGTAACAACACCAGTTCCAGGATCAGTGAAAGTAAGGACCAAATAGAATATTTTTTGGACCAACTCTTAATGACTCTGTTAATGACAACCTTACACGTTAGAAGCGCAGAAGAATTCAAGCTGCAGAGTGGAATGAACAGTGAAGTACCTAAGGTCATGACATGATTATGTGGGGTGAGTGTCACAGTTTTAAAATGGCACCCTACTGAGCTTCCCAAAGAAAAAGGACCAGATAACAGAGATGGCTGAATAATTAAGTCTAACTTTCCTTCTCTTTCTGTTTGTGATTTGTTCACCAGCAGCTTACAATTTTCTCAAATTTATTTGCTTGTTGAAATTTCTCTCTAAATCATCTTCACTGAAAAAATCATGCTCAGTAGATTATCTGTGAGCAGTTTGTTGCTTTGACTATCTGACATTTGATATTCGAGGGGGGTTGTTTCGTTTTGATTGGATGCACAGGTCACATGGTAAGTTTGTGTGGCTCTATCTGGAAGGGTGAAGCCTCTAGAATCAGACAGCTAGTGGGAACGCTCACGTTCACAAGTTCTGGATGAGCTTTCGGGGAACCTGTGGGGCTGTTTGCATGACAGTCTTGCCAGCAAACTTGTTTACTGGAATATTTGGGGAAAGTGAATCATAATAAAAGGCTCTTGGACACAGCTGGAATGACTTCAGGGCCTGATCCTCACCTCTCTCACTTGCTTTACCCTCGTAATACTCCATTGACTTACTCCTGGTTTGCACCAGCGTGAGGGGAGAATCAGGCCCTCAAAGCTCTTTACTGAAGCCTGCGTTTGCACAGTATGGGCTTGTCTACACTACTCGCCGGATGCTTGGAGAGCCCACCGACAGGGGCAAACACCGACTGATTGCCCCCGATACAGAGGGAGGGGACTGCCGGTGAAGGTCTGTCCAAGACACCTCAGACTGAGGAGGTGGAGGCGCGGGGAGGGGTATTCGGTGCTGGGAGGAGGGCAGTGTTAATGTCTGGCTGCAGATCACAGCCTCAGGAGGGCTCCAAATCTCTCCCGAATAGTGGGGCCCGAATGCAGAAAGCAGCTCAATGCCAGCCTGCTCCTAGGTGGTAAATGAACACGCCACACCCGCTGGCTCGCTCCCTCAGCGCTTGTAGGAACAGCCACACCCCCGAGGAACTGCAGCAAGCCCCCTGGAGGGGCTGTGGTACAGCCCAGCCGTTCTCGGCTCAATCCAGCCCCGTCTGTCTTCATTTTCCTCACCCCTTTACACTGAACAGAAGTGCAGCCAAGGTCAATTTCAGGGGGATTCAGAAATAGCTTCTGCGACGTGCCGGTAATTGCCAGGCGTGAAGCGTGGTAGCTGCTTAGGCAGAGGCCAAGTTCCCGATCCCATGGTAGGGAGATGCACGAAGAGAGGAGGTTACAATGCCAGCGTGGGAGACCGGGGCTCACGTCCCTGCTCTGCTACAGGCTTCCTGGGTGACCTTGGGCAAGTCATTTAGCTTCTCTGGGCCTGGGTTCCTCCCCCGTACAGTGGGGATAACAGCCCAGCTCTGGCTCCCGGGGGCTGGGGAGATAAATACATGCAGGGTTGGGAGGTGCTCAGACACTCCAGTGATGCTGGCCGGGTAAGTACCTCCGAGGAGACCTGCCCTTGCAGGGTAGGATGGCTGAGCCTGGCCATGGGAATGTGATGCCAGGCAGCATTTGCTGCTGCTCTGTGCACCTGTTGCCAGCACGTACATGCATCCTGCAGGCTAGTCCCCAGGGATTGGATTTGCCTTCTAGACACAACCACATTCCTGGTGGGAACTCAGGTCTCTTCCTCGCCCTTCCCAGAGAGACTCTGTCTTACTGCTTGCTGGCAGAAAAGGCATCCTCCTCCCAAGCTCTTCTCTCCCCTGGCACGCCCAGGCAGCACCTCCCCAGGGCTTGCCCCACACTTCTCCCCACAGAGGACCTTGCGGGAATTATGTCTGTCATTGGAGGTTGGGAGCATAAGTGCCGTTGGGATTCTCCTCCTGTGTGTATTGATGCAGAGCAAACAGGTAGACAAATCACCTGCGACGGTTTTTCTTCCCTTCCCCCTTTGCTCTAGGACCCTAATTCAGATATTAGCTCACCCCTTATGTAGTGCGGTTGCCAACGATTAAAGGTAAGTGCTTCAGAAGGGCTGCTAGTATCGAAGGTACAGCGAGTGACTCAGAGCTATGATTTACCTGCGTCAAAGAGTCTCTGGTACTAACAGACACTGTGGAGATTGTTTTTATTTATTTAGAAGAGTGTTAGTCTGGCTTCTTTTGTTCTGCTTTGGATTTGGTCCAAGGTATAGGTCAAACTGATACGAGTTCTGTCATATCTGCAACAAAGACAGCGCTGTCTCTTGCTTACTTCTTCCGGTTTTTAAATGCATTTCCGTCCGAGAGGGGAAGCAATTAGTGGGGGAAATCTCTTTGTCAAAGCTACCCGAACAGCATTCCAGCATGCATCCTAAGCACCGATGGCTCTGGATTCTCAGGTATACAGCCTTGCAGTGCGCATGTAGGATTTCTTAGGAAGTGGGCTGAGCCCCCTCATCTCTCACAACCTTTTTTCCCCATACTATTTCCTTGGTTTGTTTTTAAGATAAAACAACACTGCAAATCACTGAGTCAGAAAGTGCCATTAACAGAGAATATTCTCCTTATTTTTTGAGAGAGAATCATAAAGCAACATTCCACCAGGAAAAGTTTCTCATCAGCCCATTGGCGCTTACTGGAGCTGAGGTTCTCACAGATCCCATTTTGCTATGAGTGAGAACACGCTCCCTTTACGGAGTGCTTCCCCTCCCAGTCTGTCGAGGTGGGACACTTTGCAAGACAGGAGTGCTCTAGGGCCGTCCTTCCTGCTCAGAGCCTCCTGCCAGGTGCGGGGCGGCAGAAAGGGAGCTCAGGGCACTCATGACCCCTCAGTGTGTTGCAGGCTGCAGTGCAGAAGCTGAGTAAGTGGCCGCGTGCTGGAGTGTCTTTCATTCCCATCCCTCGTCATTACAATCTACTTTACAAGCAAATAAAAATAAACCCTCTCCAAAGCGGTTTGCAATCAAAGATTCCCCTAAACCGCTCGTGTTTCCTCACTGGAAGGGTGACAGTTAATTTCAGAACTCAGGGCAAAGTACCATATACTGAGGTCAGGGCAGCATGCGCAGCACCACTTCCACATCTGCATGCCAGGGCGGGGGGAATGGGTAACACAGAAAAGCTCCATCGGCAGAATTCCCTACTGCCAGATTCAGCTGTTTCAGCAGAGGGGCCGGTTTCTAGGGCCAGCTTCCCCCAGCGACACCTCTGTCAGGCTTGGTCTACACGAGGAACTTCCGTCAGGATAACTGTCCTGAGCGAAGCAGTCAGACCAGCCTAGCCTCCGGTGTAGACAGCGCTATGTCGACGGGAGAGCTTCTCAGGGAGGTGGAATCGCTCCCGTCGGTGTAGGCCACATCTTCACTGACACGCTCCAGCAGCACAACTGCACTGGTGAGTGTTGACAAGCCCTCGGTCAGAGTGTGTGTGTGTGTGTGTGTGTGTGTGTGTGTGTGTGTGTGTGCGCGCGGCGGGGGGGGGCCCATGAAGAGACATTGCACGTCTGGCTGCACCCTGCCTGCACGACACTCACGCCAGCAAGTTCGAGTGCTACCAGGAACCCCGGGGAGAGTCGTCTTTGCTCTCCCTTGATTGCAGCACACGAGCTGGTGTGGAATGGGGGGCTGAGGCCACAACCCCTCCCCCCACCTGCTCCTCTCTGCCCCACTTTGGGGGGGTTTAGCATTGCTGGGACTAGTGGTGTGTGGGAAGGGACTCACTACAGAGAATTCTTTCTCACGTGTCTGGCTGGTGGGTCTCTCCCACATGCTCAGGGTCCAACTGATCGCCATAGTTGGAGTCAGGAAGGAATTTTCCCTCGGGGCAGATTGGCCGAGACCCTGGGGGGGGGTTCCCCTTCCTCTGCAGTGTGGGGCAGGGGTCACTTGCTGGTTTAAACTAGTGTAAATGGTGGATTCTCTGTAACTTGAAATCTTTAATGATTTGAGGACGTCGGTAACTCAGCCAGAGGTTAGGGGTCTATTACAAGAGTGAGGTTCTGTGTCCTGCAATGGGCAGGAGGTCAGAGTAGATGATCAGGATTGTCCCTTCTGACCTTGAAGTCTATGAATCTAGGGTCTCGAGTGCAGAGGTGCGGGAGGCATACAGACACGGAAGAAAACAGGCAGGCCGGCGATTAGAAGGAAGTTGGCGCTCGTATCCATGCTTCCATAGTGTTTTGTTTCCTTGGCTTGGCTCAGGAATTACATGCTTGTTATAAAAGTCTGTAATCAGTGGAACCCACATTAGCTGCACATGTCATGTAGAGAGTTCCTCAGCACGGGGACCCAGCACCAGACACACAGAAGCTGCCCATTGGCTTTGTCACTGTAACAGCCGATGCTGACTCTGTTGTTAGGGCAATTTCAGATGTACCAATAATACCCAGTTCTTTATAGCCCGTCCGTCATCAGCTCACTAAGCGCTTTACCCGGTCAGGACCATTATCCCCTGTAGCGGGGCGGTCACCCTGCTCCGGCCCTGAAGGGGTTAAAACAGCCCTGGGAAAGGGAGCCAATAGGGCAGGCTGATTGGGGGAAGCAGCGACAGCTGGGGCCAGGCCCAATTAGGAGACAGCTGGCCCTATAAAGGGGCTGTGAGCCAGGAGCTGGGGCAGTCTGGCTGCCTGGGAGTCCCTAAAAGGGAGCCAGATTGGCTCCCCGCAGTGCTGGCCTCTGAGCACCCATGGGTGCAGAGGGATGGGGTGATGGCCCCCCTGGCCCCACTCCTTTCAATGGGAGATGCCCGAGGAGGCTGCCCGAGCCTGCCATCTCCCTGCAGACAGGGTGCAAGCACCCGTATCCTGTCTGGGTTTGTGCACGTGCACAAGAGGATGAAAGGGCTCCCTGGATCTTCTCCCTCCCCCCACTTTTGCACACGCATAAAAGAGTCACAGCTTGCCCCGGAATGACGCTCTCACCATGCTTGCTGTGGGCACGGTAGGCACCAAGCATTTTACACGCTAGTCCTTGTTCTTGGTTTATTTCAGTGGGAGAAGATGCACCGGAAAGAGAAACCAGACTTTCATATAAAGCCCACAGGGAAATAGCCACGCACCAGCGAAGGGCACTGTAAGCTCATGCTGCATTAGCACGGCTCTCTCCTTTCATTTCACGATAAGCTGCGGGATGACACAGAACAAAGGATCTGATGAATAATTATCAAAGGAGCAGCTCCCAGAGAAGGATGGGGAGGTGGATTCTCAGTGACCCATTCCCTCCCCTTCCCACACCTGGCCATTGAAACGGGAAGCTGCGCACCAGTGAGGTTACAGTTCATTCCTGCTGTGGAGGTCGTCAGGAATGGCTGTCAAAACTCCTCTGAGTTAATGTGCCACATTGTACTTCTTCTTTGTAAATTGCCTGGGGGATGTTTGCTGTAACCAGCCTAACGCTGTGGGACTCATACGCTTATGAGAATCAAACTCTGTGCTTTACCAACCCTCACTGGGAAAGCAGAATACGTCGTTCTGAGTCCTTTGTTCCACTCTTATTTCCTGTAATTCATGTCATACCATTTCCCGGCACTTCTCTGTATTAGGGCAAACACTTATCATATGCTCGTAATCCTCTGTAAATATCTACCAGGTCTGTACAGTATTTGGGCGGCCTCGTTCATGCCGAGCAGCGCTCTGCAGCGTGGAAGTTCTACTAACGTTGGCATCTCTGACTTGTTTAATATTCTCATCTCAGAAAGAAGGTCCCCACTCCTCTAGCATTGCTCATTTCCATTCCTCTCCCCGCCAATGTGTGCTTTGGGTCTGAGCAGGTCACACGAGACAAAGCCATAAGCATACGCAGCTCTCTGTGGGAGCTGGCACCCTGTGTGCACCGGAGATAACCGCACTCTCAGAGGGGAGAGAGCACAGGCAATAACACCGAACGGAGTTAATGTTTGCGCAGCGCGTGGAGTGTGTGAACTCCACAGAACAGCAGGCTCTGGGTGGAAACGCAGGGGCCCCTCCGTGAACATACCCCACTGAACCACCTCCTGTGGGGAGCAAAGCTCAGTAACGTTCTCCTGGCAGCCCCCGGCCGGAGGAGATAGCGGGGAGGGGCCCGGCGGAGTTTGGAGGCCTTGCCTCCTCCTGATCACACAGATCTTGGGACCAACCCCCACCGCCACTCCGAGGAGACAGAAGTTTTCTTGCCAGGCTAACCGCTGCTCTGCTGGCCTCCACCCTGTGGGAGCACGTCCCTTGCTCAAGTCGGGCTACCCCCCGGCTGCTCTCTGACATGCCCCCAGAACGCTCCCCTCCCGTCTCAGAGAGCCCCAGCTGGGGGGAGCTGCTGCTGGGGAGGAGGAGAAGGGCAGCGACATCTTCCCCACTTCTGTGCCCCGTGGTGTCGGGTGGGTCTCACAGCTCCCCACCTGCGCGAGGGGAGGGGAGCATCAATCCTTAGACGGTGCATTGGATCGACTGGCCCTGCTCACTTTACTTAACTCTGTAGATCAAACTCCTCCCTGCCCCTCTCTTTGTTAGATTCATCCACCTCTTGCCATTAACCTACGCCCCCAGTCTGGCTCTCCCATGATCCCTGCAGGCAGCCCCCTGGAGCCCCACTGAAGTCACAGGGGCTCTGTGCAGGCACAGTGGGTCACCTGCATGGAGCTCATGGCAGGACTGTGAGCATTTTCGGGAGGGACTGTCTTTTTCCTCTGTCCTTGTCCGTGACCCCACATAATGGGGGTCCTGACTGGAGCTTCAAAGTGCTACTTTGATGACATAGAAAAATGACTGTCAACAACGGTACCTCTGACTTGTGCTGTATCTGCTGCTTTCAATACTGCGCTTGTTTTATCACGTGAAAAAAATGATGGTCCTTATTCCACCCCTCAGTGCCAGCATCCGCCGAGGTGAAAGTGACAGGGCACTTCGTCAATCCTCCGGGGAATGTGGACTTCGTAAGAGACGCAAGGAAAGAACACAACTTGTCCTGTGTTTTATAGCTTACTTTTAATAATGGCAATTAAGCTGCAAATCAAGTTGTCCTGTGCGTGTAAATGAATATTGACCCACAGTCATTCCTGTTGCAACAGGTGCGCTTCATGTGGTCTTTATCCCTGCTCTCTTGACACTCAAGTCAACAGCTGAAGCCCCGTTTGATAGCTGCATAGGCCTGGATTACTTTCTCCGCCATATATTGTTTCAACAGTTGTATCTGACTAATTCCTCCCTGAAACTTCTGTTAGCTCTTATCTGGCATTCTGCTGGCTCAGGAGTAGTAATCTCCACACCTACCTCGGGATCAAGCAGCTGAGAGTCTGGCTGGCCTGTTTTAAAAAAAAAAACCTTGAAAAACTTCTAGCAAAGGTCAAGTCATCTGAAGAAAGGCCTTCTCTTCACCCAGGTGACCAAGAGTGCAGAGTGTATCACCCCCAGCAGGGGAGAAGAAGCTTCTTTTTGGCATCAGGGCATCAGCCTGAGGTAAGAACTAGAGCTGCCTGGAAATTTCCTTGTGAAACCTGAAGTTGTGAAACCCTGAGGTCTGCCCTCAGAAATCAAACCAGCTTTGCGTTGTCCTCGCTTTTCCCCCGGCCCGTCACCCTTCAGTGCGCCCTATTATTGTTACTATCCTGCGCATCGCCGTAACACCTAGAGGCCCAGTCACGGACCAGGCCGTGTTGGGTGCTGTACGAACACATCTCTGCCCCACAGCGCTGACAATCTACGAGAGGAGAAACAGCAGGTGGATTCGAACAGGCCGGGGAGCATTAGGAAACAATGAGGCAATACCAGTTGGCATGACGCCGGGCGGTGGCATCCGCACGCCAGCTTTCTCCTGGTTGTCAGGTGTTTCGCAGGCATGCTGGCGAAGGAGAGATTTCAGAAGGGTTTTCTGGGAGGACAAGGAAGTGGTTCCTGGGCAGCTACTCCCCAGCGCGAGGGGCAGCAGAGAAGAAACCACAAAGGTGCTTGTTTGAAAATGGAACAAGTGGGGGATGAAGGCAGATATCCTGGCACGCTCGGCGGTGGGAGCCTATGGCAAATGAGGGACAGTCAGTCAGGAATCAGCCTGGACTGAAGGCGACAGGTCTGTGAGGGAAACGGTCAAGTGAAAATAAATGGGACTGAGTGTCTCTGGCTCATTCAAGTTACCGTGGGAGGGGTTATGCGGTGTTAATGACACGGTAGGTCTTCTGAGTCTCTGATTGGTTGAGCCTACTCCCTGTCATCAGGAGGGCCCGCTATGATGCTGCGCCTGTTGAATGTCTACGGCGGGATTGACCCAGCCGCAGTGTGGCACAGGAGCCCTGAGCACTGCATTGCACCCAGCCACACCTGGCGTTTGGTTACTCCTGTAGTTACAGGAAGGTGTCCAAAAGCACAACGCCCTTTTCTCCACTCCCCTCCCCAGTGCTACATCTAGGTGTGTCTTCACAGCGTCACGCAGGGCCCCGCCTTGCTGCCCCGTCAGCAGTCGCACTGGAATCCCCGGGAAAGAGGGAGGCCCTGCCTCTGTGCAGTGAGAGCCAGGCACCCAGACGAGGGGCAGTGATTCCACTGCTATCTCTAAGTGGAAATCGGAAGGGATTTACCCAGGGCCTCTGTGCCAGCCTTGTGCCCCGAGTCCCCACCCACCTCCTTCGCAGAGCGGCTCCGGGTGCCACCGCCTTTGCTTCACCTGCTTCAGAAACCCCTTGGGGAAAAGAACCAGGCTGAAAACTTTGGGGGAAATTTTCAAAGCACTGCCTGAGTGTTTCCTTGGCATGTCTGTGGCTGTGAGTCACACAGCCGAATGGCTGCACGGATTAGCTAAGAGAGAGGCACAAAGACTGAGCTCTGTAAAAGCAGAATGGCAGAGGAGACAATCCTGCACTGGCAAGGGCTGGAATACTCTGGGGCTTGGCCACCTTGCCCTCCCCATGTTGCTAAATGAGATGAGGGCCCTGACTCGATCCAGGCTAGGTGGGACGGGGATCGCAGAGGTCCCCAGAATGAGAACATCCAAGAACCGCTAGCTAGTTGGTCTTTTTTAATCTCTAACTTCTGTGATTTTAAGACAGGACCCTCCTCAGCATCCTTGGTTCCAAGCAGAACTCTTAGGACATCCTCAACTCACTTTCTAATTCTGTCTACGCCAAACCCACAAAAAGAAAAGCTAGAGGATTTTCTTCTGTTCTTTAAGCCACATTGCAGCTATTAATACCTTTCTATTGGCTGCATGCCCCTATCAAACATTAATGGGAACAGTTGGATGGAATTCTGGGAGAAGTTCCTTTTTTATGCAGCACGGAGAGACATTTTTACAAGCCATTTACCGCACTTTGTCCGTAAGTGTTGGTGTTTTTAATGGAATGCATCGGTAGAACTCGAAGGCTTCTTGTCAAACTGGGATGTGAAATGACGGCATAGCATCGGCACTAAAGGCTGCCCCATGCAGAAGTTACAAAAATATAGCTCAGGAAGTTTCTCCTGATTATTACAAATGTCTTTCAACACCAATCCTCTCAAATTTCTATGAAACATACGAATGAGTCATGAACCCATAAAGAATCATCTGCAAAGCTACACTCTCCTCCTCACACAGTTTCTTCCGTTACCAAACACCCACCCCACCCCTGGGTGTCCTCAGTCAGCACACCAACAATTTCCACTAGAGTAACAGGCCAGTCTGCAGGGTACTTAGGTTTTGCTCTATGTCCTCCCACATGCTCTCCTGAAGCCACACCCTCTTTCTGGGAGTGGCCAGTTTTTGTGCAGTTCCATTTTTGTGTTGTAAACTAGCAGCAGGAGGTTAGAACTTGTGCTTAGAATTTGGCGACAGGTTTTAATGTAAACTGTTACAGGTTTTGGTGGGATTGCTTGCACTGAACTCTTCCCATATAGGAAACATGACGCCAAGCCGACCCATTGGGTGTACACATTGGCATCTTAAGAGGCGTGCGATGGGACAGTTACAATGACATTCGGCATGATTGGAAATAATCATGGAAATGTTACCAAAAAGCAAACCGGGAGGCAAATGTGCTGGCCCAGCTGCCCACTTTGTATTCCCTTTTAAAAAGGGAGCTGGCAAAGGAGAATCTTACTACTGGTTAGTCTCCACTACGAGGGAGTGTTACAAATCCCCAGCCTCCTGCAAACGAATAATGCTGAGCATGGCAACAACCTAGGTCCTGTACCTGGTCTACTGAGCCTGTCGCCTGAGGAACCTGTGGAGAATTTTATTTTCAATACATTTAAATCGATAGGAGATAAAACATCAAGGGCTAAGCAGGACCAGAGCAGTAAGCTCCACCTCAGGCTGGAGAAAACGCCCATCCCTTGGGTCCGAACCCTCTATGCACTGCCCAACCTGAGCAATGCTGTCCCACAGGTTCAGTCACCCCACTGTGCAGAGGGGACTGGGCTTGGGAAGGGGAGGACGCAAGGCATATGGGGATAGGGGCGCCTTGCAGCAGCCTTAGCCACTACTACAGACTTTGGGCTGCAGGACGGGCCAGGGAGCCGCTGCTGCACAGGAATGGAGTGGGGTCGTCTGCAAAGCTCGCTGATTCAGCATTGCCCAGGAAGGGCTCGGACAACGAGAATTTCCCTTTGAGATCTCAGGGGACAGCAATCTTTTTCTCCCAGGATTCCCCTAGGACCAGAGTGACACCTGATTAACACGCGTTTGCTGCTATAAAAGGCTTCAGCAACACGGATCCTACATCACCTCGCTGTGCTGTGCAACCTACAGGTGTGATTTCGTGCTCCAGAACAGCATTGTGTGTCCCCTATGTCCCCCTCTCCCCATATCATTGCCTCCCCATCCTCCCCACCATGGCAGGGGCTTGGTGTGTACCCCTTCTTCCCCACCATGGCGGCAGGGGCTCGGTGTGTACCCAATTTCCCTTTTTTTGCCCCCATTCCAGGGTCCTCATTCTCCCCCAGCCAGGGGTTCTTTGTCTCTCACGTTCTCCCCTTCCCCCACACCACGGTCCCTCATTCGCCCCCACCAGGCCAGGAGCTGTGTGTGCCCACCTATTCCTCTCTTCCTTCCCCTGGCCCCTTGTCTCTGTCAGAAAATACATCTTTCAGGATGTCCACTTGTTAACAGTATTGGGAGGATGGGCAGAGTTGAAATAGGGGGTATTGTTATGCGGGAAAGTGCCATTAACTGGTTCTTTGATCTATCCACAATTACAGAGGTGGTTGAAGTTGCTGCATCTGCTAACCAGATGCCAGGGGTGCCACGTGTCCCCCATCTCTCCTTCCAGGTTTCTGGTTTTCACCAAAATCAGTAGGGCTCTACCTACTGATGCTTAGAATGTTCACTTAATTTTGGAATGAATCGAATGTGGCCTTTAAAAAGTGATTGCAGTACATTCAAACACGCAAACAAATGTTCCAGGGTAGGGCCTCCCATCATGCAGCCAATTAGTGAGCTTCCAACACGGAGTAATTATTCTGGAATAGTGTGTCCACAAAGGGAGCTATTCCAGAATAGCTATTGCTGAATAGTTTGTTCCCTGTGTAGAGAAACCCTTATCTGGCATCACAAGTATTTTGGTTACTTAAATGCCTAAATTGTGGGTGCAGAATTTCACCCCAATTATTGCTGCCCATAGAAATGGAGACACACACACGCATGTGAGCATGTTTAATACTGGATATAAGCATATATTTATAAAGATAAGGAAAGTTTATTTACAAAAAAGGGTTATCTGAAAATCACCTTATTGGCTTTGAATTACAGGTTCGGTACATTTTATCTTGCTCTATGATTTTCCTGCCTTATGAAGTCACCAGTGGTTCCATGTTTATTAGCACTGGCACTCATCCAGGCTGTCTCCCCAGCTCCAGGCTTGCAAGAATGCCCTCTTCCGCCTGGGTGGATCTCAGAGGCTGAGGCAGGGCCGGCTCCAGGCACCAGCGAAGGAAGCAGGTGCTTGGGGCGACCAATACAAAGGGGCGGCACTCCGTCCGCTATTGGGGCAGCACGTCCGGGTCTTTGGCGGGAATTCGGCGGTGGGTCCCCAGTCCCTCTCTTCCTCTTTGAGCTGCCGCCGAAGTGCCGCCGAAGAGGAAGAGAGGGCGCGAAGGACCTGCCGCCGAAGTGCCGCCGAAGAGGAAGACAGGGAGTGACGGACCTGCCGCCGAAGTGCCGCCGATCGGCTTTCCCCCCCCCCCCCCCCGCTGCTTGGGGCAGCAGAAAACCTGGAGCCGTCCCTGGGCTGAGGGCTGGTTGGGAATTTGGAGTGCTGCTCCATCCCTGAAGCGGAGCAACGACGTGGTGCCAGCATTAATAAAGCAAAAGAAGAAGTAAAGCAGGGGTTCTCAAACTGGGGTTCTCAAACTGGGGGTCGGGACCCCTGAGGGGGTTGTGAGGTTATTACATAGGGGGTTGCGAGCTGTCAGCCTTCACCCTAAACCCCGCTTTGCCTCCAGCATTTATAATGGTGTTAAATATATAAAAAGTGTTTTTAATTTATAAGGGGGGGGGTCTCACTCAGAGGCTTGCTGCGTGAAAGGGGGCACCAGTACAAAAATTTGAGAACCACTGAAGTAAAGGGATGAGGAGAGGGATAAAGAAAGAAAGAAAGAAAGAAAGAAAGAAGGGACAAGGAGGAAATACAGAGAAAGGGAAAGAGAAACTCACAGATTAGTCTGTGGCAAATAATCACACTTTGTCATGGATTCCAGGACAATAACCAGAACAAATTCCAGAGCAATTACCACCAAATCCACTTAAAAAAACAAAGTTTACTTTTAGGGCATAAAAATTCCAAAGCAATAAGAGAACTTGTCCTGCTATCTCTCCTCCCCACCTCCCTTCCTGCTTTCCATCACATACAGGATGAATCCTGTTCGTTACCCCTAGCCAGCCTTGTTAGACCTCATTTCAGCTGTGCTGTGCTAGGGGAAGGCAGACTGGGGCTGAGAGAGGAATTGGAGCTTATCACATTCTATGGCAGTGGGCTGCTCGCTCACCATGTCTTTGTATGGGATAGGAAACACACTCGCCCATTAGGATATTACCAGGAGATAACTGTCTGGTGTGAGCGATTTTGCTATAACCCGTCCCTAGCCCACACCCACACCCACCTTTGTAGCAGTGACCTACGTATGTGTCCTATGTACACTGTCCCAGTCCCACTTGGCCAACCACCTGGCTTTCCTCCTTCGCATCCTTCCTTAAGACTCATTTCGGGGCTGTTGCCCAGCACTGTGCATGTGATCAGCACTTTAACAATAAGAGGCTAGATGTGTAATTTCAATTCACAACAATAACCAAGTTACCACATGTGAAATGTTAACTTGGAAGCAACCACTTCTGGCTCCGTGTTTGTACAGCTCCGAGCACGGTGGGGCTCTAATGCATGACGAGGATTCCGAGGTGCTTTACACAAGCATAATGGGTAGTGACTATATTTCACCACAGTTTGCAGCTTGGTTTATTGATACAGAATGTGCTGGCCACTGCTTCCTGCCCCTTCACCACATGCTGCTCTCTAGAGATGAGATTTCAGAGGCTTGTGCTTTGGAGATAGCTGTTTGTCAGCTCCCCATGCTGGAAGAAGTGAGTGTGGATGCAAGTCACCGAAAGCGGAGATGGCTGGGCTTGGAGGGGATAATATGTCAGGCAAAGTGAAGACGGAGGGAAAACTCCCAAAGCTGCTTTGTCTCAGTGTAAATACTGATGTGGGACCCTGTGGCTAGGGAGGAGGAAAGTTCAGCCTGTAGATACGAGCTACAAATAAAGGCTTCAGTTACCCACATGGTGACTGCCCCAGAGGTCAGTGACTCCTCCAGAAGCTCTTCGTTGTAAAGTCTATCATGGTTCTGTGGCACACACAGCTCTGCCTTGTTCCCTGTCCTTTTGGAACGACACTGTGACTCCTCTGCTGAGTCCAGTCTCCAATGGGGGAAAACAAGAGCATATTTTTAGAGAAATAACATTCTGACTGCAGAATATAGACTGCGTGAAACCTGGGCAGCCCAGATGTCAATAATGAGCTTACCTTACACAAGCAGAATAAATAGAAGGCGCTGGTGATTTCACAATACAATTCAATTTTACTGACAAGTCCCATGACATGACCCACCACTTAGCATTCAGTAGAGCAAGTGAACATGCAGGGATTGAGAGCCAGCCCACTGTAATAACCATCCAACAGTCCAATGGACTGACCTTGCAAGCTGAATTTCCTGAGTAATCCATCCTTACACCAGTGGTCTTATTAACTTGAGTGGGTAACAGTTCTTCATCTGAGTCAGGCTTGCTAGATCAGGCTCTTTTAGATCTCTCTGTAAGAAGTTGTTTGTAAGTAGGAAAGTGTCCAGAACGATTCAGGTAAATGTTTATAATAGGAGGTAAATCCTATTTGCTGCAGCTTCAAAACATTACTCAGATTTTTCTGTGCTTTCCGCAGTTGAAAAAAAAAAAAAAAAAATCCCCACCAGTGCAGGCTCATTAATCTATGCAGCATGCCACTTTAATTGTTCTCTTTATCTGATAACCTTAATGCAGGTTTTTTATTACTTTATTATTTAGTATTACAGCTCTTAGACAAACAATCTCCAGTGCTGGAAAAGTTGTGGATAATTACAGAAAACAAAACAAAGTAGTTAAAAAAAAAAAAAAAAAGATGTTGCAAAGCACAGTAACAGGACCAATATGGCACTCTTTGAAGCCAGTGGGGGTTTTGCCACTGACCTCTGAGTGCAAGAATGTAAGAAGCCCACTTCCACTTGATTTCTGAACACATACCCTTACAATTCTTCTAATGTGTTCAGCAGTCCTCTACCCTTTCCACAGACTGCACAGGTGAGACCAAGCCTTTGGTTACCCAGCCAGGCATCTTCCCTTTTCTCCTGAGCATCCCCTCCTCTCCTCTGGGACCCTCTTGACCTTAAAGAAGCTAGCTTATACATTATCATATCAGACAGACCTCACAAAGATATTTACACAGATGCCACTCTAAGATGGTTATCATGGTCTCTTATGACCTGTGCAGTGTCTGTTTCCTCATTTCATTTACTTTTAGTAAAATCCTACGTCTCTAGTACTTTTATTTTAGTCCTGCCTCAGTGCAGGGGGCTGGACTAGATGACCTATTGAGGTCTTTTTCCGGTCCTACATTTCTAGGATTCTATGATCTTGCTGTTGATTTGGATTGTTTTGGTTCCTGTTTTCTTGCACAACTTAAAAGGTGACAATAATGGTCTCCAGGCCCACCTTTGTATTTGATTGACAAAGGGCCATCTGCCCTTTGCCCTAACCTAATGACCATGCGTTTACATGTTAATGGTCTCAGCTAGTGGTGTCCACCTGAAAACAATCTGATCTGTCATTAAAGAGACAAGGCTCACTGATTCCTTCTAATGCCGACTTAACTTTATTTCACCCTGTTATTGACGTCTTAAAGGCAATATGTCACATGCACCAACCAAAATGACATGATAAAAGCACAGACAAATAACTTGGACAAGAGAGAAGATGACAGGATTTTTATAAGGAGGCAAAGCAGATACAGAATATGTACCGCCAAACTGCCAGCTAAGAGATTTATGTTTAAACAGGTATCATTAGAATCCATAACATTTACTTCTGTGAAATATACAGTTACTATGTTAGCACTAATCTGAACACAGGAAAGCATGTTAAGGCCAGCCCTGCTCCCACTGACGTCAAAATGTCAACAGAAGTTTAATATGTCCAGTTATATACATTCTAAACAAAGTGGGTTTAAACAAATACGGATTCCTAAAATTTAAAATGTTTAACATACAAATACAGTGGATGACCTTGTTATTGCTGTGTTTTATCCAGGATGTTCTCTCACACCTGTTAATTCCAGGTCACTCTGCTGAAGAAGAAAATTAATGTAAGGCTGCTGAAGCTCAAAGGCATAAAATGTGGCTTATTTGTTTTCCCTTTAAGCAGTTTACAAAGTCAGTAGTTTATATATCCACATTGTATTCCAAAGAAATATTTCACTCTCACTTAGTAAAAAGATCAGCTCAAATACCAGTAACCTAGTGGCCTTTCTATCAGGGTTAGCCTTTGCTAAAATTTCCTCTCCCCTCACTCATCCACTTTGGCTGCATAAATATATTTATCTGCACCCCTAGGATTTGCTCCGGATATTGTTAGATGATCTTGAAAATAGTTTGGTGGTCATTGGTGCATACGCCTGTTGTCTCCTGCAGCGCATTGAAACTGAGCATTTGTATTGACTTTTCACAACAGGCAGGGAAGATATTATATGAAATATTGTACTAAGAAATGCTGTAAACATATTGTACATAACCATCTAAGACTGTTCAGTGTTGTACTTGGAGAAGAAAGGAATTCAGTGGCTGGATAAATGAGTCACACCAGGATGTATCTTAGCATTACACAGAGTATAGTAATTCCACTGGATATACCCTAAAGTGCTTTTAACTTCATATTATCATTGTAATCTGGATGCTGCCCAGCATTTGTAGATGAATTACTAGATTCACAAACTGTGGATTAACTTCTGTGGTGCCTGAGGTTATAGGAAAAAGGCCCAACCAACAGGATACTGGTAGATGTACAATATGTCATATACTTTGCCCTCTTATTCAGAAGACAAAGGGATGCCTGTTTCATGGTATGGGTTTTGACAAAGGCATGACAGAAACCTGTAGTCTGCATTTTCTGAATAGTCAGCATCTACAAACGTAACTCATCTCAAAATCTTTTATGTTGCTAACTACACCATAATTTGACAAACAGGATTTTTTAAAATCAAATTTTTGTTAAAAACCCAACCAAGACTGATAACATGTGGGATTATGACTATCCTGTTAGTAGTGTGCTGTTAAAGGGAACCATTTGCCTACTCTCATCATTACAGAGTCCAAAACAGAGATGGAGCATTAAATCATTATAACCATATCACGTAAGATCTAATCAAATGATGACTATGCAAGATAATCAGACTTACAATGAGACATTCGACCATATAATATAAATAAAAAAGGCTACAGGAAGAGAATCTAATTCTTGTCATGAATCCTGCTCCTATTAATTAATGTAGGGAGGAAACTCCCACTGTGAACAGGATCAGTTCCATCAGACAGGACCAGTGCATCAGCTTTTTATTTTGCAGCTTTGGCAAATTAAACTCAAAATGAAAAAATTTCCCCTGACATTTTGACAGTACAAACAGTTTTGCTTTATCCAGTAATGATCAGAATGACAGTCTTTTCGTTAAATAATTCATACCAAAACTCATAATTCTGGAGCCAGCAGGCAGAACTATTAATGATTTTAGACTTAGAAATGTGCACCTATATATTATGCCTTACATGACTAGATATTTATTATAATGGATTTTATCGGGTACTGCTAGTTAAACACATTTCTACACCTACTCAATTTTTAAATACAAAAGAATGATCTAATCTTGGTTAACCTCTCCCTTTTTGAGTATCGGGGGGGAGCCGGGTTAGTCTGTATCCACAAAAACAATAAGGAGTCCGGTGGCACCTTAAAGACTAACAGATTTATTTGGGCATAAGCTTTCGTGGGTAAAAAACCCACTTCTTCAGATGCATGGAGTGAGAAGGACAGATGCAGGCAAATTTAATTTGGGCTTGAATAGGGACTGGCTGGCTCATTACAAAAGCAGCTTTGCCTCTCCTGGAATTGACACCTCCTCATCTATTATTGGGAGTGGACCACATCCACCCTGATCGAATTGGCCCGGTCAACGCTGGTTCTTCACTTGTGAGTTACTCCCTTCTCCTCATGGGTCATTGTATAACGCCTGGATCTGTAACTTTCACTCCGTGCAGCTGAAGAAGTGGGGTTTTTACCCACGAAAGCTTATGCCCAATTAAATCGGTTCGTCTTTAAGGTGCCACCGGTCTCCGCTCCCTTGTTAGAATTTGGTAAGTAATCGGCGGGTTTCTATACGTTTAATTGCCGGAGGATGGTAACAAGTTACACTACACGAAGTGGGACATGCCGGCGGATTACAAAAGTCGAAGGTATCTTGCTCCAATGTCGCCGAGGAGCTGTTTGACCCGGGCTGCGCTGGGGGGGGGAAATGCTCCGGGGACCCCACCCGGGCCGGGGTTTCTGTCTAGGCGGCTGGCTCGGTCCCGCCCGGGGGGAGCCGGGATCCCAGCCCCGGCCTGGGCAGGGCGGTTCCCGGCTGGCTCGGTCCCGCCCCGCCCCGGGTGACTCGGCCGGCCCCGCCCGGCTTGACGTGCAGGCGGCGGCCCCATCCCCCCGCCCGCCGGCCGGCCCGAGCCAGCCCCGCCGCGCGGTGCCCGGCGCTGGAGACGCGGAGCGCAGGGAGCGTGAGTGGCGGCCGGGGGGCGCGGGGGTCCCCGGGGCGGGAGCGGGGCTGGGGCTGCCGGGAACCCGCCCTGCACCTCCCCGGGGAGAGACGCGCCCTGGCCGGGGGGACTCTGCGGCCGCCCCTCGGGCACTGGCCGGGCCGGGAGCGAAGTCGCTACAAACCAACCAACCAGCCCGGCCGGTGTTAAATACCCGCCCGGCGCCGGCCCTGGGACCCCGGCTAGGAGAGACTCTCCCCGCCCGTCCCCTGCCCTGCTGGGTCCGTCTGGCTGCGCCCAGCCCCGCTCCGCGGGGACCGGCCGGCTCGGGTGTGTTTGTGTTTCTTGTCCTGGTGCCCAAAGGTTGTAAAGAGCCGCATCCTTGGGGGGGCGGAGGGGTCACGTTGCCCCCTTCGCCTTGACTTCCACCTGGGCTGTCGGGCTCCAGGGCCGGCTTTAAAAACGCCCCTCTCGGCGGTGCCCGCCTCCTCCACGGATCTGCGGGGACTAGTAACCGCCTCGCCCGGGTGCTGCTGTGAAGCCCCACGCCGAGGTGCGGGAGCAGTTTCCCTTGACTGGTTGCGCCCTTTAAATCCATTCCGCAAATGATCTGTGCGGAAAATTCTCAATGACTTCAAGGCAAGTTAAACGGGTGGAAAAATGGCAAGATGAGCCCCTTCCTCTGGGGAAAGGAGGCTGCTGCTGTGAATTGCATGTGATAGAAGGAAATTCACTGTTTCCTAATAACTGATTGATGCAGAGTAGTAGCCCAAAGGTAGACCAGTCCCATGGCAAGGGAAATGTTCGAATCCAACAGACCCTGTGTTGGACTAAAGGGAAATAGTCAGGGGACTGTTTTGGTTGGTTTTTATACATCTCTAATTTGGGATCAGAAAGGCAGCGTGACCAGAGATCCACTGAACAATGATTGTGCATGTTGGTGTTTTGGTAGGGCAGAGCTGTGAGGAGTGGACTTCTTCCAGAAGGTGCTGGGTTACATTTCCTCCTCTTAAGAATTTGCAAGCGTCTATCTCTAGCCCTGAATGTCTAACCTGACATAGTATTGGATCTTGATGCACTTGATGTTTTAACTGAAATTTAACTCTTGCTCTGGGGCAGAGGTGTGTGTGTGTGTGTGTGTGTGTGGCGGGGGGGGGGTGTTATCGAAAGACAGGAGTGGGGGAGCTGTATTGAGACTTCCATATGTATGCAAAAAAACAAACAAAATAAGCAAACTCCCCAACCTTGGTTTAATATTAACCATTCCCTCGTGTAGGGAAGTGTGTCTGCTTGCTTTATGGTACTTTATATGAGGACATCACTGATTTGATTTTTCTAAAGAGTTATTGTTATACCGCTGAGAACATGCCGTTGAATTATAACCTCTGAGACTATTATTACATGTTACAAAATCCCAGTGGAATGTATGTGCACAACCAAAGCTATGCTTCCTGTTTTTGGTCTCTTCTGCAGATGGACTATAAAATATAATAGATATCTCAGATGAAACATTTTCTAGAGAATTCAGATCTATTGTTCAACCAGTAATACTTATGAACTTTCAGATGAGTCTAGTTAAAGGTAATCCAAAAAGAAAACCTTCAGACTGACAGAATTACATTCATTAATTTTAAAGACGACAGCTGGAATGTGGATGTGGCTAGGACATAGCTTCAGAGATCAACATGTGTATACATACTGCAGATCTTAATGTATAGAAATTGTCAATATTTAAGAAGAGAGGCCTTGTTCAAAGGGGACCTGTTGGTAGGCCCGCAGTCTAGGACAATATTTCTTGGCTGTTAATGGATAGAAGCATGATCATTTAAGTGTAATGCTCTGCAACTGTTTATTCATCCATGAGTGTTAATGTACAATTGTGTATATATGGTAGATCTCTGATGCCAGATCTACTGGAATGCTTCCAAACATGCTGTAATGGGCGGAATGACTTCTTTTTATAAACAAATATGCTAGAAAGTAACTTATTAGGAGTGTTACAGCACTGCTCTTATCGCAATTTGCTAATCTTACCAAGCATGATTCGTTTAAACAATTTGAGGATGTTGCCTGGTTGTAACTGAACCCTTTTGAAGGAGTTCTCTATTGTGGAAGATGGATTGCTTATTCTTTGTCTAGATTAAAAGATCACAGCAGTGATTATTTCATTCACTGCTCTATATTTAGCCTTGGATGACTGTACTCAGATTCTCTTTGTTCTTTTATCAAAACTTATATGATAAGGTTCTCCTTTTTGTAAAGAGTGAAATAACACTGGATGACTAGAACAACGTTTCTAGAAGTGTACACATTCTTCATTAGCTTTATGTTGCTTTACTGTCCTTGGTTTCAGAATGGGGTGGGGCATTGGGTCTGATGACAGCATCAAATAGCTAGCTGATGGGATGCTTGGACATCTCACAAAAATCCAGAGGAACTCCCTTCCCCTGACGCTTTCCTTGCTAATTTCTGTGTTCCCAGTTTCACTTCAGAAATGTAAACTTGTTCTGGAATTCAGAATGTTTGTGGAGGTGACGCCACCCTCCCTGTTAAATGGTTTTGCTTGCTGAGCTTACCTGTATAGGACCTTCTAGTGCCGTGGTTCTCAAACGTTTGTCCTGGTGACCCCTTTCACACAGCAAGCCTCAGAGTGCGACCCCCCCCGCCTTATAAATTAAAAACACTTTTTTATATATTTAACACCATTATAAATGCTGGAGGCAAAGTGGGGTTTGGGGTGGAGGCTGACAGCTCACAACCCCCCAGGTAATAACCTTACGACCCCCTGAGGGGTCCTTACCCCCAGTTTGAGAACCCCCCGTTCTAGTGGGTCTCTTGCTCTGTTGACCTGTGCTCTAAAGTAACAACTCCTTTGCTTTGCAGGAGTTGAGATACAACAGTTCTAACTGTTAAAGATGGCTACATTTCTGGTTTCTTCCCTCAACCCTATCCTCCCTGTCTGTCAATCCCTAAGGATTAATTGAATGGAGTTATTGTTCATAGCAGCTGCCAGAGGTCCAGCAAATGGTAACACTGTTGCATACAGCTGTATAGATTAAACCTAATTTTAGAATGATTACTTGTGCCAGTAAAGCTGCACAGGTGCTTAAGTATTTGCAGGATCAGCACCTTAGTTACTTTTCTCCCTGATATTTGTGTGGATCTTAACATAACAGGGGAGAGAAACCTTTAACAAAACAAAGAAACAACTCAAACCCCACCCCCACCCCAAAAAAAAACCAAAGAGAGAGAAGAAAATGGAAAGTACAAAACCATCTTCATCAAATGTCTGACCATCTTAGTTACTGGGATCTTAATATGACCATCTGACCGTGGTTGCAGTGTTCATTCAGTAAATCTGTTAAAATGCCAATTAACACCTCTTTTAAAGTCCTGGACAATGATTTTACCTTTAGTGCCAAATGAGATTTGTACTTAATGCTTTATAGACGTAGGTGACTGCGCTAAGGCAATGTGAAGGGTATATTTTCAGCAAAAGCAAAAGAAGTACACATCGTCCCGAGTGTTCCTCCATACAGTAGTGTCACTTCAACCAAAACTAAACACATAAAATATTCATTATGGTCAAAACTCTTCCTGATTTGCGGCAATCACTGATTTGTTGACGCAGGCTAGCTTTTGTGGCTCTTAAACGCCAAGCACAATATTATCGATTTTTAAAATGCTCTAAAGAGAAATGTCTGTGTCTCTTGTCCCTTTCCCAAGACCATTTCCGTGTGAACTGCCAGTGGCAAAGGACATGATTGTATTACAACGTTTGGCCTGCTTGTGATGGATTGGGTTTCATAGAGCCCCCACAACACTCTATAAAATAACAGCTGCAGATTCCACTGCACCCCAGAGCAGAATGCTAGTTATGGGACTGAAATATGGGTCAACCAGCTATGCAAGCTGCTAAATTGACAGGTATCGGTGAACATGAAATACGGCCAAATCCAGAGATGAAAGTGTCTCTAGGGTTATGGTCAGAGAATGTCTAATTTCACATGCTAATACATGATTACCTCTCTGCATCCTCCAAAGTAGGACTACGTTATAAAGTCTAGTTTACTTTGGCTGGAACTTAATTTTATCAAAGACTATTATAGTGAAGTAATGGAAAAGTGACAAAACAAAGTGTTTAAATTAAGGTCTTGTATCTTGGTTTAAACCCAAACTTAACTATAATATACATTGAGGTGTCTTATGACTTCAGTAATAAAAATCAGACATTCATTGGTGAGTTATGCTCATAATCAATGCCAGTTCTATGACTGACAACCAGGATTATGTGATAGGTTAAACTTTTTTTCACTTAATTTTGTAACAAAGAAGCTCTCTTCCCTCTAACAAATGTTGGAAACAGCTGCTGTGTGACGTATGTGTTAGTACTTATATGGCTGACTACACAGTAGTTAGTGTATACACAGTAGTTAGTGTATACAAGCTGAGTTCTATGTAACTTTCTGATGGCTGTATTCATAAGATTCATTTGAAGAATAGTTTAATTAGCCTATAAAAGCAAAACACAACAGTTCTCCAGAAACTTCCAGATCTGCGAATGGCAGTTTTAGTCCATACCAGAGTTAAATGCTGTAGGTAAGATAAGACTATTTGGCAGATTTAAAAACTTATCAGAAATGCAGAGCAAAAGCTGTTCTTGAATATCCTTTGTTTCAAGTAGGGTAGTGATGCAACCTACTTGAAACAAAAGAGTAAGGGAAGTTATCTTATGTTAGGGCAACTCATGAGTTTCTAACTTGCCTTTATGCTGTTCGTCTTTATTCAATGAATGAGAGGTCATCTCTCCCACATGCCCATCCCAAATATTTAGACAGGCATCTGTTGTCTGTATCCTGCTGCATCTGCTCTCATTGACATGTGAGGAGCTTGGCTGTTGTATACGCAATGACGACTGTATTTGCATTTGTTGACTGGCTCACAAATGAGTGTTGTGTACAAATGCTTCTGTCAATATCTGGGGAAAGGGTGCCTGTGTGTACACCTGTCAGGTTTGGTTAGCTGAGGGCAGATAGCCTGGTGTCAAGCCACTCGCCATTAACTGCTCAAAAACTTTAATGCAGAGGTGGGTTGCCTGGTGGTGATGTCTTGAGCTTTTCCAGGACATAGAGTTCAGCCACACGCAGATCTCTGAAAAAGAAGAAATACAAAGGTACATGCCACTCCTGCAGTGTCACCTTACTTCTGCCCCCTGGAGCTGGTCGTAGCCTTTGGGAACGTTTCAAGAAGGGGGTTGCCGAAAATAGACAAGGACATTTGTGCTCCACTGGTTTGAATGCCAGCATTTATCTGCCTGCACTCCAGCTGCATTCACTGTTGTGTAGCTATATTGAATGGTGAAGGGATTAGTTGGAGCAGATTGGAAGAGATCTCGGTATGAAATGAGAGGTGCACGTATACCTTGATGGCTCAAATATGCTGAGTTCTGTAAGTTGTCTGAGGTGCACAGGGTTGTCTTGTCATGGGGGATTGTCAGCAGTCTGGTCACATATGTAACTCTGGTCTCCAGGGCTTAGTGAGGGGTAAGTGAAGGTAACATAATGTCACAGAATGAACCCTCAAAGCAAGGGTGAAGGGGTGTTAACAGTTAGCATGTTGGGGGGTGGTGGTGGTTTGTGTGATTTGTGCAGAGTTTGAGAGTAGCCGGGGGTAGGTAACGCCTGTTTGCTCTGCCTGACCTGAACCTGAGTTTTGCCTTTCCAGTGCTCGTGTGCTCTGTCCCCAGAGAGTTCTGTAGCATCTGGAAGGACAGTGTCGCTTTGGCACATTGGGGCATTGCTCAAAGAGGGCAGAGTTAAGGTTATGTTGCAGGGGTGGTGTGTACCTTAACACCTTGCTTCTGGGTTTTCAGAGATTTGAGTGTAGCTGAACTTGTCTTGTGCCCTTCCAGAGCATCACCACTGAGCAACCGTAACGTTTTGTTAATGAAGTTTTTGGGCGGGTTAACTTCTGTTTTGGTTAAATAATTTCTCAGCACTCAGGTGGCCCAACAGCCTGGCTCTCCTGCTCCTTTGGCTCCTTGGCAATGATTGATTGGCACAGAAGACACTGGATACCTATTAGCCCCTTGACTGCCCTGCATCATCTCCTTATTTCCCACCTCTCTGCCTCTCCAGCGCATGCAGGTTCTCTCTCCGCCCCACGGGTTGAGGCCCTGGGCAGAGGGTGCAAGGACGGCTGCCAGTGGGGGGCATAGTTTGAAGCGGGGACAAATAGAGGAGGGGTCATGGGTGTGGGGGGAGAGGTTTGGGGGGCACAGCTCAACCCCTGACATCCTGCAGTGCACAGCTCTGACCCCTTTCTTTCCTCCCCACATTTCCCTGCGCTGCTCTGACCACCCCTCTTGCTCTAGAACCAGCAGAATCCGGGGAAGAGGAATGAGGCTAGTGCTGGAGACAACCTGGGGCAGGTGGGGAGTCCTGGGTGCCTTCCTCTCATCAGTGATTAGTAGAGGAGATGGAAAGACCCTGAGCCCTTGGCCTGGTGGAGCAGCTGTGGGGAGGCGTTGTTGGGTGACAGGGAGGGCACAGAGGGCTCCATTTACCTTCCCCTCCAAGTACCTCACTGCACCGCCCCCCCGCGATGCTGCTCTGTCAGCTCCCAGAGAGCAAAGGCCCCTTTGAGGGCAATCCCTTAATTGCTGAGGGATCAGAGAAAATCTACGTTCTTGGAAAGAGAGTTCTTCCAAGTTCTCGTCCTCAAATCGGGTTTTCAAACGCCTCGTGTTTGGATGAACCTCGACACAAATAAGATTCGTCATCTAGCGCCACGCCGGCCCCTCGGCAGCACGGCCCTAAGGGTCAAAGGTAGCAGAGAGGCTGAGCCGTCTTCCCCCCCCCAAACCCTTCATCCCCTGTAGGACTCCAACACCCTTCATGTCCTCCCTCTCTTGCCGTCCTTCGCTCACGCGCAGCCCCATTGTTCAGGAAAAAAGTAGAGGAGCCTGACTTGTGCTTACCTGACCCTAATACAGGGATACTCCGGCTGAGGCTTGGGAGCTGCAAGTGGTTCTTTCATGTGTCTCCTGCGGCTCTTTGCAGCACATGCTATTAAAACACTGTGTGATTTCAGTATTAACCAGTGAGGATACTTCTACTAGGTTAGTAACCAATTGTAGGTGGTAAAATAATAATCCTTGGTCAGTCCTTTTGCTGTGAGAGAAAATATATATATGAGAGAGTGTGACTCTAAATATTTCCCCTGGGTCACTGTTTCAATACGACTAGGTAGTAAATAAAACAATGAATTCACACGACGGTGACTCTTTCGGGTAATGTCACTAATTTGGCTCCTGAAGCACTGAGGTCTGAGTATCGCTGCCCTATTACTTGAGTCTCTCTCCTCTGTACTTCGTTAATGCTAATTTCCTTGGCAGTGCTTCCAAAGTAACATCTGTGTCTGCAGGTGGGTTTTAGAGCACGTTAAAACACTTTCCCTTCAGCCAGGGCAAAGCTGGCCAAGGAAGCCCCAGCAGAAGGCAGGCCGAGAACAGCGCCTGCGCCTGGCACGCATTCTCTGAAACCTGCCATGCGGAGGGCTCGAGCTCACAGTCCACGGGTGCTGCTAAGGTTCAGTGGCCACAGCATGTCACCTTAAGCCACCCGGTTAATGTGACAGCCGACGGCCTGCAAACCTCCTGGCCTGAACAAAGCGTTAGTCGTGCTGCACGTGGGGCTTGTCAGTTAGGCTCAGGCTGAACTGGATTTCTCACCTTTCCCCCCCCAGCGGCTTTGGAAATGGTCCATAGGCTGTGGAGCCAGAGGGGCCATGGCCTGACCTCATGTAGACAGTGATCCGTTATGAAACCATTACAGCTGCTGCTGGAACACCCTGGCGCGTCACTACCAACACTACCAACATTTGACTTGGCCACCCCTCAGCCCAGCCGGGGGACGCTGGGCCAGAGCTCAGCGAGTGATGGTGTGACCTAGCGTGCTGGGAGTCTGCTGAGGACCTGACTCCTGGCAGCACCAGCTGTGTGGGTTAGAGAGGGGGGGACTCTCAGGCGAGGGCGGCCTGGGATCCCTGCAGAAGGAGCAAGGGGGACAAGCGGGACTGGACTGGTGTCCCTGCTGGGGTGTGTGGTGCCACTGCTGGCAATGTCCCTTAGCCACTTCTCAGCAAACACTGGACAGTTATTATCTTGAGCCATTCTGTCCCCCTCTTTCCTGTTTTTCCCACACAAACTCCTGTTGTGTGAACTAGTCTATTCACACCAAGAACACCCCGACCACCAGCCAGCATACCGTATTCCTAAACGATTACAGAGCTGCCCCAAACCCATCACGCTGGGATTTAAGAGCAGATATAAAATACGTGGGCTCTGGGTGAGACGACATGTACGGGAAGGAACATGGCACTACGTTAGTGTGGTACTGTATTGCGCAGGGATTTGGTGCAACGTTGTGATAGTGCTACCTACTTCCACACTAGCACGTTGGGTCTAAACCCTGGACTATTTAAAGGGAAGTTTTTTTAAGGGATTGTAGCAACAAAATGTCTATTCCCCAGGCCGTAAAGTTGCTATCTCAGCTATGGGGCTTCTGGAGATTTCATGGCCATTGCACACTCGGGAGTACTTGGCTGGTGGATGTGTGTAGTCGTAGACCTACCAGCCTTCCCCGGCCCGAATGTCCCCTCGGCGCTGTGAGGCTTGTGCCTTCGTGCACTATCTTAGTGATGTGCTAACTGGAGGCTCGGGGCGGGGGGGAATTAATTGCTTAATAATTCTATTGCCTGACTCCTCTCTCTCCCCCACTAAGCGGCACTAGCAATGTTCTGCTCTGTACTAGAACCCTTGTTTCAGTGATATTTGGGAAGCAGTGACGTGGGAGAAATACAGTGGCTTACCGATGTTGGGCCAACTTAACGTGGTGCTACGGCTGGTTGGCGTATGGGGAGGGCAGCGTGTGATGTGGATGTTTTAGTTCAGTGCTGTTGAATGTTGCTCTTGTGTTAATCTTCATGGGTCAAATGTACCTTCTGGCCCATCCTCTTGCCTGTCCTTGATGAGGCTCAGAATTCCCTTTCCTGGCTCCTCAGCAGCCTGGAAAATGTGCATTTGTCATGCAAGTTATTGGGCTTAATCCTGGGGTAAGTGGGCGAAATGTACCAGCCTGTCATATGCAGGAGGTCAGACTTGGTGATCTAGTGGTTCCTTCTGGCTTTAAAGTCTATGAATACAAATAACCACACTCAACAGAGGCTCTTGTGTGCAGTTGTAACTTAACTTAAATATGGTGCTTACCTGTAGAAAATACACTTCTTTGTGTTCCTGTGCCTTGAAGAGCACAAGTTTAAGGCAACATCTTAAAGTACCATGTCCAAAACGGAAAATAACATACTTTCTAATCCTGAGGGCCCATCTCTTTGAAACTTAACACACCGGATAGATCTGCCTTTCCCTTCTGTTCACTTTTCATAGAAATTGGATTTGTTTAGTATAAAAAAAGCAAGCTCATATTCCCTAAATAGAACTGACAGTCTCTAAAGAGAGGTCACCAGACAACATTCTTAGGATAGAATAGAATGGCATATTCTTGGCCTGGCTAGAGCGTGAGCCACACCCCATTTCAGTTTGGATAAAAAAACCGTTCTTTCCAGTAAGCTAGAAGCTGTGCATGATGGGTTCACATCTTGGTAGATGGCTCTAGACCATTCGGAGCTATGGGAAGCCCTCAGAGGAACTGTTCATCACTAAATCAGCAGGAACTGGTATGTTACTCTAGGTCACTGAGGCTGTTAATGCTAAGGTTTGGTTTACACTACAGAGTTAGCTTATGTCGATTTAACTCTGTAAGTGTCTACAGTAAAGTGTAGCTTCCACTGGAACTCGTTCACTACACTGACTTAACAACTCCACCTCTGTGAGAGTCAGTGCTTAGGTTGATGTAGTTGGATGGACAGTGTCAGTGTGAACACTGTTGCTTACATCAACTGTTGCTGTCTTTCAGAAACCGTCCTGTGATGCCCCACGCTGGCAGTTAAATTGGTGTAAGTGTTCCTGGTGAGGACAAGCACCACAAGAAGCGTAGTGTGGACACAAAAAACCGATTCAATTACCGTGATGGTTGTATGTCAACATAACTTAGGTCGACTTAAATTTTTGTAGTGTAGACTTGCCCTGAGTGTCTGATTGCAAACCAACAAAAGCAAGGTAATTCGGTTATGACTGAATATCAGTTGATGTTCCAGCATCGATTCTTGCTGCTTTTCAGAAGAGGTTTGGAGAAACAGGGACTGTCACGTGCTGTAACAGGTCCTACAAGCTCTTTAAAAATGCAGGTTGGCGACTGTAGATTTCTGTAGCCCAGGTATAAATTCATAACACTTGGGGTCCTATCTCTGCTCCCTAGCAGAGTACATCAGTGACTGAAGAGGTGGGTGCTCTCTCTTGCTGACTCTTCCCTGCCTCTAGGATTCAGATTTTGGTTTTTCTTTTTTGGAAAAAACTTACTTGGGCTTCAGCTATGCTTAGGAAAAAACAGACTGAATACACTACCCTGTGAATCATTAGCACGATCAGCGTTCTAGCTGCCTATTCCCACAGTGCCTTACAACTCCTACATCAGTGGTCCCCAACGTGGTGCCCGTGGGCGCCATGGCGCCCGCCGGGGCATTTATGTGCACCCGCCTAGTGCCGAGCAGGGGAGAGAAGCCGGGGCCCCGCGCCTGCTGGGGACAGAGTACTCCGGGGCTGCGGGCGCCGGTGTTCTCTGTCCTCGCGGCTTCTCTCCGGCTTCTCTCTTCTCTCTGGATTCATCTGTTATGTAATATTAAATATGATGGTTTTTGTATTATTTAATGTACAAATACAAAATAAGCCTTGAAAAATTGTTGGCGCCCGCCACACGCTTCTGAAAACATGAATGTGCTACTGGCCACAAAAAGGTTGGGGACCACTGGCCTAGATGAAATCAGTAGCAGTGTCCCTGCATTGTCTCTCTGGCCCTTCTCCCTTTTAGGATCGAATTCTACCCACTCCAAGCAGAATGGCTTTTTTTTGTTTTGGTAGAAGTGGGGTAAGGGGAACAAGTGGTATGGGAATCAAAGGAGCGTTCAAATTGTGAGTCACAGTGAAAAGGCTTCTCCAAGAGGAAAGCCTTGCAATATTTTATAAAGACAGTCAGACTCTGTTAGCCTGGTCTTCTCTGGAAGGCTGGTCCATAGCATTCCCTGTCCAGAGGATACGGCTTTCTCCCAGCTCTCACAGGCTTCGTCCGGGGCTTTGTGATCAGCAGTATCCCAAAAAGTGCAGCTATTGCAGTGGTTCATAGATCAAAATTTGGTCTTTGATGTAGCTGGAGCTTGACCCACTAATTGCTTTGAAAATTAGGACTCTGGAGCTGACTGGGAGCCAGAGGAGGGATTTGAGGATGCACTTGATGTGCTCACGGTGGCCTGAGCCATGGAGAAGGCAGCAGCCACATTCTGTCCCAGCTGCTAGACTTCGGGCATCGCCTTCATGTTCAGCCCCGCACCGGATACAGGGAGTTGCAGGAACCTGCCCGGGAAGTGACCCGTGCGTGGGTCGCTGTGGCCAAGTCCTCGTCCAGCCGGAAGGGACGTCACTTCCTAGCAAGCTGGAGGTGTAAGGAGGCGTTTTTGGGAACTGATGCTGCCTGGTCCTCCAGACTTAGTGAGGAGTCAAACCGGTTTGGCCACACTTTGACAAATGGGGCGGTGTGCCTTCAGTCGGTGCAAAGCCTTCCTTTCCCCTTTCTAATCAGCATTGCTTCAGCCTTGCCTGAGTTCAGCTTGGACGGGCCGCTCTCCCTCCACGAGCTGATCTCTCACAGGCCTGAGACATGCTAGCAGTGACAGTGGCTGCGCCGTTTGAGAATGAAGGGTAGAGCTGAGAGTCGCCAGCTGGCAGCGGAGCCCACGGCGTCTCTGCCCGGCGTGTCGGCGTCTCCGCCCGGCGTGTCGGTGTCTCGGCGTCTCCGCCCGGCGTGTCGGTGTCTCGGCGTCTCCGCCCGGCGTGTCGGCGTCTCCGCCCGGCGTCTCGGCGTCTCCGCCCGGCGTGTCGGCGTCTCGGCGTCTCCGCCCGGCGTGTCGGCGTCTCTGCCCGGCCTCTCTGCCCGGCGTCTCGGCCTCTCTGCCCGGCGTGTCGGCGTCTCTGCCCGGCCTCTCTGCCCGGCGTGTCGGCGTGTCGGCGTCTCTGCCCGGCCTCTCTGCCCGGCGTGTCGGCGTGTCGGCGTCTCTGCCCGGCGTCTCTGCCCGGCGTGTCGGCGTCTCTGCCCGGCGTGTCGGCGTCTCGGCGTCTCTGCCCGGCGTCTCTGCCCGGCGTCTCTGCCCGGCGTCTCGGCGTCTCTGCCCGGCGTCTCGGCGTCTCTGCCCGGCCTCTCTGCCCGGCGTGTCGGCGTGTCGGCGTCTCTGCCCGGCGTGTCGGCGTGTCGGCGTCTCTGCCCGGCGTGTCGGCGTGTCGGCCTCTCTGCCCGGCGTGTCGGCGTCTCGGCGTCTCTGCCCGGCCTCTCTGCCCGGCGTGTCGGCCTCTCTGCCCGGCGTGTCGGCGTCTCTGCCCGGCGTGTCGGCGTGTCGGCGTCTCTGCCCGGCGTGTCGGCGTCTCTGCCCGGCGTGTCGGCGTCTCGGCGTGTCGGCGTCTCTGCCCGGCGTCTCATGTAGGTATTGAAGAGGAGCCGGGATAGAATGGATCCCTGAGGGACCCAGCAGGGGAGGGTTGTCTGAGAGGAGGAGCAGTTACCCCTCACCACTCCCTGAGCTCTGCTGGAGAGGAGCAATTGGTCGTGCTGGGCAGTCAGCTCCTGCTGCCTCACCTAGGTGTGGTCAGTTGTGTCCAAGGCTGCAGAGAAGTCCAGCAGCTTGAGCCTGGACACCACACCTATGCCCGTGGCCATGAGATCATCTTTTCGTGCCCTGGAGCAGTCTGTTTTCTGTGCCCTGGTCCGAACTCCGATTGAGACACCCAGGATGTCAGCTGACATGGCTTAATGGGCTTAACTTGAGAGTAAGTAGGGACCACTAGGGTCTCTTGTCCCTTCTCAGGGTGGGGAATCCCTGATCTGTGGTTTCAAAACAGCCCTGGACAAGTGCAGTGCTGAGGATTCTGGGGGAACTGTTACTCCCTGGAGCTGGGCTATGAGCGTCCACACCAGGAAAGGGAGGCGTGGTCACTGGAACCGGTGTGGCGGTCCCGTCCCCATGCTGCAATCCGAGGGAAACCCTCTCTTGCTGCAAATCCGCCTTTTCTGGGCAATGGTAGTGACGGGCTGGGTTTGAGCTCCGTTGGGGCATTTTCTGATCTGTGTGGATCTTGGCTCTTGGTTTTTCCTACTTGGAGCTGTTGTCTGCAGCAGAGAGAACTGGGTTACAGAGGTTCAGGGCTTGCCAGGAACTTCAGCTGCTTGCTGTGCCTTCTCCGCCCGGCTCGCTTCTATGCAGGGGAATGGTGAGAGGGACCATGAGCATCCTCAACATCTGGAATGCAGAAATGCGATCAGGACAGTTACACTTCGTGGCGGGGTGGAGGAGGTTTATGGACACTTCACGTAAGCAGTGGCAAATTAGCCACTGGGCCAACGGAGCCCCTGGAAAAAATCCGCCACTGGGCGGCAGAAGCTCGGAGCCCTGGCCGCCGGGTGGGCAGGAGAAGCCTCCACACCCTGACCCTGCTCCGTGGCAGAAAAGGGCAGAATGGGGGCAGGGCTGCAAGCAGAAGGGGTGGGAAAGGCTCCCCCCTTGCTCTGGTCCAGGGGCCCCAGGAAACCTTAATCTGCCTCTGAAAAGGCTGGAGGACAGAAAGGTTTGGCCACAAGCCCTGATGTATGCCGTGTAGATGGATAACTGGGGAGTGGATAAGAAGAGATGGCTGTGTCTGAGCAGGCCAGAATGACTCTGGACTTGGTGCCTGAGCAGACAGACCGCTCTGGGCTTCATGCTTTCTTTGCTTGGAATGGCTTCCCTGTCCTCCTCCTGCCAAACACCTTATCTTGCTTCCTTTGAAACCACAAGGCCCCTCTTTCTCCTGGTCTGTTCTATGTCGGGTGGTTCTTAACTTTGACTGTAAGATCTTCAGGGCGGGAAGTGGTGTGTATCACCTTTGGAAGGCACTGTGTAAATATACTGTAGGTGGCTTATACAGCTCCCTTTTGTAGCAGTAAGGACTCAGTTGCCCAGAAGTCTAAGGGCTGGAGCCTTTGTTGGAATCATTTTTAAATTGCTTGATACTACTTTAGTTGAGATTAACGCGTTTTTTGTGTGTGTGTGTGTGTTTGCTTAGAGGTGGAAAAAACTGACTCCTGCTGTAGCAAGATGATAGTCTTCAATGTAAGAAGCTAACCCTCTTCAGGAGCATTGGAACCAGGCTGTTCTAGAACACATGCGGAAATCTTAAAATACTCTAAATAAGGAAAACACTAAAGCCACAGTGAGCCCTTACCCTTTGTAAGAGAAACCTGTAAACACTGAGATCCTTGCTGTATGATTGGTCATAAATTCATGCCCAGCTAAAGGCAAAATTCCCTGCAATGAGAGAAAGTGGAAAGGGCAGAGTTGGAAAATGGAGAAAAGGCAACAGAATGTCCAAGGTCTCATGCTAAACGGTGCTGTGAATTTGGACAACGTGGCATTGCACTTAGAAAGGGTGAGTAAATATACGCACGTCTAGAGCCGTGTCATTCCCTCTTGAGTCTCAAAGTATGGAATGCAGTGGGTAATCCCCCNCTATGGAGATTGTGCTTTAACTTTGCTGCTTGATAAAACTGGTTCTGGTGCACTTACTCCAGATGATAGCTCCACTGTCTTTCTGTGCCGCAAGAATAAGTCCAAAATGCTGATGTGGAGCTGCTAACAATGTCCTTTTGAACTCCTCAGAAGTGTGGGTTTTTCTAAAAACAACCTACCAACCAAAAAAAAAACCTCCCTAAAAACCTCTTACTCTTCCATTAGGATTACACCAAGTATAAAAGAATGAAATATATTTGGATACTAAATGTGTAGCAAAGCTAGCAGGAAAATAACAGGGTATGTAATCCTGTAACTAGACTGTCGCATTGCATGCACAGAAGGGGTTGTGCAGCCTTTGACTCTGGCATTTGCACACTTTTGGGTGTCTAACAACATACCTCAATATTCTTCCACTTTTCTGTGTGGAATAATTTTAAGACTTGGAACAGCAAAGGCACTCTAAATCCCCACCCTTTTTCTCAAATCAGTCACATAGCCTGACACCACAGTGACTTGGAGAGAGGACAAGGTTATGCTCTGCCTCATCATGGTGAAAATACCAAGTGATAAGGGGCATAACTTGCATAGTTCATCCAAATGTAACACTGACATGTTGCAACTATTCAGCTTTATCAACAATAGCAGTGCGTGTAACTAACACAAATTGCAACACCTCTAGCGATTGTAATGAAACGCAGCTTTGTGTGTGTGGATTTTATTTCACAATGGCAACGAGGGTTGTCACATCCCCATTAATTTCTTAAAATGGACTAAACTGGAGACTTCTGTTTCTGTACTTCTAGCCCTGATGGTGGTAGAGATTACTGTAAGTGTCTTGCTGGTTAATTCCCCAGGAAAGTTAGAGAATACAAAGAAATTGGACCAGTAAGTGTACTTTGTAGTTAGTATGCTAGTATGATCTAGTACAGGGGTAGGCAACCTATGGCACGTGTGCCGAAGGCAGTACGCAAGCTGATTTTCAGTGGCACTCACACTGCCCGGGTCCTGGCCACCGGTCCGGGGGCCTCTGCATTTTAATTTAATTTTAAATGAAGCTTCTTAAACCTTTTAAAAACCTTATTTACGTTACATGCAACAATAGTTTAGTTATATCTTATAGACTTATAGAAAGAGACCTCCTAAAAATGTTAAAATATATTACTGGCACGTGGAACCTTAACTTAGAGTGAATAAATGAAGTCTCGGCACAGCACTTCTGAAAGGTTGCCGACCCCTGATCTAGTATCAGCCCTTTGTTATGCAGAAGGCAGACTTCTGACACACCTTTCTTCCTATGCATGGGAGATAACAGAATGACCGGCTAGTATGCTATCATCTAGGGCAGCGGGTCTCCACCTTTTTTTCTTTTGGAGGCCCCCCCAACATGCTATTAAAAACTCCACAGCCCACCTGTGATTTTCTGCAGGGCTGACCTTAGGGGGTAGCAATTGCCTGGGCCCCCACACCACAGGGGGCACCGTAAAGCTAAGTTGCTCAGGCTTTGGCTTCAGCCCCAGGCTGCAGACCAATGCGGCAGGGCTTCGGCTTTCTGCCCTGGGCCCTAGGGAGTCTAACGCCGGCCATGCTTGGCTGACCCCCTGAAACCTGCTCACAGCCCTCCAGGAGGCCCCAGATCCCTGGCGCCTTCCTTTGTCTTCCCCTGGTTGTCTTGAGGATGCTGCCTTTGGAAGCAGCTGTAACCTATCTAGGCAGCGACTGTTAGCCTCTCCCCCTGTGATGCAGGATATGTAGGGCAGGTCTTACTCTTCTCTTTGCAGGAGAATCAGCTGAGAAGGCCCCTTAGCATAGAGCATAAGCAGTCTTTAAAAGAAGTGAACCTGTTTGCCCTGCCCATTGCTTACTGTGGAGTCTATAATGTGCGGTTCTGTGGCCTAACTTTCATGTGCCTCTGATCTTACTCTGCTGGCATGAGGGAGGCAAAATGAATTCCTACGCACTCACCAGGGCTGCTGTGTCTGACTCGCTGGGGAGTGCTGCTGTGAGAATTGAATGCTGTCTCAAGGCAGGTAAAGTTGCTGGATCAGCACCAAAGTTAACTCTGTTCATAACTGCACTGGCACAATTGAGTGGAAATTCGTGTTGAGATTATTCATCCCTGTAACTGGAATTCCCATCCTGTGAATCCACAGTTCAGATTGGGATTGTTTGGTGGTGAAAGTTTTGGAAGAATGTAAATACTGGGTCCCCATTTACTTTGTCTTCGTAATGATCTCCCATTCTCTTCCCTGCTAATCTACTGGCAAGGGTCTGTGCAAAACCGACTTTATCAAGTGAATATTTGTGTTTGGGTTTTAAAGAGGGTTGTGGCTTTGAGATTCCAGGACGCTGACTATTCTGGAGACAGGCTTAAATATTCTTCTGTTGTGGAGCACTCCCTGGAATCTTGAACGGGACTCCAGTGGGCAGGCAGAGACTCCAATCTGTCACTGTTTTTCTTGGGTGAAAGCAGTGTTTGTCTTTGCTGTAAGAAATGTAGCTGTGTAGAGTTGCCCTGCAGGGTACCAACTACTGTAGAATATGTAGTAAAATGTTGCTTTGAACCAGAGTGTAGAACAGTGTGCTCATCTCCAACTGTTTGGGGGGGCTATAGGGGTTAAGCTAATGGTAACAATATTCCCTTACAGTCCCCATCTTCCCGGCTCGTGCACAAAGCATTTCACCATCAATACGAAGTTAAAAGAACGTGGCTTCATTTAGGCCCTGAAGCGTGATTATTAGCATTGCAGTAGTGCCCACGGTTATCAGCTGGGGATCGGGGTCCTGCTGAGCTAGGTCCTGTGACAACACATAGTAAAAAGATGACAGGTTTCAGAGGGGGAGCCGTGTTGGTCTGTATCCGCAAAAACAACGAGGAGCCCTTGTGGCACCTTAGAGACTAACACATTTTATTTGGGCATAAACTTTCGAAAGTTTATGCCCAAATAAATTTGTTCGTCTCTAAGGTGCCACAAGGACTCCTCCATTGTTTTTACAGTAAAAACACATTCCCTGCTCCTAAAATCTTACTCTGGGTTGTGGCAGGACTCAACCAGTAGGTGCGATGAACAAAAGGGGTAGGAAAAGGAGAGAGTGGTAAAGTGACCACGTTATTGATATAACTTCCACCATACCACCTCAGGGAAGGCAAATTCCTGGGCCCTGATTTCCATAAATGCTACGGAGTGGAGGGGGAGATCTGGACCCTGGATGTGTTTCATGTCATTAAAGCTCTTGTGACCGAATCTCTAACCCAGACTGCAGCTCATTCTACTTACAATCGCTCTGCGCTGTTTGGCTAGGGATGCGACAATCCCTTTCTTGGGGAGAATGATCGGGGGAGGTCCCAGCACAATCTTGCTCCCACCCTCTAATCGCCCCTTCTTGTTGATCCAATTTTGAGCTCAGGATTTCTCCGGGGTGCTTGCCACTGCTTAATTAAATCAAGAACGCAGAGAAATGCAGTGCACTTGAATGTACCACTCCAGAGCTTGTAAAACATGCATTGCTGGTGTCCAGCTGGGAAGGTTTTGGAGGTGTTGGCCCCTGTAACCTTAACCCTCCTGGAGAGATGGCATCAAGTTGCATCTGCCAGTTGTAGAATGATGTGAAGAAGGCTTATCTCTGCCCTTTCTCCAAAGATCAAAGCTAGCATGGTTGGTGATGTATGTGTACTGGGGTTATGTAAGGCCCTGTTCTGGGGAGGATCTGAAGGAGAAAGGGAGCAGAGGGTTGTGGGAGGAGAGGCCTCACAGGTTAGATAAATATGAGCCCTGACCCTTGTTTGTCCATCACCCGTCACCTATGAACATCTGGAGACTTTGGTGCGATCTAAAAGTCTTTTCTGACTAGTCCGTAGTCCTTTATCTTCCCACCTGTCAACGCTTCAGCTTCATGATAAAGGCTCTGTCTTGCTTTAGGGGAGCCATCAAAAGTTCAGCAGAGGGTAGGAGGGGCAATACCATGCTATGTGTAGAGTCCGCTATCCTTTGGTACGTCAAGTCTTCTTTATAGAATGCACATGAGTTAGTGTTGGCCTTCATCCACATCGGATGCTTTTGACGCACTGTCAGTACACTGATAAAGGGTAAAATGCACAATGAATATGTGAGTTTTATCTGTCTGCAAAGCAGAGTTGTGTTCTTCCAGTCGAAATAGGTTTTGTATGCTTTAGAATCTCTCTTTAATTTCTTAGTGAGAAAACAAGCTTAGCAAAGGTGAAACACAATCCATGAAGTATGTATGAAACTTATTGAGTAGCGAATCTGCTAAGTGAAGGGTCTGGTTTGATTGCAGCCATCTTACACGAAGTCTTTGCCTTCATTTCAAAAAGTGGTTTTTGGTTTTGGTTTTGAACATGGAGATAGCTAACTTATCCTGTAAACCCAGTGGGACAAGTCACATGTAGCTCTTACCTCAGTGTAGCTAGCTGAAGTCAACCCAAAACCTGCCACCTGGGGTTTGCCACTAATAACTACACCTAGGTAAACGACCTGTGCCTCAAAATGCTAGTGGAGATCAAGATAACTATGTAAGAACCAGACCTCTTTTCGCATTAGCCTTAGTGTTTTAGGAAGGTGGAGGTGGCATAAGCCAATAAATAAATTGTTCCTCAAGAGCTGGAGAAATTTTCTAAGGAAATTAAAACTACAAACTACTTTTAAAATGTCTACAACCTACCCTGAGGGATGATCTTCATTCTCACAGATCTTGGGAGACAGGCCAGTCCTCGCTTAGACAGCCCCCCCAACCTGAAGCAAATACTCACCAGCAACCACACAGCAAAAACACTAACCCAGGAACCTATCCTTGCAACAAAGCCCGTTGCCAACTCTGTCCACATACCTATTCAAGGGACACCATCATAGGACCTAACCACATCAGCCACACCATCAGAGGCTTATTCACCTGCACATCTACCAATGTGATATATGCCATCATGTGCCAGCAATGCCCCTCTGCCATGTACATTGGCCAAACCGGACAGTCTCTACGCAAAAGAATAAATGGACACAAATCAGACGTCAAGAATTATAACATTCAAAAACCAGTCGGAGAACACTTCAACCTCCCTGGCCACTCGATTACAGACCCAAAAGTCGCAATTCTCCCACAAAAAAAACTTCAAAAACAGACTCCAACGAGAAACTGCAGAACTGGAATTAATCTGCAAACTGGACACCATCAAATTAGGCTTGAATAAAGACTGGGAGTGGATGGGTCATTACACAAAGTAAAAACTATTTCCCCATGCTAATTTCCCCTACTGTTACTCACACCTTCTTGTCAACTGTTTGAGATGGGCCATCCTGATTATCGCTACAAACGTTTTTTTTCTCCTGCTGATAATAGCCCACCTTAATTGATTAGTCTGAGTTGATATGGCAACACCCATTTTTTCATGTTCTCTGTGTGTGTGTGTGTGTGTGTGTGTGTGTGTGTATATATCTTCCTACTGTATTTTCCACTGCATGCATCTGATGAAGTGGGTTTTAGCCCACGAAAGCTTATGCCCAAATAAATTTGTTAGTCTCTAAGGTGCCACAAGGACTCCTCGTTCTTTTTGCTGATACAGACTAACCCGGCTACCCCTCTGAAACCTTTTAAAACGTAGTGTTTAGACCAAGCTTTAAAAATCAGGCTTCAGGGAAGGGAGTGCGTTAGATCAGAAATCGAAAGTGCAGTAGGACTAAACACCTCAGGTTCAGGGGAAGCCCTGGAGAGGCCTACAGAGAGGTGTGCAGCCTTTGGGAAAGACAAAAAGAAGCCTCATGTTCGCTTATTTTCCTGTAGAGTCCTCAGAAACCTGCAGCGGTGTTGGACCAGGAAATGACCTATAAAATCCTCCTTGGTGCACTGTTACTGCCCCGGCCTTGTCTTGGGATTAGCTGACACTGGTACCTAGCTGAGCCCGGCTACACCTCAGCACCCCCTGGGCGAGCTTAGGCACTGATGGAAAGCAGCCTACATCTGGCCAGCAGAGATGTTCCCGAAATGTTCAGGACAACTCTACTCCTTGGTGGGAGAGTCCTTGTGCGTGTGACAATGACATTGGTGACCCGATTGCCACCTGGGCTACCCGAGTGCCAATGGTTTGCAGTCCGTACAGGTCACAGGACTGCATGGGAAGGGGAATCTGGTAAGTTAATGTTTTAATGTAAAATATCCCTAAGATTTGTGGGCTCCTGCTGCTGTGCCATAACGTGGCCAGCTGAACACTACGCTGTAAGAGGCAGCGAGAAACCCGACTTCTCTATTCTACGGGGACAGGTTACATGACTGCTAATGCAAACTTAGGGGTAATTTATGAACTAACTCTTCACGATCTGTCATGTGGGGGAGCTGATTAAACGGAATGTGGAAGGCTGGAAGTCATTTCAGTTCTTCCTGGGCCTGAATGCTTCGGACAGTTAACTAATTAACAACATCAAGAGAGCTATGGTGATGGGAGACTGGCAGTCTGACAGATAATGACCTGCATTGTATGTGTGAGCCGGGATAGTTTGAGTCACATTAAGCATTTAAAAAGCTTTCAGAGCGGGCCACCAAACAGCCTGGGGCTCACTACTGCAGAGGGCCATTGTCATAGTGGATTTCCCAGCCGGGGCTTAAGAGTTAGATGGAACAATTTTTAGCAGAAACCAGAAAATCTAGTGCTGAGCTAAATAGCTGGAAATGGCTCCAAGATGTCTGAGGCATGAGTGCTCATGATTCTGGTTCCTGACTTGACCATGACCAGTTTGGCTTCCATGAACCAATAGGCTAGCTACTACAAAGACTGATGTGGTTGACAGCTGGCCGTATAAAATCCAGGGGTTCTTCAGTAGGGTGACCAGATAGCAAATGTGAAAAATTGGGATGGGGGTAATAGGCACCTATATAAGACAAAGCCCCGAATATTGGGACTGTCACTATAAAATTGGGACATCTGGTCACCCTATTCTTAACACCTGGAGATACTGATGAGTTCAAAGTCTGTCCTTGTCATAGTGAAGGTGTGGCTCCTGCTTGGCGCTATGGTGGTGGGGTTACTTTAGAATTTGTATACAATTTTACAAGTGTGCATTCGGTAAGAATGCTTCCGACAATGGGTCTAGTTACCACTTCTACCTTTTCATTGGTAGGTGAAGTATTATGTGTGTTGGCAGCATTTTCCATCCTGTGGAATACCTGCTCAGACAACTCCCCTCTACTCTAACTGTGTTAGCGTAAAGATCTCTCCTGGCAAACTGGAGAGAGAGATTCTGTAAGACCGGAGGTCAGGTGATGCCTAATTGCCATTCCTGCTGTAGTCATGAGTCATCGGCAGAGCCACAGCCTGTTCCCTGAATAGCAATCCCGCCTTGTCCATTACAGCAATTTGCTTTCTGCTTGGTAACTTAATATAGTACTTCTGCAGTCACTGACCAAACCGTTCCGTGCCGTGTTCTGCTGAAAAAAACAAAACAAAACAAAGGCGTGTTTAATGTTAGGCAAAATCCATGAGTCTGACTTAAAATGAGGTATACATTTTAAAGTGCCTGTTAACATTTCAGTGTCTTTATTTCAAAAGTGAATTTGTGCAATGAAAGAGACAAGCACAAATGGCTGGTAACTGTGCGGACTTAAATTGCTGCTGTTCAAATGGCAGAATATCCCTTGTGACAGGGAAAGCTGAAAGGCAAGGACAATTTCTTACTCTCTCCTCATACCCACCCTGGGATACTGAAAAGCCAACTTAACTACTGGTTGTATCTGCCTGGTTTTAAATGATCACCAATGTCTCACTTTTGCTGCATGTGAAAAGAAGACTTTGCTCCTTACACACTTGTTTGACGTATTACGGAGCACTTGGGTTAACTTGCAAAAGGTGAAGCTCATTCTGTGAAGACCTAGCCTTATAGCTGGGTTCAAAGTGAGAATTGTCTACACTGGAAAACTGCCTGGGACAGCTCCCTGGGTGGACACTGTTTTGGAATTCAGGACAAGTGACTCCTACTCCAGAACTGTGTCCAAGCGAGGAGCTGTTCCAGTCAGTTTCCCCATGTAAACAAGCCTCTACATTCACCTTCAGCAGCTGATGCAGTGTCCTAAGTACCACTCCTCTTGCTGCTCAAATGAGACTCGTAGCTGAGCCTAAATCTGCCCATGTCTCTTGTTGGTGGTCTTCCTTTTGCACAGAGAACTTCCTTCTCCTCCTCCTTGCTCACTGCTTGTCTCTTTAAATCTGCTCCTTTTGCATTTGTCCTTTGTAAACTTCAGCTCCCCCTCCCCCTTCAGCTCCCCCTCCCCCTTCAGCTCTCCCTCGCTCTAGCAGTGAAGTGCCTTTTCTGAGCAACCAATTTACTGTAATTGCTGTGCTCACTGATTATAGCACAAAGTGCACCTTGCAGGGGAAGTTTGGTTTGGGCTAAAAATACTCCATGCTTAAGTTCTTACTAGCTTCACCTCCCTTTTGATAAGACAAAGCCCCGCTCTGCTTTTCCTGAATCTCCTATTGCTAGAGCAGAGGTGGGGGATTCCCCCAAATTGCTGATGTAGGTCAGGCCCTGTGACACTGCTCAGATGCGGGTCTAAACCAGCCTCAGTAGGGCAGCAAACTGAGCTCTCTGCAGTTTGGCCGTGCGAAGTATAACGTAGCTGACAACTGCTTCTTGCTGTGAAATCTGCAGAAATGTTGTAAGCAAAAACTGGAGGAGAGATTTCCTCCCCTTGCACATAGTCTGAGTCTCAGAGGTGCTCCTGGGTTCACTGGACAGCATGATCTCTTCCCTTTCCAACCCCCCCATTCCATGCTGCTTAGCTTACATTTTTGAGATGTAAAAAAGTGGGTGATTCACTCCTAAAGGTAACATATGCTTCCCGCTTGTCACCGTCAGGAAATGAGGGGATACGGGGAGCTTTTTCGAGACTCTGCTTACGAAATAGCAAGAAACGAGGTGCCCTCTGCATTGTGTTCAGGTTACACCTTCCGCCTCCTGGAATATCTTGGATCACCTCCCCTGAATGAGTAGGGGTTTAGCTACTACACCAAACTCTGATATTCAGGGCTAGCGGAGAAGTGGAACGTAGTCCTTTATATCCTTTGTGAGCTGCGGAATCATACTCCAGTATGTAACCTTTGTTAAAGCAAATACACACACTTCTAGCCCCTGTGATTGTGAATAAATCCTTGAATGCACACAGCACAACTTCTGTGATGGTGTCTTCCTGATGCAGGCAGCCTGAAACAATAGCTCTGAGAGGTGTTAACTCTGAAACCTCAAGAGGGCAACTGCAAAAGTTAACCTTGGTGTTCCACCCGCTCCCTAGTTGTCAAACTCTTCCTACACCTTTTATGTTGATATAAATTTCGGCAGTACGTCCACAACTGACTCTGTGGGTGGGGGTGGAAAAGAGGAGCGACGTGAAATTGAATTTGATATGAAAAGAGCATAGAGGAGAGGGCACTGTTCGAGTTTTTAATTGAATTTGGTTTGTAAATGAAGCTGCCACCGAAGCCAGCTGGCCGTGCTCCAGAACCCGGGGCTGGCTTGGTGTGCACGACACAGGGCTCTGGTGGCAGTTTGTCCTGAATTGTTTGTGGCTCTGCATGGATCCCAGTCAAAGTCAAGAATAGGTGGGTGGAGAGACGACAAGCATTAGTTGCCAAAACCCTGCCAAACAGACCTTTGGCACGTTCTGCCGGACGAAGAAGTGGGTAGTACAGGTGGTCCTGTTCCGGAGTTCTAGCCTCTGACCTGCTCTTCCCCTGCCACTGGTTCTCTGTCTAGTAGGGCCATTTGTTTTCTCTTGAGAACCTAACTACACCTACCATCCTGTAAATGGTCCAGGATACTGAGCGTGAGAGGCCTTTAATGGAGCAGGGCAAATGGCCTTGTTTTTGCTGATTAAATGATCTTTAAGCTCTGACTTTAGGGCAAGGCCTCAAGAGCAAGTCGATGGTGACTGGAGTGGCACAACAGCCACCTGCTCCCCCCCCCCCCCCCCCCCCCCGAGTTTTGTGTTTGTATGACCCTGAAATCTCTGAAGGAGCCACAGCTCCTTCAAGCTCTGTTTGCGCTGCTTCAGTGGCACAAAGGGGCTTCATGCAGCAGCTAACTAGCCTCCTCTAGGGCAGAGCCTAACCTGCTGGCTTGGTGGGGTGCCCTGGGGTGGGGGTGTGTGGGTGTGTGTGCTGGGAGCCAGGCCACTGATCCTAGTTAGCAGAGTGTTATTTTCAAGACTCTTATCGGTCAGTGTAAGTTAGAGCAGTCCCAAGGCTGCTCTAAACTGTTCAGGTGGCCAGTTTGGCCCCGGCAACCTCCCAAGGTTGGGAGGAGGAATGTGGAGTGACGCCACCAATGCCTCCTTCCCAGGAGGCCTCTGGCCCTGCTCCAGTGCTCCTGGGGATTTGTGAATATTGACATCCATGTCAAAACTCGTTAATCCTTTCGATACAAACTTTGCTCCAGTCTCCAGCCTTACCCCAACAGGTCCTGGCTTCCTGCAGTGATGGGCAGGTAGCTCTGCAGCTCCCCGTGGTTACAGGAATAGCCAGCTTCCTCTTGTCCGGAGCCTGCGGGTCACTGGAATGGTGGTCCTACTCCCTAACCTGGTTTATGAGGACACTGGAAGAATCTTGTCGAACTTTCATCCAGCTGTAATCAAGGGTAACTGGTTGCTTTCCAGTGGGTGCGTTCGCCCAGCTTCCCTCTGACAGGTGTGTTGAGCTCTGAGGAAAGAGGGGGACAAGTTGTTACATGGAATCTCATGCTTTGGACTTCCCCTCTCTCACTTGTGACCACACTACGTGCCTACTGCAGCTACAGCTGTTGCTTACGTGGCTAGGTTTGTAGGGGAGTGTCAAACATGCATTTTGTTGCCTTTAAAATGAAATTTAGCAGCTGGAAACAAGGCGAGCGATTGCTGTGTAACCAGCCAGTCCTCTGGGGGCTGCTCCTCAGCATCCTCTGAACGAAAAGTCCTGCTTTTTTCTACTTCTGACCTGTTATGAGTTGCTGGTTTGTGCATCAATAGCTCTTCTTTCTTCTACTTTGCCTTCCAAATATTAAAAATAAATAAATAAAAAATCAAGCCCTCCTGGGGTTTTCTAAATGCTGGATGAATTAGTTCCCTGGGTCAGATTTGGCTCCAGCGTTTGTAATTTAAACCTCTTGGGGATTTCTGTGCGCCTTTAGGATGGTCTGGTTGGCTCTTACAGGAGCAGGTATGGTCAGTCTGTCTGTCCAATTGCTGCTAGACAGTATCTGTGCACCTAGTGGATTGAGTGCATTGCAGGGAGCCAGGAATTTCTTAGGGCTTGTCTACACTGGCACTTTACAGTGCTGCAACTTTCCCGCTCAGGGGTGTGAAATCCCCCTCCCTCCCCCAGCACAGCAAGTTTCAGCGCTGTAAAGCGCCAGTGTAGACGGTGCACCAGCGCTGGGAGCTACGCCCCTCGGGGAGGTGGGGGTTTTAGAGCGCTGGGAGAGCTCTCTCCTAGCGCTGCGCCGCGACCACACACGGCACGGGCAGCGCTTTAACGTTGCCAGTGAAGACTAGCCCTTAGTTCTAATCCCCGGTACTTGACTCAGTTGTTCTTTGGCCTTGAGCAAATCTCTTAACTGCTCTGCCTGAGTTTCCCTATGTCTGAAGTTTACTTCATTTAGGGAGGGTGTGGCACTGTTAACGTTAAGAGTAGTTGCACTGTGTGAAATAAGTAATTTGTCAGAAGTGAATGTGACAGTTCAGAGATTACCGTGTGTGTAACTGATCACTGGAATCTAGCCCCGATAAGCATGATTGTTCTGTCTTATTGACAAATGGATTTGCTTCCCAGTAATACTCCATATGGAGAGCGAGACTTTGACTTGTCTAAAATACACTCTCTGCGTGTGCAAACACCTCCGCTTTGGGTAGCGAACTACAGAATTTGGAGAATGGTTTTAATTACGAAATTGACAACATCCTGATTTCGGAGTCACTTCAGATGTATTCTGTAAATCTCCCTGAGAGGCTTTTTTTTCCCCCCTCTTGAGATCATCTATTGAGTGGGCTGTAAGATTTCTATTGTGCAAGAACAGAAACCAGATCTGACCAGGCATGCCCTAGGAAGTGAAGTGGGAGTGTTCCTGAAACTGTCTACTCCACTGGCTCCCAGAGATGCTCTGGCTCCAGGGTGTGGCTGAGAGCATGACTTTGGGATGACTAGCACTGGCTTTAATGCTGGTTGAGGTTTTCGAGTGGAATTGCACATGCATTGACAGTACTGGATTCAGAGAGGTTTAGAGACCTAACTGCTTCTCAAGGTACAGAACGACTAGTTAACACTTAACCTCCCCCTTTATACTCCCGTCTTTACAGCTGTGTGAAGAGATAAGGGGTGCATTACGTTATGCACTGAGGGTACATTCAAAGCTTGCTCTCTATGGTTCCGAAGTGCCCTTCGTGCTCAGTGTCCACGCTGACTGAAAGCGCTGGCAGCTGACTTCCTTTAGCTCCCCCCGCCATGGGAATGGCATAGGCAGCACTGCAAGCTTCCTTGTCTTGCCAATGCTCAGCTTTCAAAGGCGCCATCGTGCTATTCTTAACCCGATTCAGACGGTATAGGTACAAGAGAGAGAAGGGATAGAAGGAAGAATTAGATTATTGAGGATCCAGCCAAACTCAGAAGCTGTAGGGTTTTTGGTTTTGGCTGTGCCTGCTTCATCCCTGCTTCTGTCTCATGACCTTTCCCACACAAGAGCTGCTGCTGGTGTGTATTCCTTCTCCAGTATCCCAGCCCCATCGGATCCCGGTAGCCAGAGGAGGAGAGGGGTAATTGAAAGAAGCTGGTATTCAAGTGCTCAGTAGCCCCTTTGACTTTTATCTGGAGAGTGAAGCTGGTACTTAGAGTTCAGAGCTTGTCTTGGGAGCATGCAAAGAAGTCATGAAATCCAGAGTTTAGTTGTACAGAGAGAACATATAAAGGACACCACACAATACCAAGAGATTTTGTAATGTCTGAAAGCCCATATGGTAAATCTGCAGTATCTAAGTCTTGCTGTCATGTGCGACTCACTTGCAAAGAACCTAGAGAAAACAGTTCAGGCTAGTGACCTTCTGTAAGTTTCTTCTTTCTTGTTGCATGTTTGTAAACTGAAACTTTAATTATAGTCTGGGACTCAGTTACAGTTCCGGGATAGAACCACCAGGTAAGGACTAGATGTCATAGTTAATACGTTGTATTACTGATAATGCCTCATGAAGGAAAATCCTGCAGAGAACAGCATGCATAGTGTACGTGGTGACATGAATGGAGATAATTCATAAGGGACACCTACACCTTAGCAATGAGACTTGCTGTTGGTTTGGGCTGGGGGAATAAGGATTATCTTTTTAAAACAAATAAAATAAAAAATGAATCTTATTTAGTGTCTTCAGTAGTTTTGCCTAGACTAGCTATTTTGTTCTATGTAGCACACTTCCTACCTGCACGTAGTGCTCTCAAAAAGTTCAGGGTCGACACAGCTATCTCCTGAACCTCCTTTTTCAAGGAAAAGGGCAGCAGTACTGTGTACTTCCTCAGGCAACCAGTTATACCAGCCTATGCTGTCCACTCCTGTACCCGATGTAGAATGCATGGCTGGGCTGTCCTTATATGCCCTGTTTGTTCCAGTTAGTGTACGTTAGAGCATAGTGGGACTACCCTGGTACACAGCCAACCCAAGATCAAGGGAGTACAAAAGGTAGATTTAAAGCCACCTTTGTATTTCTCTTGCTCTCTTCCTGACTTGTGCTGTGTGCTCCTCAGCTGCAGTTGAGATCAGATCACTCATTTTCCTGGCTGAAGTATTTTTGTTAATAAAATGCAATGAAAATTTGTTGACGAGTATTTTAATCTTCAGACTGACCACTGATTCTTTAACACTCTAAATTCTTCAGTCACCTGAGAGTTTTATTCAGGTGGAGTAATCTCCCCTGCTAGCATGAAGGGGGAGGGATGGATGGCCGTCTAAAACAGGGACTTAATAAAAGCAATTTCTTAACATGAATAGCATATAAAACCTGCCTCACTTATCCTGGGTGGTGGTTGTATTTCAGTGCATCAAGTCAGAGATCAAGTCAATGTAATAAAAAATGCTTGGTTGGTAACTTGCCTTTTGCTTGTGATGTCTGATGCGGAGCCTGTCTATAGTGTTCTAGGACAGACCGCGTGGGTTTGTTCTTTAAAAGTAGCTGGACTTTTTATTTACATATTTTACAAAGTACACAGGCCAGTTTTGAGCTGCGCACACTCGTAAGGGTCTGGAGAGGCAGCGGTAGAAGTGGCTGTTGCAGATATGGGAGAAATGTGCAGCTTTTTGTGTGTGTAAATGTTTTGCAGTGTAATGCTAGCTTCCCGGGAAGAATGTTTTAAGTTGTAGTATTCTGTCAGCATGTTCTCATTTGTTGGCAGGAAGTGTTGTAACTTGCTGTTTAGAATTGCAATTGTAAGAGGAATGCTGGATTTCCAGATTAACTTTCTGGGCGTGGGTCTGGGTGAAGGTGCCATTAGTCCTGGGACTGTGCAAGGGAGCAGGGTTGCTCTGCTCTCAGACCAGGAGGAGGAAAGGTAAGGATGTCTTATTCTGTGAGCCAGCATTATAACCTCTGCTTAAATTTACTACATTTCCTGGTAGCCCTGGATGCTGGTAGTTTGTATATGAATTTGTGCATGCTTGAGAGAGACCTTTCCCTTATTTTTTGTAGTAGCTTCTGATGCTGTAGCCCGATATGCAAAGCGAGTAGCTTTAGCTGAAGCAAACCAAATCCTGGTGAACATGGTTTTCATCTGTGCTCCTGATCAAATGTCACTGTATGTTAGCTGTGGCTCTCGCTTGTTCGGCGTGCTGTGATGTAAATATAATTCAGTGTTCGTTAGCTGTCTTCGTTAGAGATTGAAGTGACATGACATACGGTAACTCTTTTAAAAAAACTAGCTGGACTGTGGTCCTCCCTCCCCCGCAAGCACTTACGATAGTTTAATCATTTAAATGGCTTTCTGCAATGTTGAACTGCTAGTACCATTTAAGCTTGCATTCCGCTGTAACTTGCTGAAAGGTGCTAAACATTTTAGTGCTGGTAGCTCTATGCATCTGCTTCTGTGTATGAAGGATCTAAGCATGAAGAACACGTTTTGAGGGCGTATCTGGGAATGCTACTGGCTCTGGAGTCCAAATGCCCTTTTTCAGAGGAGTACAGCACGGAGTCAGTACCCCTCTGATCATTTGTTTAAATGCACATTGCTGGCATGATATGAAACAGTGCTTCAGTGAATGGAAGGCATCTGGCACTGTAGGTCAGGAAGTGTTGATGTCTGAGGCTGAAATACACGAATCTTCCATAAGAAGTTTCATAGTGAAAAGTAGCCCTGTGGCTTATTTGAAAGCCATAATACACTAGTTATAAATACTTAAACAGAATCTGTCATGTTGAGTAATGGTGCCATTTTCACTAATAGACTTTTTCAGATACTGAGTACTAGACTGAGGGGGCTTATTGTTTATGCTGATGAACTTTAAAACTTAGATCTGAAAATATTATTTGTCCAGTAGAATAAGTTGTCATCAGTTGATGCACTTAATAGAAAGCACAAGAGTTGTTCTCTAAGGCTGCCTATCAAACTGAATTTTGTATGGCTTCTTCACATATTAATTGTACAGAATGAAATACCTCGGTCTATCGTTTAGTCTAAAACTGGCTTTAGGGCCTGAGTTTACATAGAATCATAGAACTTAAGATCAGAAGGGACCATTATGATCATCTAGTCTGACCTCCTGCATGATGCAGGCCACGAGAGTTGACCCACCCACTCCTGAAATAACTCTCACCCTTGACTCAGCTGTTGAAGTCCCCAAATCTTGATTTAACGACTTCAAGCAGCAGATAATCCTCCAGCAAGCGACCCCTGCCCCATGCTGCGGAGGAAGGCGAAAAACCTCCAGGGCCTCTGCCAATCTACCCTGGAGGAAAATTCCTTCCCGACCCCAAATATGGCGATCAGCTGAACCCCGAGCATGTGGCAAAGAGGGTCTTACATTAAAAAGTTGATCTCAATGGTAGGTGAAGTTCAGTGAATTCAGACTAGAAAAAAGGCAGTTTTACCAGTGAGGGTGACTGACGATTGGACAACTTACCTGCAGATGCGGTGGATGCTCTGTCAATTGAGGCTTTTAAAGTTAGAGCAGCTCTCTTCGAGGCATGCAGCCGGAAGTTATGGGTTTGATGCAGCAATCCCTGGGTGAAATTCTCTGGCTTGTGTTATATAGGAGGTTAGACTAGGTCATAATGGTTCCTTCTGGCCTTAATATCCATTAACTTCTGGTGCATATCACAAAGGTTCATAGCTGCCTCTTCTCTGCAGCAGCAGAGCTCGGCTGATCTTGCCTTGAGCATGACTGTGTTGGCAAGTGTATTCCCTTGGCTCCATGTGCCTTTCCTCCTTTGTAATTAATTTACTCTAGGGAGGAGAGTGGAACACCCTGCTGTCTGCAAGGAAAACTTAATTTCACTACAGCAGATAGAAATTTAATTTCACAAAGGTTTGCAATCTTTTTTGGGAGGGAAAGGCTGGCAGAGTTTTTATGCTATTCGTTACTTCAGTCTAACCTTAGTATAATTTTTATCTGCTTCTATTAAAGATTCTGTCTCTTACTTAATAGCCTCTCTACATTAAAGGCGCATCCTTGCTCCCCCCCCCCGCCCCCCACTAATCTTGAGAAGATTGCGAAGAAGTGCTCCATTTTTTTTCTAGAACCACCATCCTAGGAAACTCTTCAATGCAGGGCAAGAAGTTATTTTCCTTTTGCTTTCTTTAGTTCTTTCTAGTGCCAAGGGGAGAGAATTCTTTCTATTGGCTGAATGGTCTCTTTTCCCTCAAAATCAAGTTATTGCTTTCCTCCCATATCTAATCTATGCCATTTTGATCAGCGTGTCTCTCTAGTAAGGAAGCTGTCTGCTGAAATTCTTCTTAAACCACTGAAAATACAGTAAGTTCTTGGTCATGATAATGGGCTCTTGGGTTTCAGAGTGGCTTGTTGCTAGTTCAGGAATGTATTTGTTGTTTGGCGTTTTTCTGTTAATGTATTATTTGTAATCTGCATAATGGGTACAAATCTCTGATATGGTGGCATTTTGTTCCTGGCTTCACAACTTGAAGAAAGACTGCTTCTGTTTGACTCTCAAATTGATCAGAAAACTGCTTGGAGAGCGTTCCTGTATTTTTGAAAAGGGTCACACAAATGGAGACATGAAAGCAGTTGCTGAAACTTGCTTTAGTCCAGGGGTTCTCAAACTGGGGGTTGGGACCCCTCAGGGGGCCGTGAGGTGATTACATGGGGGGTCGCGAGCTGTCAACCTCCATCCTAAACCCCGCTTTGCCTCCAGCATTTATAATGGTGTTAAATATATAAACAAGTGTTTTTAATTTATAAGGGGGGGCGGGTCGCACTCAGAGGCTTGCTGTGTGAAAGGGGTCACCAGGACAAACGTTTGAGAACCACTGCTTTAGTCTAACTCCTTTACGGGTCGGGAATGGAACAACACTCAGTTATGACTGAAATAAGGTTGTTTGTCGGGACGGGGTCTATATGTAAAACGCCCGAGGGCTTGTGTATGTGGTGCCACAGTGAGCTCAACCAGGCTGAATGCTCTGGAGAGAGCACAACACGGTCGAGCCAGTGGCCCTGTCTAGACCCTGCTGGCACAAGCTGGAAGATGCCTAGTACACCTTAACATAGTCCTGTGGGATCGCTGCATTGGAGAGAACGTGGTCCGAAGTACGGATAAATACAATCAAGACCTCTTGGGTTCAACCCATTGTGTTGGCACGTGAGCGTAACCCACATGCTGGTCAGCTCCCCACTGGGCCCCGTTCAGAAGATATGAGTTATAGCCCCCAGCTCTGGGGGTGGGATGGGGAGGACAGGATTGGGGGAGGCAGTGTCCTCTCATCCCATAGCCATAAAGAATGAGTTCCCTGGACACTGAATGCTGGCCAGGTCAAGCTGGGGAATCTCCAGGGAAGAGCAGCTGCTTGGAACCTAAAGGGTCAGGAAATGCTTAGGATCTGATGCGCAGGGGCCAGTGGCTTCTGGGAGGAGGCAGTGTACTCTGACTCACCTTTGTCAAGGAGGGAGGCCTTGCTGTGCTGGGTGTTTTCCTCACAAGTCGTCACAGAGCTTCCTGCTCTGAACGGTTGCCATTCCAGACAGATGCTGGGAGGAAGGAAACACTCTGCCCAGGGAGGGAGAATCAGACTTGCCAAAGGTGCCATAGTGAGTCTATCGTAGAACCAGCGTCTGCTGAATACCAGCGCCTTAGCGACAAGAGCATCCTTTCTCTCGCTTTCCTCCCTTCCCACAACACACACCGCTATGGGAGATGTCTTGAAATGAGCACCTGCTCCTTGCAGCATGTGAAGCAATTAGTTGCAATGTCATGAGTTCAGTTAACAGGAAGGAACTGCCACCGTAGTTTCACAGTTGATGTGAATACGTCTTATTGTAATCCAGGTGTAAAGGAAACCGATTTAGCAGGTTTTGTTTTTCTGATGGCCCGTGCATTAATGCTGGGGTGGCTGCTTTGCTAAAATACAGATGTTCCCTAAACTAGAACGTTTCGGAAATAGTTGGCAAGCAGGTCTCTTAAGATTGAGTTAGAGCAATAGTTGAACTGGTTTCTGCTGCCTGCTATACAGATTCTGAATACTTTGTTTATAACTCCGTTTTTGGAATATGATCATCCTACCACTTAAGATATTAGATTTATTTACAGTTAGCAAATGGTAATCTAAACCTGTTCTGCCCCATCTTCTCCCAGTTATTACATGGAAACGGCTCTCTTCCTTTAAAGGTAGCACTGTCTTTAGGTGCTCCGTACACAACCCTTTTCTTGATTACTCCCCAGTGCAGGTGTTATCTCTAAGGGCTTGCCCACACTACCGGTCATGTCAGTATAATTTATGTCGCCCAGGGGGGTGAATAAGCCACCCCCTGAGTGATGTGAGTTGCACGGAGCTAAGCACTGCCGCAGGCCTGGTGTCATTCTGCCGACAGAGCTCTCTGGTCAGCACAGAGCGTCTTCACCAGATGTGCTCTAGTGGCCCAGATGTGCCACTGCAGCGCTGGTAGTGCAGCCCTAGCTCACCTGTGGGGTGGGGGGTGGGGGGTGGCCCCTGCTTCTGTCTCCCCACTTCCCTGCCTCGTCCCCCTTTGTCCTGATGGATTTCTGTCCCCTGGTCCAGGCTGGTCTCTGGGTTTAACTTTTGTCAAGGGGTGATCCTGAGTCTTACTAAACAAGGCAGTACCGGTTCCTGCATAGTGAATGTCCGCCGCATCTCTAGCCCTCTCCTCTCCCTCTGCCACCAGTGTTGGAAAATTGTCTGCACGCTGTCACCGGAGCTTCCTGCTGATAGGAAACGAAGGGAGCTTTTACTCGGAGACCGAATCACCAGGGGCTTGGCCGGCAATCTGGATCTGGCTGTCCCGAGGACTGAGTCTAAGAGAAGCAGCCAGAGTCGTTTTGCCTTTGACAGTGCTTCATCCTCCCCGCTCTCTCCAGGAAGGGCCTGAGTTGTGGTGGTGCCATTTGTAAGGCAGCTGGAGGGGAGGTAATACTGGGACACGTATCTGTAGCCCCACTCTTTTCGTTTTTGAACAACTGCTGCTTACCCCTAGGTGCAGCCTCCTTTCTCTCTGTGTGCCGGGTGAATCCCCCCAGGAGACTTTCTGTTACTCCACTTTTGGAGCGAGCAGTGACCTGTCCCGCATTGCGTGTTGGAGGCAGAGCACACAGCACTGAGCAACCTTGGCTGTGTCTACACTGCCGTGGGAAGCCGACCTACGCTACGCAACTCCAGCTACGTGAATAACATAACTGGAGTCAATGTACCTTCGGTCGAGTTACCGCGGGGTCGATGGGAGAAACTCTCCCGTCGACTTGTCCGGGGTAGAGTACAGAGGTCGACTGGAGAGTGATCTGCTGTCGATTGGGCGGGTCTTTACTAGACCCGCTAAATCGACCATCGGTGGATCGATCTCAGAGCCTCGATCCCGATCCCGGCTATAGTGTAGACATGGCTCTTATCTCCTTAACCTCACTCTGTGTCCATCTCTGCCAAGCAGATAAATAGCTGCTGTGATGCTACAGATTGCATGCAGCCGGCGTGACTGATCTCTCCTCCGACTTCCCTGCCACTGACAACAGCACAGGGAGGGTACTAGGGTCTGTGGCTACATTCCCGGTAGTAATTGTGCTTGTAACATAAGGTTTATTAACTACTTAATTGCTCAGGTTGGGATTTCCTGCCAACATGCTAATGCTAAATGTCTCTGTGCCTAATGGCTTGAGTTTCACAGTCTCCAGCACCGGACCCACGCTTGCTGATTGTGTAGCCAGTGGCTATAGCTGTGTGTTGGCAAGGCTTGCTTGGGTCAGAGAAATCTTCGAGTAATAGGAACTGTCTGAGCAGTTGCTAGAATAAGTGGTGGCAAGTCTGCCCCAAGCCTGGGTTTTCTCCAAGACAGCATGGAGAAGCCAACACTCCTTCTCGACCAGCTCCCCAAAGTGAGGGTTCTGGACTTACCAAATCAGCTTTTTGTTTTTTATCTCCTGGGGATGAGTTTGAGTGTGGGGAGTTCCCAGGAACATCTGAAAAAGCCTGTTTGCAACTCGCACCCGGGAGGGCTTGGGGGATTCCACCCTTTGGTCTCCCTCCCTCCATCTCACACAGCCCCAAACAAATCCTTGTTCTTGAAGGAGCCCCAGTGTGTCCACGCCAACACTGCAAACGTCTCTCCTGGAAGCTACTGGAGGCAAAGCAGCCCGGCAAGAGAGGTATTTCCATAATCCCCGGCTGCTGGGGGAAGGAGTGTCCGCGGTGCTCTGTCCCACAGTGACCTGTCTCCAAATCCTGCCGTGATCCCCTGCCAGGGCTTGCAGCGATCAACTCCAAACTGTATTTCGACTCCCCTGATGAATTCGACAGATCCCCCGGATATTGGAAGCTAGCGCTGTAGTGACGGGAGCAAAATCGCTTCCAGTCTACACCCAAATCAGCAGAGCAGCAACAGAGAGTGTCTCTGCCTCTCTTGGCGTGCTTGTCTTCAATGGTTTGCCAGCTGCACCCTGGCAGGGTTCATGGAAACGGTCACATTTGTCATAGAATCATAGAATATCAGGGTTGGAAGGGACCTCAGGAGGTATCTAGTCCAACCCCCTACTCAAAGCAGGACCTAATCCCAACTAAATCATCACAGCCAGGGCTTTGTCAAGCCTGACCTTAAAAACCTCTAAGGAAGGAGATTCCACCAGCTCCCTAGGTAACCCATTCCAGTGCTTCACCACCCTCCTAGTGAAATAGTGTTTCCTAATATCCAACCTAGACCTCCCCCACTGCAACTTGAGACCATTACTCCTTGTTCTGTCATCTGGTACCACTGAGAACAGTCTAGATCCATCCTCTTTGGAACCCCCTTTCAGGTAGTTGAAAGCAGCTATCAAATCTCCCCTCATTCTTCTCTTCTGCAGACTAAACAATCCCAGTTCCCTCAGCCTCTCCTCATAAGTCATGTGCTCCAGCCCCCTAATCATTTTTGTTGCCCTCCGCTGGACTCTTTCCAATTTTTCCACATCCTTCTTGTAGTGTGGGGCCCAAAACTGGACACAGTACTCCAGGTGAGGCCTCACCAATGTCGAATAGAGGGGAACGATCACGTCCCTCGATCTGCTGGCAATGCCCCTACTTATACAGCCCAAAATGCCGTTAGCCTTCTTGGCAACAAGGGCACACTGTCGACTCATATCCAGCTTCAACATACTCTAGGCGACCTTATTGGATTTGATTCTCCTCTGCATGCTCCCTGACCGTGTCCCACTCCACTCTCACCTGTGTGCCTCTTGGGGCACGTCTACACTCCAGGAAAAGAGCTGCGGCATGGTGTGGTGTGGTGTGGTGCACCACAGCAGGCCTGGGTCGGCGACTTGGGCTGTGGCTCTGGGGCTAGACACTTGGGCAGGAGCCCGGGATCTGAAACCCCATGACCCGGGCTCCAGCCCGAGCCTGAATGCCCACGCTGCTATCTTTAGCACTGCAACCCAAGCCCTGTGAGCACGAGTCAACTGAGCTGGGCTCTGAGACTGGTGCGGGGTGTTTTATTGCAGGGTACATACCTGTGGCGAGCTCTGGGAGTCCCTGCATATCTGGCTGGAGACAAAAGCTCAGTGTAAACAAATCAAAGTACTTTTATTCCCATTGTGAGAGCACTTCCTAGTCCCAGGAAGCAGGAAAACTGGGAGTGGGTGAAGGGGGAGGGAGACAGTTGGGACAAACAATGGGATTTTTGTAAAGTTTCTAAATTGTCCCATAAACCAAGTTCCAATTGACATTAAATCCGAGTTAATCATCTAAGGCACTGCAGAAAGAGGGAGTGGTGGGGTAAAAAAATAAGAATACGCGTGGAATTCAATGTAGAGCTGGTTCAGCATCTTTAGAAGAAACTTCAAATGGTCCCGTGCTGCTGAGCGGCAGAACTTCTCCGAGGTCCCTTCTGGCCGTGGAACCTGTAACGAGTGCTCTCGGGGGCGGCTCTAGCTGTTTTGCCGCCCCAAGCACGGCAGGCAGGCTGCCTTCAGCGGCGTGCCTGCGGGAGGTCCCCGGTCCCGCGCGTTCGGCGTACCCGCCGCCGAATTGCCGCCGAATCCACGGGACCGGCGGACCTCCCGAAGGCTGCCTGACTGCCGCCCTCGCAGGGACCGGCAGGGCGCCCCCCGCGGCTTGCCGCCCCAGGCACGCGCTTGGTGCGCTGGTGCCTGGAGCCGCCGCTGAATGCTCTGTTATTCCCTTCCTTAATGGGCCCTGGGGAAAACAGGGCTGCTGCATTGGCCGCAGGATGCTCGCAATAGCTAGGTGTTGGAAGGATGATATTTTTAGCAGTAAACATTGGTTTCACTGACCACACAGGCACGCACACATAGACACGAAAAAACATTCCCACTGATAGCGATTTTACAGACGGGCAAAGTAAGAGCCGTGCTGCTTGGGAACTTCGAGTTTGATTTAAGGATATATATTTGCTGTATTTTGACATGTGATGGTGACAGATTGTGTTTTAATGGTTTTAAAGCTTTAACTCTTTGAATCTTAACATCTGTCATTAAATAACTAATGGACACCCCCCCCCCCCCCCCCCCCCCCCCCCCCCCCCCCC
>QXTE01000005.1:2150589-2167899 GCA_003942145.1 Platysternon megacephalum
CCCCCCCCCCCCCCCCCAATTTCCTGCAACTATGAAAATTTAAATAGATAATGCTGAAATAAACATTGATGTCCATCAATTATTTTAAAAAATAATAGAAATTTGAACACTTCCAGCTCTAATTAGTGTTGGTAGAAAACATCAGAAATGAGGGTAACTATAATAAAATCAGAGCTTCAGACAATTGCCTGCAGGAGTCAGGAAGGAATATCTCTCCCTGATGCACAGTTGGGTACATGCATTTGGATTTTCTCACCTTTCTCTGAAGCATCAGAGGTTGGCCACAGATGGAGATGAGATACGGTAGGTCGGCGTTCTGAGGCGGTACGGAAAATCCTTTCTAGATGCCCAAAAGATGACTTGCTGACATGCTCAGGGACATACCAAGTGGGGGCCTGCAGGGATCAGTTCTGGGTCCGGTTCTGTTAAATATCTTATCAGTGATTTAGATAACGGCAGAGAGAGAACACTTATAAAGTTTGTGGTCGATACCAAGCTGGGAGGGGTTGCAAGTGCTTTGGAGGACAGGATTAAAATTCAAAATGATCTGGAACAAACTGGAGAAATGGTCTGAAGTAAATAGGATGAAATTCAATAAGGACAAATGCAAAGTGCTCCACTTAGGAAGGAACAGTCAGTTGCACACGTACAAAATGGGCAATGACGGCCTAGGAAGGAGTACGGCAGAAAGGGATCTGGGGGTCAGAGTGGACCACAAGCTAAATATGAGTCAACAGTGTAACATTGTTGCAAAAAAAGCAAACATCATTCTGGGATGAATTAGCAGGAGTGTTGTAAGCAAGACACGAGAAGTAATTCTTCTGCTCTACTCCGCGCTGATTAGGCCTCAACTGGAGTATTGTGTCCAGTTCTGGGTGCCACATTTCAGGAAAGATGTGGACAAATTGGAGAAAGTCCAGAAAAGAGCAACAAAAATGATTAAAGGTCTAGAAAACATCACCTATGAGGGAAGATTGAAAAAACTGGATTTGGTTTAGTCTGGAGAAGAGAAGACTGAGAGGGGACATAAGTTACAAGGAGGAGGGAGGTAAATTGTTCTTGTTAATCTGAGGATAGAACAAGAAGCAATGGTCTTAAATTGCAGCCAGGGAGGTTTAGGTTGGACATCAGGAAAAGCTTCCTAACTGTCAGGGTGGTTAAGCACTGGAATAAATTGCCTAGGGAGGTTGTGGAATCTCCATCATTGGAGGTTTTTAAGAGCAGGTTAGGCAAACACCTGTCAGGGATGGTCTAGATAATACTTAGTCCTGCCATGAGTGCAGAGGACTGGACTAGATGACTCGAGGTCCCTTCCAGTCCTACAATTCTGAGATTATATACTGACCAACAGATTTGGGGTTGGGAAGGAATTTCCCCCCATGTTGCATTGGCAGGGGCCCGGGAGCTTTTTACCTTCCTCTGCAGGATGGGGTGTGGGTTGCCTGATGGGATCATCTGGGCATCTCTTACCTAATGAGTTCTCTGCCATGGCAGGGGCCTCAGGTGTTGGTGGTAGCTTGGTCTCTCCTTTTCTCTGCCTGTGACACAGCAGGTCATTCTTCTGACAGCTGATCTGCTTTAGTCTAACTGAACTCATTGGACTAAACATAGGGGTAATGGGGTGAAATTTAATGGCTGGTGATATACAGGACCTCAGATCAGATGGTCCTTTCCGGTCTTAAATTCTACAAAACTTTTATTTGGGAACAGAGCTGAAATTCATAGGCCTGAAACTTGACGTGCACTAGCTTCTGCATGCAGAATTTTGTTTCTCCGACAATACTCTAGGGATGTTTAAAGCATTTCCAAACAACGAGGTGCCGGAAGTACAGCGAGTGTAAGCAAAGTGGTACCTGCACGGGAACGAGTGCTTGCTTAACGCTTCGACACAAGAACCAGTCACAGTGGAAATGCTAGCCAGGTCGCCAAAAACTTTTCCCACTTACACGTGGACAAATGCAAGAGTTCAGCCTGCAGTTGTCCCTGTCCCTGGAGAGTCCATGTCACTGAACATAAGAACAGCCCTACTGGGTCAGACCAAAGGTCCATCTAGCCCAGTATCCTGTCTTCCAACGGTGGCCAGTGCCAGGTGCCGGAGAGGGAATGAACAGAACAGACCACTGGTTTTCCTTTCCCCAAAGCTAATAGTTCAGTTTCTTTTTACGTGCCAGCAGCCTAGGACCTGTGAATAATCCTGCAGTAACAAACAAATGTGCCCCCTCCCAAAGCAGGGAAAGAATTGGTAAACAAGGAAACACACTGTAGACTTCAGACTTCCAAATCTGATACCAAGAATGAGAGGACAGGTCACTTCCTTGGTTTTCATGTTCTGGCAATGGCTCGCTGACTGCTTCTGGGGTAGCGAGTGTCTGATCAATCGCATGTGCTGTGCAGAGCTCCGCGCTCTCATGGCAGGACAGATCTTGTTGGCAATAAAACCCCAGCGAATTCTCCCCGGCTGGACCTGAATCAAAGGAATCTGAGGAGCCTTTGCAAGTATGTGCTGTAATTGCTGGCGGCCAGGCAGCAAACTCTCTCCGCCCTCTCAGATGTCTGCAAACATGGCATTTAACCTCTGGCCCAAGCAACAGCCACCTCCCCAGCGATGTCAGCCGTCAATTCCCTACTAGGCCTCTTGCACACTGCACCCAACCTCGGTCTGTGATTCAGTGCCTCACGCCCAGCGCACCTGGCTGCTTTATAGCAGAGAGGAATAGAGAATCCAAGCTTTCAACTTGCATCAAATACTCCGCTCCTTTCCCGGTGTGTGTGTGTGTGTGTGTGTGTGGCCATACGAGGGGTAAGCTGAAACCCGCGGCAGGAGGCGTGAAAGCCTCACCGTTGTGACATTTCATTGCTGAGGAAGGGAGAGAAGCCTTCTCAAACTGCTCCGTGGAAAGGCCTTTCGCTCCAGCTGGTGGAAAAGGCCACGTGACCGTCCAGGCACGAGCAGCCCTCCCTTTAGAGTTTCCGAGGAGATGGGGAAGAAGGCAGAGCAATGCCCCATCATCCTCGCCACAACGAGGAGTTGGAGGTATGGGAGGAGATGTAAGCCAGAGCAGGAAAGCGATGGCTAAGGCTGGGAGCTGAGGGGAAGGCTTTCTGCAATGGATGAACAGCAGGAACTCCTCACAAATTAACGGCAGCTTTTACTGAAGTCAAGCCTGAGTGAAAGGGTAGAGGGGGAGACGCTGCCACCGCAGAGTGCACCGTATAGCAAAGCAGGGCGTCACTGGGTTACAAAACTGGAAAGGGCCCTAGTCCATTACCCTGCAGCTGACTAATTGGGAAAGAAGGGTATGGATCCAGCTGGCATGCCGTCCATGCAATCGCACATTCAGGGTTGAAGTGCCCTGAGCTTACAGTATGGGGGGGTTTATTTGCCTTCTAATTTTGGTTTTTTTGAGGACGCCTACAGACAATTCAAAATCACAGGTCTCATTGGCAATACGCAGTTCTCTTCTCAGGGAGTCTTTGCTCCTAGATGAATCTCACTGTGCGGTGGGGGAAGGTGCACGTTCCTTCCTTACTGCTTGTTTTACGCTTTAAAATCTGTCTCCCTATTTGCTTCTTGGAGTAAACAGGTGGCTTCCTGTTACCTTGTACTAGAATCTAGAACATTACAGTGTTTGCAGAAATTTTAACATTGCAGAACTTTTAAACTTCTGATATTAGCTCCTTGCCTTAGCCCAAAACGGTTAGCAGGCTTTTCTAACTCCCGCTGTGCCGCGGATCCAGGCACGCCCAGAGCTGAGCCGTTTGGTTTTAAACGGGGCGTGCACATTTTCAGTGCCAGCTGCCACTTCCAGCCTTCCCTCGGAGTGGCTTGTACTCTTGGGGAACTGTTTAGCTTGATGGAGGATTCCTACTTTCTCGGTTAAGTCGCAGCCGTGACACTCTGGTGTGTGGTGTTTTGTATCCCGTGTGCTCCGTGAAAGGCGCTGGCTAATCGCTCGTGAATCATGCTAGGGGTCTCAAGTAGAGCTGTGCAAATCGGGACTGATCTCTCCTCTGTGGCTTTTGATGAATCACCATCCTCCAGGAGGACATGGGGCCCCATTGCCGAGCTCCAGCCCGCCCCAGCTCCCCCACACTTGCTGTACCTGGTACTGTCTTGCATTGGAACTGTGATGGCTTTTGCACCTCCCTCCACCCGCAAACCAGCCCTGCACACAGATCTCTCTCTTCCCACCACCTCCAGAGAGAACTAGGGTCCCATTCTCCCCCACGCGCTCTCCCTGCCTCCATAAACCTGATTCTGACCCTTCAGGGAAAGTGGGGGCAGCGGCCGAGTAGATCTGCTGTCCCCCCACCCCCACAAGGTCAGGCAGACCTGCCTTGGTGCTGCTCCTGCCCTCCCAAGGAAGGTCTGTATGCAGTAGCCCCTGTCCTTTAAAAGGCTCCTTCTACCCCAGAGCTTGAGGCAAAGGGCCCCGGGGTCCTGGCCGTGGGGGTGCTGCATGGAGGGGTGGCCCCACAGCCTGTCCCCCCACTCCAGGGAAGATTCTGACTGGGGCGTGGCTGGAAGGAAGAGCCGGCTTAACTGTCTGATCCCCTGCAGGTGCTGGCGGGGAGAGGGCTGGACTGCTCTCCCTCGAGCAGCTGGGAGGTGTAGCAGGCAAGCCAGCAAGCTCAGGCAGCGTGTGAGGGGAAAGGGCTGAGCTTGGGGGCTTCTGAGCGAGCGTAGCCCGTCGAATCAAACCTGGCTTCAGAGGGTCAACCTGAGTCTGGCTGAGGGCCGATTTCCCCGGCTCCAGCTAGCTCCGGTGAAGAGCAGGGCTCTGAGGGGGTGTTCACTGGAGCAGCAAGGAGTGTTCAATAGCTCTTCACGACCAGGCCAGGGGTTTAACAGCTGTTAATACAAAGCCCGGGGTGCCTTTAACCCTGCGTGGCTAATGCCAACTCCCTGGCTCAGGGCCTGCTGCGTTTAGAAGCTGTACAATGTCTGTTCGACGCAGAATTTTGACCCAGTGCACATCTGGGGAGTGACTTGGTATGGGACAGAAACTCCGGCTCAAAGCCCCTCTTCTCGGCAAAGCCATAATGGGGCAGCGGTAGGAGATCCTGGTCTGCCAACTCCTTGCTTGTATTCCGTTGCCTCTGCACATATGTGCAGTAGAAAGGCACGTGCTCTCCAGGCCTTCCGTCTCCCGCTGGGGAGTGCTGCTTAGGCCGGAGTAGTTCTGTTTGCTTGCTCTGCTTGGGGACCATTGTGCTAATGACGTAGATGAGGCTTCACTAACTGAATCCTGTGTTTTTTCCATTTGCAGCGCCTGAAACCGCTCTACAGCACAAGTCTCCATCTGGCCACAATCTGTTCCTACACAGCCCTGGCTGGGACATTGACCCCCACAGAAATATCACTCGGTAGGTAAGACTAGCTTGGCACCCGGGGAAAGAGAAGTGTGTGTGTAAGGGAAATGGGAGGGGTGGTTTGCCCCCGCAGGCAGGGCACTGTACCGGGACTCTGGAGGAGCTTGGTTTTAGTCCCACCTCTGCTGCGTTCTGTCCCTACGTCTGTGACTGGCTTTGTGCCTACAGGCAGGTCGCCACTGTGCCTCAGTTTCCCTGCCATTAAAGTGGGGATGGGGCCGCACTGATAACTTGCCTGGCGCTGTACGGATGGACAGTGCCACACAAAAGTGAGACGTTAACTCTGATTTGCGGGGCGGTCTCACGTAAAGGCTTCCTTGCTGCCTCGTGCTCATGCCAAGTGCGGTGTCTGCTGTGCTCAAGCATTCCACCAGATCGGATTAGACGCTAGCTCTGCTCTGACTCCGGTTAGCAGAGCCTTCCATCTGTGTCTTTGCCGCCTCGGCTGGGGGGTGGGTATAAAGCAGGATAACGAATGTGCATTACCTATCCTGCTGCACTGCCTTAATGGGGCTCTTTCACCTCGTACTGTGAGGTCAGCACTGTACCTTTGCCCGCAGATGACCTCTCCTGGCTATCTCATGGTAAAAACGCCAGTGCTCTCTCTCTAAAATCCTCGTGCAGATGAGAGGCTGTCAAGCATTACTTTACCCCACTGTCAAACGCACCCTTTGGGCAGTGCAGACACAGCTTCAAACACCAAACGTTTGATCACTCAAGCAGATGCATGGCCAAGCCCAAACCGTGTCCCCATCCAGTGTGCTCTCCACGCTCCCTCACTTGGCGGTCCAAGGAGCTGGCGTTTCAAGGGCAGTGGTCAGTCCCAGGCACGCTGTAAAACTCGCCAACCGGTGGTTTGCTTTTTCTGTGTCTGGCCTTTATCTGGCTAAATCTGAAGTGTCCGGAAAAATAGCGTATCCCCTTCTTTGTGTTGGGGTTTGTCTGGTGCCCACGGGACACCTCTTCTCTCATATCCCCTACGGCAAAATGCACCAGAACCGCGGGTGAGGGTGTGAGGTCCAGGGGACTCTGTCCAGCTGGTGACTGCTTGGAAGGGAGCCCACTGTATTCTATAATTCCACAGCACCAGTGGGACGAATTCGAGTGTCACGGGCAACTCGTATTCTGTTTCGATAGCGTAGCTGAGGATGCAAGGCAAGCGCTGGTGACCCAGCCCCGAGAGCAGCAGACATTCTGCTGACCTAATGCAAAGAGGGTACAGCAGTCTTCCCCATCCCTCTGCCTTCAAAGCAAATATACGGGTGACTTCTAGCTCACTAAACGTGGGCTGAATTATACCCAGATGAGAGCCTTGCAAAGCCACACCCATCCAAAGGGCGGGTTCCTGCAGAGTTCCTGGGGCTATGGTTTGGTAGAGCAGGTAAAAATAGCTTCAAATACACTTCTAAAAACTTCTAAAACAAGCTTGGTGCAACCTGAATGGAATTTGCAGGGACATTGTCAGCTTGCAATCAAGATAGAGATTTTAACTTGACAAGGAAGTTCAGAGGTGGGTGTAGCACTTAATGCTTAACTTTCAAAAGCTGTCTTTGTTGATGGACCACTAATTGCTTCAGATGTAGTTAGTTTTTTATAGGTGCCATCCTGAGCGTTAAAGCTGTACAAACAATCAAGACTTCAGCAGAGGTTTTATTCAACACTATTGTAACAAGACCAAGTATTTGCAGCTTAATTCTTTGGTTCAAATTTCCCTCCCATTCCCCTCTCAAGTACCTAAACACTCCCTCGGACTCCTTGCACATTCCCGCTTGTCAGCACATGTATAAAGACCAACCTGTTTGCTTCTCAATTTTCATGTAGTTTTCTTCCTCCCCTGTTGTCATAAGACCCACAGAAATGACTGTTTCTCCTAAAGCGTCAGTGACACTGCATATATCCAGTATTGCATACACACAAAGGAAACGGACTCAGCTGAGTAGCTGTCACTTACATGCCACCCCTGAGATCACTGTAACAATAGTAGCTAGCACATTTTCATTCAGATTTAAGTTGTCGACATTATTTTGGAATACTAACGTGGTTACATTACAAACCTCTCACAGGGCTTTTTAAAGAAAACCTAAGCAGAACCTTACAGTAGTAGAGCTGTACAAATAAAAGGATTCGGGGAATGAGAAGGAAAAGTGAAGGTTGGTAATTCAATGTAGGAAGTCTCCTAAACCTGCAGTAATTTACAAGAAAACTTCTGTAAATGCAGAATAAAAGCGGAAGCTTTTTCAAGTAATAAATCTGCACCATATTAGAGGTTTCAGAGTAGCAGCCGTGTTAGTCTGTATCAGCAAAAAGAACAGGAGTACTTGTGGCACTTTAGAGACTAACAAATTTATTTGAGCGTAAGATTTCGTGGACTACAGTCCACTTCTTCGGATGCATAGAATGGAACATACTGTATGTTCCATTCTATGCATCCGAAGAAGTGGACTGTAGTCCACGAAATCTTACGCTCAAATAAATTTGTTAACCTCTAAGGTGCCACAAGTACTCCTGTTCTTTTCACCATATTAGAGTTTCTGGCATTCTCACTTCTGAGAGTACTCTGTGTTTGCTCCCTCAAGTTCAAGATTCACTTTCTGCTGAAGCCCCTGTTCTTAATGATACAGTGTGGCAAGTCAAACATACGGCTTTCCTGGCTGTGCTCGCCAGCTGAATGACCTTCTTGTGATGTTTATAGAATTTCAGCTGTGTGTGTAATCAGCACATCCAGGAATCTATTGAATTATTGCTTCAACTCAACTGGAGGCAAACATCTATTAGCCACAGCACAGGTAAACACCAGCAGGTAAACACCTTGGGTTTACCCTGAGAAACAACTCCCAGTCCTGTGGGAAAACTCAAGTAAAAGTTCAATAACCAAATGAAATCTGTCTGACGTGTACAGACTAGACAGCCAGAGAGCAGTGGATGAATGGGTTTCACACAGTTTACATGCATTGAAGTGGAGATTGACAAGCCCTCAGTCTTTGCTGCCTGTTTGGCTTTGATATTAAAGCTTGCTGAAGTTTGGATGACATCTGGCCATAGCCTTTGCCCCTGTCCCTGTGCTGTACTTTCCCCCTATTTCCTATAGTCCAATTACCGACCTCACTGAGTGCTGCCGTTGATGTAAGTGCCATCAGGATAAGGCTTCTAGTCCTGCTGTAGTTAAGGGACTGTCAGCCGGTCTGTGACTGCAATATTGTTCGGGTTTTTTATAAATGAGTGTAAATAAAATTCCATCTTCAACTTCCATCTGCTGAAAGCCAGTAAATTAACAAATCGCCCCCCTGCAAAGTATGTTGCAATACGGGAATGGTGACTAGCTCCCTACATCTGCTTTGCTTTCCCGTCAGTCTGCCTCTGCCCAACCGTTCTTGCTTTGTTACACTGTGTGGTTTGGAGGCAATAAATAGTTTAACAAGGTAAAACTTCATATCTACAACCCCAGGCAAACACACACGCCAAAGTTTAGAATCCCAATGAGCCACGGTTTGGAACAACTCTGGGCAACAAATGAGGCTTGCAGATCAGAGTGCACGCGCAGGCTTGTCGGGTCAAATGGCGCTAAAGCGGAGCACGACATTCCTCGTGCCAGCCCACAAAATGTAGATTGAGCTCCCTTCCCCTCCCCCAGCCCCCGGCTCATGGGGGCTGTTCCACTAAGTGGGGAAGAAGCTGTTCTGATTTGATCCCATTCAAAGCTGCCTTGTCATGTCCCCAAGTCCTCGTGGACATGGGGCCTGTGTTCCAGTCTAGTGTGTCCAGCTGGGGCAGGATTAAGGCAGGCAGAGGTACTGCCAAGTTGTGCCTAGGCCCCTGAGGCAGCGACAAACCACAGAACCGTGGCTCTCGTCAAATAAAATCTGCCTCGGCTCGAAACCTTGTAAATATTTAACCAGCGTAACGGAGCCGCACAGCCTGCCAGCAGGTCTGACACATGACCCTACCCCAGTACCTCAGCGAGGGGAGGGTGCTGATACCTCCTGCCAGCACCGCCCAGCAGAGAGGACCCTGGTGTGTTGGGTGCCCTCCCGGCTGTCACCCCCTCTTGACTCCGCTGTTGGTGGCCGCAGCCCCCCCCACACCAGCGTGAAGGCCGAGTTCTCCCTTCTCCAGGTCAGACGCCAGCCCTACGGAAGGCTAGGTATAGTGGCCTGCGGGGAAAGAGAATTCGGCTTGCCCCAAAGAGTGGTGGTGCGCGGGCCCTGCCGCTTCCTCTCCAAGGAGGGGATGGGCCGGTGCAAAGGGGGTATGTCTACACTGCAAATAAACACCCGCGGCTGGCCTGGGTCAGCTGACTCAGGCCATGGGGCTCTTTCATTGCCCCATTGCCCAACCCGGGCCGGCCGCAGGTATTTAATGGCAATGTAGGCATAGCCTATGCGTGCTGTGCCTAGGACTCCCATTGCTTGCCCCATCCTTGTGTGTTCCTCCAAAAATGCCTTCTGTGCGGGGGTCAGCTGCAGCCCACGGAGAGGCACTGCTCAACTCGGTGCGTCTGAAGTGCACCCGGGGCAGAGGAACTGGTATTAGTCTGAACAAAATAACACTTCATTTCCATACGCTCTTATGTGAAGCATGGTATAGAGCCCCTCTGTGTGCTCACCCCGTCCCATGCCGTGCAGAACCGTGCCGCCGGGAGGCCTGTGTTAGGGGAAATAAGCCCCTGGCTCATCGGTTCCTCCTCAGGATGCTGACGGCGAAAGACAATTGATGCTTTTCAAACCGGTTTTACAAATTAGAAATGGCCTGTTTTGGGGAGCAGTTTTTGTTTGTGCCGGTTTGGGTTTTTGTGATAGAATTTGGGGCCTTTTCTGGAAACTTCTTTCCAAATATTTTTTAATCTTTTGTTTTGCCAAAAACCAGGTTTTGGTAAATGAAAAATTGTGATAGCAATTTAATTGTTTAGATAAATGTGGAAGAAAATAATATTTTGAAATTGCATCGGGGGCAGGGGAGGAACGTAGGTGGTTCTAGTTTCTGTTGATTTGAGATTTTTCATGCAACTAGCTTCGTTTTTCAAGCAGCTCTGACTACGGCACACACCTGTGACAGATGCTTCAATGGAACACGAAGAGCAGTTACAGTGTCAAACGAACACACACATGGATAAATATTAACAGGGCTGGGCAGCCCTTTCCATCTGTGCTCAACAGCTGTTTATTTTGCCGCCTAGAGAAATTCAACTACAAGACCTACTGGGATAAGTGTTCGGAAGAATCGCCCTTGCCGTTATCTGCATGCAGAGTCTTTTGTAGCATAACCGCGGAAGCAAATGCACGTGAACAAAACTTTTTTGTTTCATGAACTCTCCTCTTTCCCTGCAGGTACTTACTAAGTTTGTGAGATGGCCAGCACCACGCAGATCTCCAAAGATGAGCTGGAAGAACTGCGAGAGGCCTTTGCCAAAGTTGGTAAGTAGCTTTTCCTGCTTTTGGTGTAAGAAGCAGCTCATAGAGGTGAGATCCTACCAACCTCGCTCGCGTCTGCACACTCAGAGCCACCAACACAGACTGACGGGTTCGTTCTCTCTCTGTCAGCAGCAATACCAGGGAAGTGGGAGGTGGGCTGTTGGTGCCATTTTAGTGCCTTGCACGTGTGCCTTCTCATGTGAACTGTTTAACAGCACCCCCCATGGTGTCGTGGGCAAGCCGGGGGAATACATGCAATGCCTGTTCCTCGGGCAGTCTTGTCTTAGCCAGCAGGGGCAGGGCTGCCTCTGGTCCCTTTTTGGCCAGGTTCTTAGTTATCTCCTGACCCCGGTGGAGGTGGAATTCTCAAAACAAACAAACATTATTTTAGGCACTTGGCCTGGGTGATGACTTAGCATTTGTAGGGCTGCTGCATGCTGTAGCCAACTTCAGAGAAAAGCCCTCAAGCACCGCACTGGAACTGGCTAAAACATGGGGGCATAATAAAACTGGCAAGAGGTCTCCCTTGTAGCCACTGGGGGTAGTTCCATCTGGGATCCTTCAACACCTACCAGGAGGCGCTGCCATCCAAGCAGGGTCCAGCACGACCTGCCTGTTCCAGGATAAGTGACCCTGCAAAGCTGCGTCTCCTGATGGGAAGTGTTCCTGTGAGCGTGCTTCCGATCCGGCGTCTTTGCTCCTTCTCCCTGGCTCACTCTCGCTCCACCCGTGCTAGAAGTTGGGCACGACTTGGTGAACGTCCATGCTAACTTTCTGTCCTAAGGGGACGAGTGAGACGTGACATTTTAGAAAGCAGGTTCCCAGGACCTTTGGGATTAGAGCTGGCAAGAAAGCCGCAGCTCTGAGGGTCTGGTCACAGGGAAGACTCATATTGTGACTCTGACTCTGGTGTGTGTACACTGCTGCCCTCTGTTGGATGGATTTAGGCCTGCTAATGCACCTTTCTTAGGGGCCAGGTTAGTCTACAGAGATCTAGTGCTAAGTGTCAATAGGGTGACCAGATGTCCTGATTTTAGAGGGACAGTCCTGATTTTTGGGTCTTTTTCTTATATAGGCTCCTATTACCCCCCCCCCCCCNTCACCCTAAGTGTCAATGAATTGCGAAGGTGAGCAGGTCTGAGTCGATCTATTAAATTTACTTTTTTAATGGAGTTTCCTTGGGAAGTAAGCAGCATTCAGTCAATGAGGGCGTCCCAGTTTTACACATGCTTCAGACTTACTTCAAAGTAGGCAGGGATCAAATTCTTCTCCTTCTATGAAGACCGGCCTAGTGTTTCACTTCCAATGGTGTTCCTATAAGCTTTCTCTGTTTAGCTCATTATTTAAGATGAGTCAGTGTGAAATCTCTCTGCTGTATGAACATGGTGAGACTATGGTCTAAGGCGTTTTATTGACTGATGGAGGATTCATTTAAAGCAAAATGTTTTAAATAACTGATTTTAAACTTTTTTCGCATTTGTACTTCTTAGCTATTTTCCTAAAGAGAGGGTTTAATGGTTACCATCTGAGAATCAACACGTTGGTTTGCAACTACATAGAATTTTTACACTGAATTTGGAACTCTTTTGCTAACCGGAAGGATACACTATATCTATACGCATTTAGCTAGCTAATTATAGAACTTAACATATTATTCAGATGGTTAACTTTTACATTTTTGTGTTAGAAAATGGTGAACGATGCATTTCTTTTTTTTTTATGCATGATCTGTGTCAGACGGCACTTAGATGGAAATTGGAATTCAATTAAAAATGCACAAAAACAAAATTTTATTAAAACAAAACTACCTTAAATGTGCAGGATCTGTAAGAAACAAGGTTTTAAAAAAATGCATTTGAATTTAAAACTGATTTACTTAAACAATGAATTTAATTAATTGAACTGACGGTTTCTGGTTGTGTCCTTTGTGTTTTTTTTGGGATTTGTCTGTCTCATCTGCTCACACCTCATTTTCCCTCTTCCAGTCTCTGAATAAAACAAGTTGTCCTGCTTTTTCAACACCCAATTGATTCCTCTGCTTTAAATGAAGTAGTCACTGAATTGAGCTAGTTCAATAAACTGAAGTGAAGAAAATACTTTCTCTGTCAACCTGCAGAAGAGACTGCAGCTGTCAAAAGCTGGCTGAGCTCTTTAACCATCTTTGGTTTGAGGTGCTTAGTCAGTGACTTCCACCCGTTCAGGGCGTTGACTTTGGCAGCCACATGTACTGCTCAATATTTTTATTTCATTGAAATGATTTTAATAATTATAGTTTTAGTTTAGGTCTTAACATAGGTTGTCATAATTTCAAATTTCATTTTAAATGTTTTAAAAAGTAAAATGTATTTTAATTGTAAATAAAAAATATTTTTTTGGCTTTTAAAAAATATTGATTTTTTTACCCCACCCCATTCACTGATTATTTCTATAAAAATGAGCTGTGGGGGCAGGGAAATTGAAGAGAACAAAACCAAAGTCTTTCAGGTACGTGATGCAGAGATCTCTTCTGTTTTAATTCATCACGTACTGTGTGCCGTGAGTCAGTTTTACTTTGACCTTCCAGGAGGCGGAGGCTTGAACAAACTCAAAATTTAGACACAAGCTAAAGACAGAGAGCGAGGCAACAAGGAGCATTACGTACATAATGGCTTTTGTCGTGAGCTCGCTGCTCTTTGATGCCTTCCGAAACTTTTCAGTTCTGGTCTGCAGAAATTAAGATGTCTATTTTGGACTGTGCCTTTGTGTATTTTCCCATCTGGTTCTTTTAGCCCTACCCCCAGATATGCTCCAGGTAGGTAGGGCAAAAAGACTAATTGTTGCTGAGCTGAATTTCCAAGGGCACATGTCCTTACCACTTTGGGCGTAAATCTCTGCCATGTGATTGCACCGGGAGGGGGGCAGCCAAAGGCCCATGCATTGTGTGATCTCAGATCAGCTCCTAACTAACAAGAGTCCCCACTAGAAGGGAGGATTGCTCCATTGACTCCCCACACACTAAAGCCTGAACTCTCTTGTGTGACCAGTGTGTAAGAGGGGATCGGAATTCGATTCCGTTCCTAGTTTACCAAGGCAGCCAAAGACTGAGGGATCTAAGTCAAAAATGATTTTACTCTGGGAGATTCCAGGTCACTGGTAATTCTGGGGATAGTCTCTCTTTAGTTAAAAAGTGACGTATAAACCTTTTGAAACATCATCGCTATCTTCAGGCAGTTGCAACAAGGGTGACTTAGGAGCTTGTCCCTCAGTTGATTCCTTCTTATCTCTCTTCTAACCATCTTGTCTGCATAACAACTGGGCAGTCTTGTTTAACAATGGAAAAGCCTGAAGCTATCTGAAATGTTTTGACTGTCATGGCTTATTGTTTTTTTTTTTTGCCTCAGGATTTATGACTTGTTTTCTGGGAATCTTTCTTCAGTTTCTTTAACAAGTGTGAAAGTATGTAACTCTGTTTCCAAAGAAATCCTCTTCTCACTATGGAGAGTCCAGCTACGATCCTTGGACAATTGAGCTCCTGGGGTTTTTAGAAAGGGGTGTGTGTGTGTGTGTGTGTGTGTGTACGCACGCGCAGGCCGGGCAGGAATTCCATGGACTGATTGATAAGTAAGAGTCACACTGGGGTTTTGATACTTGACTTTATTAGCATCCTACCAATGAAGTGAAACTACACACACTCTGTGTCGGAACCACTTTGATTACAGCATCTAGCAAATCGCTGTTCCATTTCGGTGGACTTCCATTTATAGTGCTGGTGAGACTAGCCAGGGATGGGCTCACCTGGGCTGAGGTGGGTTTTTGGTAGCCTCTTGTTCTTAAGAGCTCCCGGGTGCAGTATTGAACAAACATAACATCTGGCACTCTTCACTTTTCCAACCTCTCTATCTCGCTGCGTTGGTAACTTGCAGCAGCTTCTTATGTGCTAGGCTATGAACGCTGTGCATGTTTTCATGTGCAGCTATCTTAACTTTCCAAACCAGCAGCTGTCAGTGCTCTTTCCAAGGCAGAAGGCACATTGGTGGTCACCCCTGTTCTCAGTCACTGTTTGTTTGTCTTAAGCCTGGTCTACTCTCGAAAATTAGGTCAGTATCATTACATCGCTCCGGGGTGTGAAAAATCCATACCCGTAGCAGCCTAGTGAAGCTGACCTAAGTCCCCGTGTAGATAGCACTAGGTTGAGGGAAGAATTCTTCCATCGACCTAGCTACTGCCTCTCACGGAGGTGGATTACCTACGCCAGCGGGCGAATCCCTCCTGTCAGCATAGGTTGTGTCTACACTGAGGCGCTACAGCGGAGCAGCTGTGCTGCTGTCGCATTTTAAGTGTAGCCAATCCCTTAGCTTCAGTTCTGCTGGAGTGTGTCCAAGATCTCTCCTTGCCATAAAGAAATCCAGGAAGGAGATCACCTGTGAAAGGTTCTCTAAGAACTGGGCAGGTGGTAGTAATCTGGTTGCTCTGGTTAACTGGCTTCATCCAGAATTAAAAGGACTCGCGCCCTGGCCAGCTTCACTGCCATCTCCTTTCTCTTCAGACCTGCCAGCATCTGAGGGACGCATGCACGCCTGCCGTCTGCAAAGCCAGCATGGTGGGTGTGCTCCACCTCGGACTCTGCCGCACCACGGAGGGGAGAGGAGATCCCTTCCAGAAGCTGCACAGCAGGCAGAGGAGAGCCGCAGTTTGTTTGGAATGTGAAAACAAAATGGAGGTTGCTGCCGTGTGGACAAGCAGTCTTACAAAAACAGGGGCTGTTGTTGGGGGTGGGGTGGGAGGATGGAAGCGAATGGCAGCTTTGAAGGGACCAGGGGCTGAAAGTGCAACCTTTAAAATGGCCCCTTATTGATGTGCTTGTAATGCAATAGCTTATGGAAATAACTCGATTTGGGCTGCTGAAAGGTTGTGCCCTGACTGGCTGCATCCAGATTTTGAGTGATGCATAGCGCTTGGAGCTTGCTCCAAATCTCACATAAGGGCAGTCTCATCGTAATGTCGGGTTCTTTATTGGTCTGTACTTGGATGCAGAGCAGCATTTCCCCACAAGGAGACAGGTATAGAACAAAATCTGTTCAACTTCTTTTCTCTTGATTTCGTGTACTTCTATACTCCTGCTTGGAAACACCAAGAATTTAACATTTGTCATTTACTTCAGCGCAAGCAAAAAGTGTTGGCAAGGCAATAAAAGAATGCTCCAGAAAGTTAACTTAAAGCAAATAAAAAGAGGATTTGTGATCCTGAAGGAGTTTGTCACGCCAAGAGCACATATCCTTAAAAGGAAATGTGTGGGTTACTTTCCCCTCTTGCATCCTGTTATTTAAGCTATTTTAAGTTTTTGTCTGGAGGAAGCTGAGCCAGAGCTGAAGTGGCTTTGATTTTTTTGCTTGTGGTTTGGTTGCGCCACCTGCATATGGGCAGAGCCTGATGCCATATATCATTGCAGTGACCTTTTAGTGGGTCCAGCATGCTGGCGTGGATACATTTTTCAGGAGAAATAGGAAACTTTGGATGAGCTGTAGTTTCCTTTCCATCAAAGTGTAATGATCATAGTCTGTAGTTTGCCTGTTAGAACGATTTCATATTTGCTTCCTTGGAGTCCTGGCTCTTCTGGTGCCCAAGCGTTGGTTCTGGAACAGGCTTTCTCGCTTGGGACCTTCAGCCAGTGAATAACTTTAATTTAAAAAAAACAACAACAAAAAAAACTACTTTACTTCACTAATAATGAGCTGATGTCAAGACCACCTCCTAGCTTAAGTCTGGCCAAATAGTAGAGGGCATCCAGAAATGCAGCAGACAGCACACAGTGCATTTGTACGGTGGCCTACTAGAACTTGCCAGCACACAATAAGGACCCTTGTAAACAAGTCTTGAATCCTATGTGCTGTTGTAATCTTGAAAATCTCTGATACACTAGTTCTGGCACTGTGCAGAGTAAGCCTCTGGAAGAGTAAATGTCCTGTGGTTCAGGGCTAGAGCTCTTCCTTTTTATGGGAGTTACTTTCATTGGGTCACCACAAGGACCTGCTGAAATTTGAAGGGAGAAGGTTGTCTCCAGACCATATAAATTAAGGCTGTGTATCTGTGCGTGCGTGCGCTCTCTCTCTCTCTCACTCTCTCTCTTTCTTTTTTTTTTTATATATATATATATATAATAATTAAGGTTGCTAGACTGTATAGCCCTGGGGTGGGCAAACTTTTTGGCCCGAGGGCCACATTGGGGTTGCAAAACTGGATGGAGGGCTGGGTAGGGAAGGCTGTGCCTCCCCAAACAGCCTGGCCCCCACCCCCTATCTGCCCCCTCCCCCTGACTGCCCCCCTCAGAACTCCCGACCCATCCAACCCCCCCGCTCCTTGTACCCTAACTGCCCCCTCCTGTCCCTAACCACCCCCTGGGACCCCAACCCCCCTGCTCCTAGTCCCCTGACTGCCCTGACCCCACCCACATCCCCGCCCCCTGACAGGCCCCCTGGGACCCCACGCCCTATCCAACCCCCCTGCTCCTAGTCCCCTGACTGCCCTGACCCCACCCACATCCCCGCCCCCT
>QXTE01000005.1:2168726-2295139 GCA_003942145.1 Platysternon megacephalum
GACTGGAAAAAAGCTAATGTAGTGCCCATCTTTAAGAAAGGGAAGAAGGAAGATCCAGGGAACTACAGGCCAGTTAGTCTCACCTCAGTCCCTGGAAAAATCATGGAACAGGTCCTCAAGGAATCAATCCTGAACCACTTAAAGGAGGGGAAAGTGATCAGGAACAGTCAGCATGGATTCACCAAGGGCAAGTCATGCCTGACTAACCTAATTGCCTTCTATGATAAGATAACCGGCTCTGTGGATGAGGGGAAAGCAGTGGATGTGCTATTTCTGGACTTTAGCAAAGCTTTTGATACAGTCTCCCACAGTATTCTTGCCAGCAAGTTAAAGAAGTATGGGCTGGATGAATGGACGGTAAGGTGGATAGAAAACTGGCTAGATGGTCGGGCTCAACGGGTAGTGATCAATGGTTCCTTGTCTAGTTGGCAGCCGGTATCAAGTGGAGTGCCCCAAGGGTCGGTGCTGGGGCCGGTTTTATTCAATATCTTCATTAACGATCTGGAAGATGGTGTGGACTGCACCCTTAGCAAGTTTGCAGATGACACTAAACTGGGAGGAGTGGTTGATACGCTGGAGGGTAGGGATAGGATACAGAGGGACCTAGACAAATTAGAGGATTGGGCCAAAAGAAATATGATGAGGTTCAACAAGGACAAGTGCAGAGTCCTGCATTTAGGACGAAAGAATCCCATGCACTGCTATAGACTAGGGACCGAATGGCTGGGCAGCAGTTCTGCAGAAAAGGACCTAGGGGTTACGGTGGACGAAAAGCTGAATATGAGTCAACAGTGTGCCCTTGTTGCCAAGAAGGCTAATGGCATTTTGGGTTGTATAAGTAGGGGCATTTCCAGCAGATCGAGGGATGTGATCATTCCCCTCTACTCAGCACTGGTGAGGCCTCATTTGGAGTACTGTGTCCAGTTTTGGGCCCCACACTACAAGAAGGATGTGGATAAATTGGAGAGAGTCCAGCGGAGGGCAACAAAAATGATTAGGGGGCTGGAGCACATGACTTACGAGGAGAGGCTGAGGGAACTGGGATTGTTTAGTCTGCAGAAGAGAAGAATGAGGGGCGATTTGATAGCTGCTTTCAACTACCTGAAAGGGGGTTCCAAAGAGGATGGATCTAGACTGTTCTCAGTGATAGAAGATGACAGAACAAGGAGTAATGGTCTCAAGTTGCAGAGGGGGAGGTTTAGGTTGGACATTAGGAAAAACTTTTTCACTAGTAGGGTGGTGAAGAACTGGAATGGGTTACCTAGGGAGGTAGTGGAATCTCCTTCCTTAGAGGTTTTTAAGGTCAGGCTTGACAAAGCCCTGGCTGGGCTGATTTAGTTGGGTTTGGTCCTGCTTTGAGCAGGGGGTTGGACTAGATGACCTCCTGAGGTCCCTTCCAACCCTGAGATTCTATGATTCTATGATTCTATGAAATGTGAAACTTCACCTACTACACAGGAGCTTACAATTAGCTATGAGCAATGGTGACCATGCCGATAAGGTAATAGGCCCCTTCCATGAAAAGGTAAATCGTAGACTTATTGCTTTCTCTCACAAAGATGATCTGTGGCTTTTCCCTGCCCACTAAAGACGTAGTAGCTTTCTATAACTGATCTTTAAGGTGTTTAAGGTCCAGTCTGCAGGATTACTCTCAAGAGTTTTTCTAAGTGCTTGGGTGCTTCTGCTCTGTTGCCAAGGACTTAAGACTGAAAATGCAAGTCTCTGTGTATTGTAAACCCTGTGCTGTGCGGCCTGGTGTCTTGCAGCTGAGGCAAGCAGAAGAACTATTTAAGTTGTAAATCCCAATTGTAAAGCAGCTGGGACACTGATATCCTTATAAAACAAGGCGCAATGGCAACACCGTAATGCAGAGTGTTAAAATATAAGGTGTTTTTTTGTGTTTTTCCCCCCGGGGTTTTGATCAGAGTAGTAACTCTTGCAAGCAGGCGATCCTGGCGTATCACTGTAAATCATTGTAACTGCAACCAAACTCCACAGAGCTGGGAGAAGATTTAAATAACGCTAACTTAAGCTAAAAAGGGACCGTGGGGCTTGTTTACACGGTGCGTTAGCCCACGTGAGTGGGGTGCAAATTCTAGTCCGCCCCAGTGTGATATGCACTAACCGGCCTGCGTGGACCCTGCTGGTGTGCGCTACAAGTTGCCTGGTGTGCGTTAATGGGGACTGTTTGACATGGGACTCGTTAGTGCGCAACCGTAGGGTCCCCATATGCCTGTTAGTGCACAACATGCTGATGCCGCCTAGAGTTTACACTCCCCTTGTGCGGACCAAGGTGCTGCCTGGAGAAGCCCGCAGTATTATCGGGGTTGTGGTGATATATGTGTTACGCTCCGTGGTTGTGTGTTCCTAGTCAGTGTGTAAAAGGGCTGAGGATGTGAGACAAGGGGTAAAACTTTGAAAAGGGCCCAAATCCTATTTTCCCAAGTGACTGAGGGGCTCTTAGGCTCCTCAGTCCCCCCCCCCCCACACACACACACTGCAGGGAAAGGCTCTGGTAGGGGGACGCAGCAGGGGAAAGCAGAGCCTTTTCCCCACTGACTCCCTCTGTTAAAACCTTTCCCCTCTGCAGCGAAAGGCTACAGCAGCCTTTCCCCACGGCCTCCCTTCTGCCAGAGCCTTTCTCCGGCAGCTGTAACTACGCGCTGCTGTGCGGACGCAGCATGTAGCTACGTGTACGCTACACGCTGGCACCGGTGGGGTGTGGTGGTGTCGATGGAGCCCGAGCGAGTCTATACGGCAATGAAACACCCACATCTGTATCCGCTGACTCACGTTCGTGGAGCTCAGGCTGTTGGGGCTGTTTAATTGCGGTGTAGACATTTGGGCCCAGGCTCTGGGGCCCTTCCCCCTCGTGGGGTCTCAGAGCTCAGATTCCAGCCCGAGCCCAAACAGCTACACTGCAATTTTACTGCCCCACAGCCTGAGCTCCCTGCGCCGGAGTCAGCTGAGACAGGCCAGCCGTGGGTATGTGATTGTAGTGTCTAAGTGTCTAGCAGTGGTCTGTCTGCTTGCAGGCTAAGGAGGAATTCTTGGTCAATTCATCATCCATTTTTTTCCATAAGTGTTTTGAGAACCTGGTTAAGAGCGTGTGCCATTGGGTTCCTTTGACATGACCAGCCGTTCAGGATATGGTTGGTGATATAATTTTTTTTTCCCAATAAACAAATATTTGATTATTTTGGAGTAATTTTTGATCTGCAAGATATCCCAGAGTAAATGATTATCAGAAGCATGAGGAATTCGTTTTAGTGATTAGCTTAAATTGTGATATAATCAGCTGAAATGTCTCTGTTAAGGGACTAGCTTAAAGTAGCATTGTATGTCTGTGATCTTTGCCTTTGGGATAGAGTTGGTGAGCTTTAGAATAAATCGTTTGCCAAGAGATGGTGAACCAGGCATTACAACTGAAGTTCTATATTATCTGTCTGCATCAAGTTGGCCTTTTGTTTTTCTTATAAGGCTGTCCCATCATTCTGAAATAAAAGAAGCTTCCATGTCTCTCTCTCTCTCTCCCCCCCCCCCTCCGTGCCTTTCACTAGAGAATGAGCTGTCATTTAGTGAAAATGTCTTCCGTAATAAAGCACTTATGAGGGCAGAGCTTTCCTTTCTGGTAAAACTATTCCTGTCTGTTTTTAAAGGTAAATCTAATTTAATCTGAAAGCACCTGAAAGGATGTGGAAAGCAGTTTGTATAGACTGGATGGGATTTCAAATGAGCAAACCAGGGCTTTAGAAAATAACTAGCTAAAATAGTTAGTCCCTCTTGTGGCTAGTCCTTGCTTACGGTATCTCCTCTAATTGTGGAAATGGTGGTTTCTGTTCAGTTCTGCAAGAAATACAGAGGAAAAACATTGTGACCCCGCAGCTAGTGACATCCCTGGAGTGGTATGTACCTTTAGGGGAGAGGAGGATTTGCTGGACCTCTGACATAGGCCTGAACTCCAAATAATGCCAGCTGGCATTAAAGGCTTTCTCCTCTGTGATGCAGGGTGGGGATCCAAAGGAGCTGGCCAGCACTGAAGGTTGGCTGGCCTCTTTCCTGAGCTCTAGGGTTGGGGACTTTGGAAGTAAAACTTCCTCACTGTCTTCCAGCCAGCTTCCCATCATGTGAAATCCCATTCGTCACCTGTCCCGGGACACCTGGATAAACACAGATGTGCTGTAGGCAAACCTGGGTTGCAAATATTCTTTTATATACAAGTTTGAGGTGTCAGAAATGAAAATAAATGAGGAATAGAAATAAAAATCACAACTGCCCTCCTGTCTTGGCTAAAGGATGTATTTAAAGCTGCAAGTAGGCAGCTTTTGGCATACTTGGTTATTTCCTTTGTAGACAATGGTTGGCAGTCATGACTTGGACAAATGTTAGCTTAAGATTCAGCAAAACTCTGCACAAGTGTCTCTGAGCTTATCTGACTTATTTGGCACAAGTGCAGAAGGTTCTGGTGGGTCATTATGAACCCAAGACTTAGCACTGATTTGCAGAGGTATTTGGGGTGAAATTGAAGTACCCCTTAAGGCCGGAGCTGGCTCTCTGCACAGGAGTGAATTGCCTCCTTCATGCATTGGGCATTTTCATTGGCTTCTAGGCAGTGAAAGGATCTGCATTAAGGAGCCAGTTTGTGCAATGAGACATTTTAATGAAAGACGCTGTGATTTATCTCCAGGGGAAATAGCTTGCTGATGACATCTGACTGCTGTGCTTAATAAAGCTTGCTTTGTAAGCTTATATTTTTGGAATAAAGTTCTAAAATTGAAGGCCAGACAGCAGTGTTTTTCACTAAAATTACTCTTTGGTCAAATCACGTTGTATTTTGTCAGCATTACTGTAAGTGCTGCAGTTGTGTATAGGATTTTAATCTTTTAGTCATTGTTTGGAATACTTTCGATTGTATTACATTTTAAGGGAGAATTTAGGAGTGACTACAGGGTTGTACTATGGTACCTTGGACACCTGCCATTAAACCATTTGCATTTCATTTTCTTGTGAACTTACTTTAAAATACCACATGGAGCTGGGAAACGGAGCCGGTTGAGGTGGGGTCAAACGAGGGGTTTCTTTACTAGAACACCTGCTAGGCAAGATTTTACAGCGCTGTTGTTAAATTTAACTAAAATTTAGATAATGAATCAGGCTTTTCAATTATTTTAATGTGCTGTTGTTTTTTCTTTAAAGGTGGTTGTGTTAGATCAGTAAAGACTGACCTTGATTATAATTTTTTTGGCTGGGTCTTAGATTAATGCAGGATTAGTTCTGAGGGGTGCTGATTGTTGCCACAATCCAGTAGAGTCTGCAGCAACCTAGCCTCTGAACGTGACAGACGTTGCTTCTGGGGCAGGCTGTTTAAATTCTGGGCTCTCGTAGGAAGGCGGCTGTGTTGTGAATAGAACACACATTTTGTCGAAGCACCGATCTCTTCCCGGAGAGGGTATGTGGAGTGAAGACGACGGGTGTGCTTGTTGATCTTAAGGCATAAGAACTTACATGTGTGACTCCCACAGATGCATTTGGCTGAATCCAGCTGAAAATACCTGTGGCTGCCGGAGCTGCGGTCTCTGTTTTCTGCAGCAGACCAGCTCTCTGGGGGAGGCCGGCTTGGCAGTACACAGCTGATGTGACTGGTGGCTGTAACTGCAGAGCTGTGGAGGGAAAAGAATGAAAGAAGACGGCCCTAATGCCTGTACTGGGGGAGGGGAGGAGGGAAAGAGAGATGGGGGCAGTTGCTTCGCTCTCAAACAAGAGCAGCTGCTGTATCTAGGAGACTAGCCGGTCTGGGCCATTTTCTCTGGAACCAAGGCCCTTTGTTATTTCAGAGAGTGCTTATGGCTGTTAAGTGATTCTTTTGCTACTGAGGAGGCACGTCCTTCTTTCCAACTCCTAATTCCACATGGGCAACAGCTCCGCTTCCATACGGGCCTGCCTAGTGCTATCCAGGGTGTCACTGGTGAAGTGGCCCCATCCCCTAGGAACTGGATTAACATCTCTTCCCCCTGCACCTTGCGTTGATGTAGGGCACAGTCTGTTAACGACGCAGGGCTGCTGTTGGCCTCAGCAGTTTACCCCGTGAAGGCACTGTACACTTGACGCTGTGTTCTTCCAAACTGGTTCCAAAGAGAACCAGTGCACAACGAGGCAGAATGGTGGGGGAGTCAGGAGGTGGCACTCTTCACTGCCAGTGAACCAACACCCCCTCAGGGCTGGTGATGGAGGAACAGGCTTCCAGATGAGACCCGTAGGGGGCACTAGACCCAACACCTTTGGTAAATTCTAAATTGCACAATTATGTTCTGCTGATCCAAGCTACTCTTAAGATTTCTGTGGGATGCAGGATAATTGTTTTTTGCCCCTGAACTGTTGTGTGGTGTGTTGGTGTTAGTTCTGACCTACAACGCCACCTATGCCTGTATTTCAGTGGCAGGGAAAACATTTGCTACATGGCATTTTGTGACGACTAAAATACTGGGGATCCACTTGTATGAAAGGCAATAGATAAACTGAAAATCTTGTCCCTTGTTCCAGTCTCCTCCTCCTTACCCAAGTAGGTGCTTACTTAAGCCTATTACTAAGTATCCAGTGGCGCTATAACTTGCTAGCTGATTATCAAACCAAATGTCATTGCATAGCACTCTTTGGCAGCTCACAGTAAATGGAAATGTTACCAAAGCGATTAATCAGTTCTGTATTTGATTATTTTTTAAACATCTTTAGATTCAGAAAGCATGGGATCTTACACCAATAATTTAAACTAGAGGGGGGTGCTTAGGATGTGTATTCTTACTCAGAAAATATATTAAAATGAGTCTTATACAAGACGTGGGTGCTGGTACTACAAAGACTTATGCAATGCAAAACCTTGTGCATGGTGAGCAATCCCCGTCAAGTCTGAAGTCAGCTGGCTTATGTGCAGCATGTAAAGTCAAGCCCACTAGTCCGTGCAGGATCGATGCCTCACTGCCTGTCCTTGCCTGCTAAATTTAAAGTCCATGCATCGAATGCAGTACCTCCAAGGCCCGGGTTTGACCCCTGTCATGCACGGAATGAGGCGTCTCACAAAAAACCACGATGTTGTGCCAGCTTCCTCCTGTCAGCATGGGCAACCTTTCTTTAGTTCCCTCCGTTTAATTCACATTCTTGGTGAATCCAGTTTATAGTTATGAACAGCAAGATTGTGTGACACAGGTAGATTTGGATCTAAAATGAGTAGACTACTTAGGATATTTATCTCTTGTTCAGTATCATCGCATCTCTGTGCCTTACAGAAATTACAAAACAAATGGGCAGACCCATTTTACGTTTCAGTAAAGCATGTTGGGGGATTTGGGGTTAATTTATTTTGGTGACAGCAGGGATGTACTTCCAGGAGGATTAACTTGTTTCTACAATTCTCTTTTTTTCTCCCCCCTATTATGTAAAGATCTCAACAGCAATGGATTCATTTGTGATTATGAGCTGCATGAACTCTTCAAGGAAGCTAATCTGCCTCTCCCAGGATACAAAGTGAGAGAGATCATTCAGAATCTTATGATTGACAGTGACAAGAACAAGGATGGGAAGATTAGCTTTGAAGAATTTGTGTTTGTAAGTATATTTCTGCATTTCCCTGCAATTGAGCTAACCGTATTTTTGCTGTAGGGTTTTGTGACAAGTACACAGTCTGAACTGCCTTAGATGAAGATTAATAATAATGGGTGCAACTTCTCATTCCATTCACCCGGATCACAGACTGTCTACTTTGTATTAGGGCTTGATTTAAAAAAAAAATTTTTTTTTAAGACAGTTTGAAGTTAATGCTTAGTGCTTCTAGAAACACTGTCTGAATAGGCCCAGCCTTTCCTACCAAAATACTGGCCTTCCCAGGGGGAAAAGCAGGGTTACTTTTGAAGGAATGGAGCAGAAAATGTCTCACCACTTTCCCAGCACTGTCTGCCTTAGAGAGGCTGAAGGGTCGTTCCTTTCTAGGGTGACTTGGTGGTGTTTTCTGAGTAGAGGGAAAGGTTCTTTCACTTATCAAACCTCAGAAGATACTGACTTGAAATCAACTTGATCTTTCCAAACACTTTTTAGGTCCCCAACCCAAACCAGAATTGATGTGATGGGATCTATGCGCTTATGCCACTTCGCATCTTGCTAAGGCCTGGTCTCCACTAGAAAACTAGGTCAGCATAACTATGTTGGTCAGGGGTGCGGAAAATCCACACCTCTGCACGTCGGAGTTAAGCCGACCTAAGTCCCCGTGTAGACTGCAGTAAGTTGACAGAGGAATTCTTCCATCAACCTAGCCACTGCCCCTCGGGGAGGTGGATTACCTACGCCAGTGGGATAATTTTAAGTGTAGATAAGCCTTAAGTTCTGTCCTAGTTCCTGGATTGTGGCTAGTTAATGCTTGGTTCCCCAGACTAGTGGAGCAGAAGGAAAGGAAAGTTTCTTACCTCTGTGACTACAAATCACTTGAGAATCTTCTGTTTGTTACAAATGAGGGTTGGAGGCAGGTTTATAAGGTGCACTTAGAGATTAGTTCTAGGTGCTGGTCTGATTGATTTAACTTTCACCATTGTCCTGCTTTTCCCTTCTGAGGAGGATGATCTGGTAGACAAATCTAGAATCTGGCCTTTGACTCTAAAAAGGGATCAGAAAAAGTGTGGTATTTCTGGCAAAGGCTTTCTCTGAGTGTACCCTCTTTACACTCTTGACGGTGATGTTGTGCCAGCAATGCCACAGAATGTGTGGGGTGAGAAGGACAGCTGTTTCTATGTGCAACTTCTCTTGATTTCTTTTAACTTAGCTTCAACTTTTTGTTCCTCAGTTATTTTCAGACCCTCTGAACTCTTGAGTTCGGAGCAGACTAGTAAGTTGGCGTTCATTTGCAGTTTGTGAGCACTTGCATGTTGGGTGCATGTTTCAAGTGCCAGTTTGCACTGGTTCATAATTCTAACTTGCACTAGAACACAGTTTAAAATATTCTCATCCACATAAGTGAAGTGTTTAGTAATTTTGTATGTTAATAATATGAAGATCTCCTACCAGCAACTAACCTCTGTGGGGAGAACATCAGATTTAGCAACAATTCTGCTTATGAAGTTTATTTATAAAAGTGTAGAAAAAGGGGATGTTACAGCTTCAGTATAATTACTTGGAGAAAAAAATATGAAGGAGGAGAAAGACTTATCTGAGGTTGACCAAGATTTCATTGCCAAAAAGTGGTATTAAAATGAAGGGTTGCCTAGCCTTGTTCATTTGAATGACTTCAACAGTAGGGTACTGGAGCAGCTCCTTGATTGGTCATGGAAAATAAAATAAAAAAAACACCTAGGTAACTTATTAAAATGAAAGTAATTCATCTAGTGAGCAGCTGGTTACTTTTCAAAGCCGTGTGCAGAACGGTGGTAGTAAACACGCCGTCTGAAGTGCAGTGCTTACAAAAGAGGATTTAAAAGGGTCCGTTCGAATAGTCTAACAAATAGTTCACTGTGCGAGGCTGCACGTCGTGAAAAGAACTGTGGCACAAACTCCCTCCATCCCCCGTGGAGCCTGGATCCTCTGGCCCAGCCAAGCTGTCCCTGGTGCAGGAGCGATGGGGGGAGGGGCGCTGTTTCTGAATGCCCCCTTTGTGCTACCCCATCCTGGTGGCAGCAGGGGCTGATTTCAGTTTGGTGTCTCATGCTGTGCTGACTGGCCATGTCTCTGGCGCGGAGGGCTTTAAGGAGTAGGGAATGGGGACGCAGCTAGCCACAGTCACGCTGCTCCTGGGGGCTTCCCTCTGCTGCCCGGTTAAGACCGGCCTACAGTCGTGTTCTGCAACCAGAGCTGCAGATAAAGAAAACATTGAAAAATGTGTTGGGCCACTAGAGAAATGCTCAGTCCTGCCCATGCCAAAGGATCACACCACAGGTTGTACCAGAAGAAGGGGGATTGCTGAGACCGGTAAGGAACAGAGAAGTTCTAGAACAGGGGTCGGCAACCTTTCAGAAGTGGCGTGCCGAGTCTTCATTTATTCACTCTAATTTAAGGTTTCGCGTGCCGATAATACGTTTTAACGTTTTTAGAAGGTCTCTTCCTCTAAGTCTAGAATATATAACTAAACTATTGTTGTATGTAAGGTAAATAAGGTTTTTAAAATGTTTAAGAAGCTTCATTTACAATTAAATTAAAATGCAGCGTCCCCCGGACCGATGGCCAGGACCCGGGCAGTGTGAGTGCCACTGAAAATCAGCTCGTGTGCCGCCTTCGGCACACGTGCCATAGGTTGCCTACCCCTGTTCTAGAGGGAGGGAGGGATAGCTCAGTGCTTTGAGCATTGGCCTGCTAAACCCAGGGTTGTGAGTTCAGGGATCTGGGGCAAAAATCTGTCAGGGATGGTACTTGGCCTGCTGTGAAGGTAGAGGACTGGACTCGATGACCTTTCAAGGTCCCTTTCAAGGTCCCTTCCAGTTCTATGAGACAGGTATAGCTCCATATTAAAAAAAATAAAAATAAAAAATAGTGAGCACTGGGGGCAGGAAGGAACTTGAGCACCAGACACTGAAATCTGAGAGCCCCACCTGAGCCCTACCCCTGAGCACCATGGGAGTCTGTCTGACACCTACACAATATTGAAAGCATTTCAGGGACGGGTGTAGGTGCCCCTTGCTGAAGACAGGAGTCAGTCCCTTCAGGAGGGTCGAAGTCGATTGAGAATGGTTGGGTACAGAGATGTTCTGACATGCACTTCCTTTCTTTCCTCCTCTCCCCAACCTCACCAAGAGTCCCAGGCCTGAGGGCTTTTAGAAAGATGCTCCATAACCAGCGTTCTGCTGAGATTCTGACATTACCCCAGTTCTCCTGGGCTTGCAGTCAGTGTGCCCACAAATGCTGCCTTTGGCATTCTGAAATGCTTAGCAAGGCTGCTGAGAGCTGCATATGGGAGTAGACATTAGATTTAAGCTAAAATACTGGATGGGTTTGAAATCCTGACAGGAGACTGGCCTGCTGCCCTCTTGGTTAATCTGTGTTGCCCATCATAAGGCCCCCTTGAAGTAGTAGCTTTGAGTTAGTCAGGATATGGCAGGCTAGCTACAGTGTGTGACTAACGCTACTGCTCCAGCTTGGTGTGTGGAATTGTGCCACACAGGGAACAAGGTCTGATGGTTACAAGAAATGGGAGCTTATCTTCAGCTCCTCAGTGACAAAACTGTGCCTTTTACACAGCGCCGGCTCCAGGGTTTTTTGCCACCCCAGGCAGCCAAAAACCAAAAAAAAAGCCGCGATCGCGATCTGCGGCGGCAATTCGGCGGGAGGTCCTTCGCTCCGAGCGGGAGTGAGGGACCCTCCGCCGAATTGCTGCCGAATACCTGGACATGCCGCCCCTCTCCCGAGTGGCCGCCCCAAGCACCTGCTTATTAAGCTGGTGCCTGGAGCCGGCCCTGCTTTTACACAAGAGAAGCAGAGGGTGCAGTATTAAAGCTGGGGCAGAGGGGGAAATGTGTGTACCTGGGAACTGTGTAAAGAGGAAAAGGAAATTCGAGAAGACACCATGCATCTTTAATGCACCAGGGAAAGGGGTAAAGTTGTCCTGCATGGAGAGCGTTCCTCTGCGGAGCAGAAGCTGGAGTTGAAAGCTCTTGGGTGCTTTTCCAGGAGGATGTGCCAGCTGGGAAGCTTTCAGTAAGAGTGCAGAAAAACTGGATGATTGCCAAGAGGATGGCTGAGTCTCACTTAGGCAGATATTTCATGGAAGATACAAGGTGTGATACAGAGATTGCTGTAAGCCGTCCTGGAGGAGCAAATAGGACTGGGGCTCAGCAGGGACCAGCACGAGGAGAGCAAAATGGTGAAGCTCTTGGAGGTGTGGACAGCTGATTAGGTTACGATAGTTAGAGGCAGAGGTAACCTCTGAGATGATGGTGATTTCTTGATGTTTAATTAGTTTTTCTTTCCTAATAACTAGCTCAATAGACAATACATTAATATCTGCAAAGAAATCCCAGCATGAGCTTTTCCATGCTGAAGATTCTCTCTTAACCTCAAACATCAAGAGCGTGTACTGATTTGGTCTGTTGAAAAGTTTGTTACCTAGCAATAACCTAATATGGTAGGAAAGTCACTGCTGCAGTCCATCTTAGAGCTGTATTATTTTACACTTGCTCAGATGTGCTTTAAAAACTCAGATTTTTGTCTTCTGTGAGATGTGGACAAAGTCACATCTGTATGAACTAAAGACACATCCACATGAGCTGTCCTGCTTACACAAACTGGTTAAAATTGTGCAACAGCTTTCTGAATTGTTTTGCTCACATGGAGAATGCATGTATACTTGCTTTCGGACTGCAGAGTTTTGAGCTCTTCTGGTGGCCTCTTGAAACCGAACTAAAATAATAAATGTATGTAAGTTACTGGCTTCTTAAGGCTTCCATTTGAGTAGGTGTTTGTACTACTTGACTTGATTAACTCTAATGGAACCACATTGTTTTCCCCCATAGTAAATTTAAATCCAGCATTATTTTGCTAGACCATTCTTATGTTTACTGATTATACTACAAAGTTTGTTTAAACACGTGTTTTCCAGTTTATAAAAATGAATGTTTGTCTAAACAAAACTTTTTGAACTGTAGATTTTCCAAGAGCTGAAAAGCAGTGATATTGCTAAAACTTTCAGAAAAGCCATCAACAGAAAAGAGGGAATTTGTGCTATTGGTGGAACGTCCGAGCTCTCCAGTGAAGGAACACAACATTCTTATTCAGGTATTACTCTGACATTCGAATGCTTTCTTGAGTAAACAGACCAAACCCTAGAACTAGCAAGTTTAATGAACTGGCAGAAAACAAGCTCATATTTTTTTCCCCCTGAATAGTCAAATTGAAAGAAGAGCAAGGCTAAATATCAAGTGATGCTACATTAGCTCTAAGTTGAGTGGTTGAGTATGTCCACATTCCTGGTTTAGATTTGTCCTGCCAGCGTTTTCAGTTTGCTGATATAGTCGTATTGCATTTGACTATAGCCAGCTCAGTGAGTGACTTGTACTTCGAAAACTCCTCTACTGCTACAGAGGATAAAAAGCTCTGAATTTGACTTTTATGACCAATCAGGGCTTCATTTGTAATGATAGAGGTGCTGGGGCTCAACCAATTAGGTGCCAGGGCTCAAGTTGTTTTTTTACATTCATAACTGATGCAGCAAGCCCAGAGGTGCCGGGGCTCTGAACGGCCGAGCCCAGAGGTGCCGGGGCTCTGAACGGCCGAGCCTAAGCTCTGGCCAGGGCCGGCTCTATAGTTTTTGCCGCCACAAGCAAAAAAAAAAAAAAAAAAAAAAAGCCGCGATCGGGGACTCTTACGCCGCCGCTTCATTTTTCGGTGGCAATTTGGCTGTAGGTCCTTCCCTCCGACACGGACTGAGGGACCCGCCGCCGAATTGCCGCCGAAGAGCCGGAGGTGCCGCCCCCTTCCAGGGGCCGCCCCAAGCACCTGCTTGCTGGGCTGGTGCCTGGAGCCGGCCCTGGCTCTGGCACAAATTAGGCCCTGTGACAATAAAATGAAAATGTAGTGCAATAATTACAAAAAGAACAGGAGTACTTGTGGCACCTTAGAGACTAACAAATTTATTTGCGCATAAGCTTTCGTGGGCTACAGCCCACTTCTTCGGATGCATAGAATGGAACATACAGTAAGAAGATATTTATACATACAGAGAACATGAGAAGGTGGAAGTAGCCATACCAACTGTAAGAGGCTAATTAATTAAGAGAAGCTATTAACAGCAGGGGAGAAAAACTTTTGAAGTGATAATCATGATGGCCCATTTCGGACAGTTGACACGAAAGTGTGAGGCTGCTTCAACATGGGGAAATAGATTCAATTAGTGTAATGACCGAGCCATTCCCAGTCTCTGTTCAAACCTAAGTTGATTGTATCTAGTTTGCATATCAATTCAAGTTCAGCAGCTTCTCGTTGGAGTCTGTTTTTTTACAGAGCACTGTTCAAATGTATGCTCTGCTGTAAAAAGCCTGCATTTGCTTTATGATTGCACTTGTTTTAGAGGAAGAAAAATATGCCTTTGTAAACTGGATAAACAAAGCCTTGGAAAATGATCCCGACTGCCGGCGTGTTATTCCAATGAATCCGAATACAGATGACCTGTTCAAAGCTGTTGGAGATGGGATTGTACTATGGTAAGTCGTAAGTCTGTTTCCTGCAGAAGTCCTGTCATTGGGACTTGGCTTTTCTGACCCCGTATGTTTGGATAGAATTCTTTGCCCCTATAAAAAGGGGTGTGTAGTCACTTCACTGCCAGAGAGTGCTTTTGCTTTGATGCCGGCTTTTGATGATGTGGGGGAAACTGGAGTTAGATATTGTCTGTGGACTCTCACTTCTCTTTGGGTTTGAAGTGTAGTTTACCTCTCCCTGCTCCCCCTCAGAGGCTTGGATATTGTATTAGCAAAATTTAGCTTGGCGCACACTCCTCTTGTTACACACAGTGACTTTGGAAAAATCTGTCCCTACAAAAACCCAGCTACGTTCATAGATGCACAGAAATGTGTGACAGTGACCTGTGGGGGCATGTTCTGACATCAGTCCAGTTTCCTTGCATACCTGTATCTCGAATCACTATCATGTCCCTTGTTGGAAGCCTCAACAGAGGCTAAGGATGAATGTGTCTAGCAAGAGGATCTCTGAATTCCCGATCTACTTCCCATTGACTCTAATGGTAGCTGGATTAGGCTCTAGGACCAAGGTGGAGCCCATTAGTAGGGAAACTTGCTCCGCTGTTCACTGCAAAATTTGGAGTCTACTCTCCAGGGCCATCCAACAGCCTACGTTTTTACTCTGTAGAAACGGCGCTTAGATTTACAAGCAAAGTGAAATGGTATTCCAGTGGCACTGTAGCAAAAGGCTGAAGATCTTGTTTTACTTTGATGATGTCTTTACCTGCCTTGTTTTGAAACCTGCCCCTCTGTGATATAGAAGTAGGACTAAGTGGGGAATAATTTATAATGTAAAGCAAAAGCTCTGCTTCGATTCATCGTGCCAGTAGATGCACGAAGCATTGCTCTACATGCCGAGTAGTAGAAAAACCCATTCTGAGCCTTTTGTCAATTCACTTCACATGCCATCTCTCCCGAATGTTTGCTCTGTCTGGGTTTTTATTTTGGAATTCATGTTTAATATTAGCAAGGTCGCTCCCTTCGAAGTAGGCTGAACCACATAACGTGGTTAAATTGGAAGAAAAATCTTCGCTCTAGAATGTACACAGAACAATGGGTCTTCACTAGTTTGCTGACGGTATTGTGAATAATTCATGTGTTTTTACTCAAGCGACTGAGCTAGTTCTGTGATGACTGTTACTGTGTTTAATCATCAGGCTTAACTATAAATTACAAACACGTTCTTGATGTCACAAATCTAAACATTTTATTTTAAACAACTGAATACAAAGTATCTGATCAAATCTCATTATTATTCTGTTTATTAGCAACAACTTGTGTTAGGATTAAACGCTTAATGGTGTTTGAATATTTGTGTCTTTTTGTCAGTAAAATGATCAATCTTTCTGTTCCGGATACAATTGACGAAAGAGCAATCAACAAGAAAAAACTCACACCATTTATAGTTCAGGTATGGTATAATAGACTTTCATTACCTCTTACGAAGATTGAAATCATGCAGGGCTTGTGAGGGGAGCTGAATACAGCGACCCATGAAATTAATTCATGACTCTGGTCCAGAGCAGAGATCAGTTTTAATTGTATTTAATAATTTAAGGGAATCTCTGTACTGTGCATTAAATGGAAATCTTAGTGCAAAGGGTAATGTTCTGTAAATATTCGTAAGGGCAAGAGGAATGATGTAATGCCAAAAGCTGCTAAGGGCCCCTTCACAGGCTTTATTAAAACTGAAATACTGTAGCTATCTACATACCTCCAGGTTTATGCTGCTATTATCAGAAGGGAGGCCGATAGGTGTGCATGTATGTTTGTATTAGAATATACAACATAGTAAATTGATACATGTTGAATACACAAACTATGTACCTGTGTGTGCACACACAACATTTTAATGAACACTTTGATTTTCCAATCTTAATCTTGTTGATGCCACTAGATTTGACTCAGAGGCTGAAACTAAAACCCAGAGACTGAAATTAAACCCTTGGCTCTAATTCAATTCTTATTAATTCAGTCCACTTCGATGAGAGTTCCTTTAAAAAGCTCCCTTGGAGTCTAATGCAGCTGTCGTTACTATAAAACTGCAAGGTTTCTTCTACTAAAAGCAGGGAAGTCCCCAGGCTGTGCGCACTGAACAAAAGGCAGCACGACCTCTCATTGAGCTGTCTTGTTTACAGGAAAACTTGAACTTGGCATTGAATTCCGCCTCCGCCATTGGGTGTCATGTTGTCAATATTGGAGCAGAGGACTTGAGGGAAGGGAAACCACATCTGGTGCTGGGGCTTCTCTGGCAGATTATTAAGATTGGCTTGTTTGCCGACATCGAACTCAGCAGAAATGAAGGTAGTAACAAACTGTAAATATTGTTTATCCTTAGTCAAGCCTAACCTTAGGGTGACCAGATAGTAAGTGTGAATTGGGATGGAGGTGGAGAGTATTAGGTTGCTTATATAAGACAAAGCCCCTGGTCACCCTGCCTAAACTGTCTCACATTACTGTCCTGTGGGGAGGGGGAATATATGAATGAGACTTGAAATTACTCATTTCAGTGGCATTGCTCAGCCTGAGGGACATTGCCTTTCAGATGTGGGTCCTTCATGCCACATTCTTCTCATCCAGCCAATCTACTCTTCATTTTTCTTCCCCTTCTCTGCAAAGGGACTTCTCTTACTGATCATTTTGATTCAGGGGTCGGCAACCTTTCAGAAGCGGTGTGCTGAGTCTTCATTTATTCATTCTGACTTAAGGTTTCGCGTGCCAGTAATACATTCTGATGTTTTAGAAGGTCTCTTGCTATAAGTCTATACTATATAACTAAACTATTGTTGTATGTAAAGTAAATAAGGTTTTTAAAACGTTTAAGAAGCTTCATTTAAAATTAAATTAAAATGCAGAGCCCCCCGGGCGGGTGGCCAGGACCCGGGCAGCGTGAGTGCCACTGAAAATCAGCTCACGTGCCACAGGTTGCCTACCCCTGATTTTGATTGTGAAGAAACTGCTTTGGGTTCTCAGACTGAGACGTCCTGAACCCTCCCAGCACTTCATGGAGTTGGTTTGAATAGGCTGGATGGCATGAGCTGGTAGTGTGGGTGCATTTCAACGGCAGCAATAGCAACTAGGTTTTCTTGTCATGGGCCCACCTTGAGCTAAATCAGCGCAAGCTTCGAAAGGTGTGAATGAGCATTTGTTCTTTGAGCAATGATAACTTCTGACTGGGAATGGGGGAACCGCTAAATGTCCATAGACCATTCATTGGATGTATTTCTATCTGCAAGTAGATGTTCTCAAATCACAGGGCATCTTTGTGTGATGCTGAGAGCTGGTCAAAAAGCATACCTTCTTTTCTCAGGTTTTTTGTAACTAAAATTTTCTGGCTTTTAGACAAAAACCTCCCAAAACTGTTTATTGCTCTTTTTTTGTTTTTTTTAAAACCAATGGAAATTTTCACAAAACATTTTTTTGTCAAGATTAAATGAAAAATATTCAACCAGGTCTATTAGTGTCCACTGTGCATCACCTGAGTATCGATGCTAGTGTTCTCCCTGCTCTAAACCACCAGGCATCAAAGAACAAGTACATTAGCGCTCTCTTTCATTATGTCCTGATGCACCTCTCCGGTTGTTGAAGTTTGTTACAAGACAGATCTTGCTTACTGAATATGTAGCCAGCTGACTAAAATAAAAGGGGTAATCTTTAAACCATAATCTTGAAACTGGCTTGGATGTTAAATCAAGAAACATTTCTGGCTGCCTGGTGGTTATGGCACCTGGACTTTTCACATCAGCAGCTCTTCTAAGTGAGGCAGAATGGGACCACGCCAGAACTTGGATGGGAGCCGGCTCCTGCAGGCAGTGGTGGTCGTGATTCGGCGAGTGGCATTCTCTTGGTTGGTAGAGCTCGAAATGCTGACTCTTAGGGAGAGACTTCACAAATAACTGCACGTTGGCTGTTTCCCATCTTCAACCACCTAAATTCCCCTGGCACCTTTCGGGAGGGTAGCTTAGCTTTCCTTTCCCTTGTCAGTGACAGTGGAATGATGCTGCAGGATGCCTGCCACACGTAGCTGCTAATGAACTATGGCCTCCTCCGTGCAAGTGATCCCACCAGTCAACAAGCTCTGGGATCCTTGTGGACTAACCGTGCCACACAAAGGCTTGTGTGTGACACACGGTGGTTTCCTTTTTATTACATTTTCCCTTCCCCCATCGCTACCAATGTAAGTAACATTTGGGTATAGAATTTCCAAATTGCTCCCTAACATGCATCAGCAAGGGACTTACAGCAGTGGCGGATTTGTAGTTGCAGTCATTTTTCAGAAAAACATATGTGAACTCGCTTACACGCTGATTTTTAAAATGGAAGGGCATGTACCATAAACCAATTAAATTGCCTCAACCTGGAGGGCTGTAACTGGAGCTGATCAACAAATGTAAGTATTTTCGGGGCGGGGGGGGAAACCCTTCTAGAAACATGTTATATGGAATATTATGATTTTTTTTTAAATTATTTTTATTGGAAAAACCAAGGTATGTTGGCAGAATCAGAAATTATTAGAGGGAAAAACTTTTTATATGGTCAGTAATTTTTTGTCCAAAAATACTTGGGTGAAATTTTTTTCAGCCAGCTCTAACTGTAACTTAGAAGAAGGCCTCCTTTTAAAGCAGTAATGCCCTGTATTTATGCACGTCTGTTTTCTTCCAGCTTTGGCTGCCTTACTTCGTGATGGGGAGACTTTGGAGGATCTTATGAAACTGTCCCCAGAAGAGCTGCTTCTAAGATGGGCAAACTTCCATTTGGAAAATGCAGGGTGGCAGAAAATCAATAACTTCAGCTCTGACATCAAGGTAATTGGCGCTTTGCTTCTGTGAGGAGCAGCCAGGTGCATCTGAGCCAGGTTGCGTGTGTGTGTGTTTGCGTGTGATCGAGAGAGATCGATTGGGCAGTACTTACTTCTCTCCCGAATTCTTACATAAATAGTTAACCAGTTAGGCCCTGATCCTGCAAACACACACCTGCTTTTAACCTCACTGCCCTGAGTTTGATTTCAATGGGACTCTCAGGTTGGTAAAGTGAAGCACCTGTTAGTGTTTGCAGGATCCAGGGCTGCTTTACTTCAATATAAGAGCTGACCCTGTCCTCGTACAGTAGAGAAATGACGACTAGCGTACTCGGGGGTTCTGCCCTTGAATCCCCTCTGCTTGGTACTGATTATCCAGCCATAAAACCGAGTCTGGTGTGTCTTTGTTGTTTATGGATGCCTTCATCTTCAAAAGCTGCAGATACCAGTTCAAAAGCCCTTAAGGGTTTTTACTGCATGAACGGGGAAGCAGTACATAGCTAGGATGCTTTTATGTGGTTAAAAGGCACATTCTCAAGACCGTTTTCTTTCAGAAGCTGTTTTCAAGGGTCCGTAGGAAGCACTGGACTAGAACTCATCCAAAAACATGGGGAAATATTTCACGAAATATTTTGACCAGTTCTGCAGTGGAGAGCTCGTTAATTGTATGAAAATGCTAACTCTTGTTAGCAAATACTGATCCTTTACCTGAGATGGCACTGCAGAGAAATCTAGTCCTGTAGTCTTCACAGGGGACCTGGTGAAATGGGTGGGAGGTGGGAGAAGAGGTGTCTCCTAGAGGGCCTCAACCCTGATGCTAGTGGCTGATCTCGTGGCTTCCTTCCAGCTAGCAGCCCTCCTGAGCGTGACGACTTGTGCACTTTCTACAGCCAGGGCTCCAAACATGCCTGGAATCCAGTGACATTCCTACGGTTTGGGGGGTTAGAAGCTAGAGATTTATGTGACTTTTACAATATTTTAAACTTTCTTCTGCCTAAAGGGGGCTTCCTTTGGTGCAGGGAGTAAATCGACGCCTAAGGCTGGCTGAGGGTGCAGAGAATGTTGCAGAAACTGTCAATGTCCCCCCCCCCCCCATTTTCAAAATTAGAAAAACTGCACCAAGAGCTCTGTCCAGACAGCTCTGCTCAGTGCAGGCTCCCAGCTGGTAGGATCTCGTGGGACACTTCATGGTCCCAGTAAGGGAAAGTGTTTTAGTTCTTGTTTTTTCCTCTCTCTCAGGCCTGTATCCCCCCCGCTTCCCACTAGACAAAAGGGTTGTACCCCCAAATCATCTCTGGGATGGCTAAAACCTTCATGTGAATACACAAAACTCATATCTTGTCTTGGGATCTGCCTTAAGAGAAAACCCAAAACCCTCCATTGTGTAAATGTGATGCAACAAGAAAACCTGCAGGCTCCATGTATTCAAAATATCAACACCACTGTCTTCTCTTTACTGGTTTTCCTTTAGCAATGTTGTAGCCCGACAGAATGATCCCCTTCTGATTTGAGGTGGGGAGGATGTGCCTATACGCCTGAGAAATTATATAGTAATTGGCATCAGGAGTATGGAACTACTCTAGAGGTCGATCTATATGGGCTGCCTACTGGATCTCTGCAGGCAGTGGTTTAAGACCAGAACCTCCAACTTGCATTTTTTTGCAGATTGTGGTGGTGTAAAATATTCAATACTGACCAGTTATTTTGACCGTCTAAGTGCTGGTTTATGGTTCTAACACTGGCTTAATGTTTCTAACTTTGTTCTTCTTTCCTCTCATGCCTCCGGGATTTCTGCTGTGGTGCTCTTTCCCTCTTTGCTCTTTCTTGTCTGTCAAGCTCACTGACTTCAGTAATTCAGTCAAGGTACAGACGCTAATCGTATTCAGGGACTTGATTCAGACGAGTCTGTGAGGTAATGTTCGTGTGTGTTCAGCACCATGTGCGAGAGCTGAATATGCCACTTAATCCATTTCAGGATTCGAGAGCCTATTTCCATCTCCTCCACCAAATTGCACCAAAGGGGCAGAAAGAAGGAGAGCCGCAGATTGATATTAACATATCTGGTTTCAATGTAAGTACTCAGTAAATCTGTCTGGTTTTTTCCCTTGTCCTTACACTGTAAAACTGAAAGCTGGGTAGAGACTTTGCAGGCTGCTTATGGCCTCTTGATCCCCTGGTGATTGTCAGACTTTGAACAAATAAAATATCAGTGGGCAAACAGAGACAGACACATTTCTGGTATACAGTTAAATGAGGATACGTTTAGACCTGGGCATTAACAGCCCGTGCAACAATTGGAGTAAGCCAAATGTCTGAGGATTCAGTCGCCTTATGCCTGGTGATATATTCGTGGGCATGCTGAATCACGAGTTCTAATTATGATTCTAGCTGGCTACTATAAAGCTTGAGAGTGGAGCTTTCGAACAAAGCGGGTAGATGGTGACCAGTGCATCCATAATGCTATGACTTATTACTACAGTATTTGTTCATTGCTTTGTTTTTATTCAGTCTGGTTAGTAAATGCCCCATGCCTCCTGAAAGCAGGCGGACTTGTGTATTCAGTCCAGCAAAGGCAGTGGTCAGGAAGAAGTTCCTGCTTTTTATAGTTGAGTGACATCCTCAGAGTCTGCTGGTTATTCATGCTTCTGTCACCCCCCACAGGAGAAGGATGACTTGAAGAGAGCAGAATACATGCTTCAGCAGGCAGACAGACTGGGCTGCAGACAGTTTGTTACCCCTGCCGACGTTGTCAGTGGTAATCCCAAACTGAATTTAGCCTTCGTTGCAAATTTGTTCAACAAGTATCCGGCGCTTACCAAGCCGGAAAATCAGGACATCGATTGGACGCTCCTGGAAGGTAATAAAACGTCTCTCCTATCATGATGCTTGAAGGGAAAATACCTAATGGAAATGTTTTGTACCACAAAAGGCTTTTAGCGTTCTGATGAGCCATCCGGCTTTTAAGAGTGGTAGTAACGAAAGATTCAGCACTGTGGTATTTCATTTCCAGTGATGCTGTTTACCAATGGATTTTAGATATGGCATGTGCATGCGACCAACACTTCTTGCATATTGGCACAGGGGTCAGATACCAGGCTCTGCACTGAAGTTTGAACGTAGAGTCACATATAGTGTGTGCGTTAACAAGACACGCCGGTGCTGAGAGGCTGGGAAGGTAGATGGGTTACCTGAGACACTGAGACGTTGCTTTCAGAGGCATCACTGAGAGCACTGGGCTGCCTGGTTCTCAGCCATTTATTATTAATGCTAAACTCTCACTGCTGCGTATTCTCCCCTGGGATCTTGCACCTCTTACAGGTGGTGCATACAGCGTTGTCCATTTTATTGACCCTAAACTCCTTAACTTCCCAAATCCTAGTTCGATCTTTCAGCATTGAGAAAAGATGTCCAGGTAGCTGCCCTACAAGTGGGTCCTTTATGAATCGTTATGGAGGCAACTGTTTTTCAGCCTTTAAAATAAGCTGCCCGGTGCAGAACTTCCTGTCAGGGCAGGTGGGATGCTCGGCGTCCCGAAGGCAGATTTCTCTCCAGATTGGGGAGAGGCCCCCGTACCGGCATTATAATCTCTGTTGTCTTTAACGTAGGAGAGACACGTGAAGAAAGGACCTTCCGTAACTGGATGAACTCTCTCGGTGTGAATCCACACGTAAACCATCTGTATGGGTAGGTCTTCTGCATCTTGCTTCCACTAGAGCAGTTGGCTTTTAATCGAATGCAACTTCAGTTCTTAATCGACCAAAAAAGAAACCGTACATTTAAATGAAGTAAAATAGGTATTTGAACCTGTTCAGATTTTTGATTGTGTTTAATGATATGTTAGGGCACCTAGAGCCTTGGATAGGTGTCGTCTTCTTCTCCTTCTCCTTCTCCTTCTCCTTCTCCTTCTCCTTCTCCTTCTCCTTCTCCTTCTCCTTCTCCTTCTCCTTCTTTTCCTTCTCCTTCTCCTTCTCCTTCTCCTTCTCCTTCTCCTTCTCCTTCTCCTTCTTCTTTTCCTTCTTTTCTTCTTCTTCAAAACTACCTAAAACAGGTGCTCCTCGGTCAATCTGCAAACCTAGTGACTATATCAGCTGCTAGTCACTCTGGAGATGCACTGGAATCTAGATTTGCCATATGATAACCAGGGTTTATCTCCCCATGTCAGAAGGTGGGAGAAGTTTGATATTTTACTCTGGAGTGGTTGTTTGCTTCTTTTTTGCACTGTTGTAATGTAATTAGTCATAACGTTAAATGTAAACCTAAGGAAAGTCAAGGTATGCTTCACTCTCAGAACACCAGGACTAACCAATGCTAATCCATCCTAGTGACCTGCAAGATGCACTAGTAATATTACAACTATACGAAAAAATCAAAGTTCCTGTTGACTGGAATAAGGTTAACAAGCCACCGTACCCCAAGCTTGGTGCAAACATGAAGAAGGTGAGAACTTTTTAGGTTACTGTAAGAACAATAAGCCTGGGTTAGAAATGTAAGGTTTGGAAGCCTCGTTATACGTAAATTTCTAATTTTTTTTCGTTCTTGTACATATTTTCCCCCCCCTGTGTGTGAAGCTTGAAAACTGTAACTATGCAGTGGATTTGGGAAAGCATCCGGCCAAATTCTCTCTGGTGGGCATTGGTGGACAGGACCTGAATGATGGAAACCAAACACTGACGCTAGCTTTAGTCTGGCAGCTGATGAGGAGGTACAAAGCTCGGTTAAAATTTCGAAACTTTGTGAATGCAGCATTTGAGTGTAACCACGGCGCTCTCCTGACAAAATACTTCTAGAGCTCAGAACTCTTCGAATTTTTGCCAAAAAAAAAAAAGGGAAAAACTGCAACAAATTTCAGTTTTTTGAAACTTTGAAATTTTTTGTTCTGAAATTGTAGGGGTAAAAAGCCTCCTCCCTCTCTCTCTTTTCCCCCCCCCCCCCCGCTTTTTTTTAAACCCCCTATGGGGAAAAGTAAACCCATAAAGTTAAATGGAAAAACCTAGTTAATTGTAATAAATTCCTGGAAAACAGCTTTTTAAACCCAGCTCTAAATGACTCTAGTAAGATACAAAACTGAAAATATGTACTGTACAGATAAAATGAGGCCACTTAATAACATTCAATATTCTAGCCAATATTTTCATTAATGAGTTGGATATTGGCGTGGAGAGGATGCGTATAAAATTTGCAGAGGACACCAAGCTGGGAGGGGTTGCAAGCACTTTCAGGAACAGGATTAGAATTCAAAAGGACCTTGTCAAATTAGAGAATTGGTCTGAATTCAGCAAGATGAAATTCAATAAAGGCAAATGCAAAACTACAAATTGGGGAATTACTGGCTAGAGAGTAATTCTGGAAAGGAACTGGGAGTTCTGGTGGATCACAAATTGAATGAGTCGACAATGTGATGCAGTTGTGAAAAGGCAAATGTCATTCTGGGGTGCGTTAGGAGTGTCGTGTATAAGACACAGGAGGCAATTATCCTGCTCTATTCGACACTGGTAAGGCCTCAGCTGGAATACTGTGTCCAGTTCTGGGCACACGCTGTAGGAAAGATTTGGAAAAATTAGAGGTTATCTAAAGGAGAGCAACTAAAACGATAAAAGGTTTAGGTGAACTGACCTATGAGGAAAGGTCTTTTTTAAGACTAAAGATGCCCATTTTTTTTTTTTTTTTTTGAGACAATAAGAGTGAGAAGGAATCTTCTAAGTCTTCAACTATGTTAAGGGCAAAGAGACATGATCAATTGTCCTGCCTTCAGTGGACATGAATAACAAGAAGTAATGGGCTTAATCTGCAGCAAGGGAGATTTAGGTGAGATATTAGGAAAAAGTTTCTAACTCTAAGGGTAGTTAAGCACGAGCAATAGGCTTCCAAGGGAGGTTGTGGAATCCCCTTCATTGGAGGTTTTTAAGAATGGGTTAAAGCAGTGATTCTCACCCTATTTATCATTGTGGGCCGCATATGCCTTACCTGGGCTGCAGGTTGAGAACCACAGCTCGCCCTACATTTCTGTGATTAGCTCTAAAGAATTGTCTCTGCCTTTTTAATAATGCAAAGCTTTAGGTGCGTTACCCCTCTGAAATAACGCACGTCAATCACTGTGCAGTCACTAACTTCATCTGCACTGATGGGGACCACACCGCTTAAAAAGTGACTAAATACACGGCATCAGTTCAGTCCTGTTCAGGGTGTCATAACTGGTGGGGCACATTGAGAGGAAGTTAGACAACACAATCCTTCTCTTCCCTTGTGCACCAAAGGTAACGTAGAGCAGAGGCTGAAGTCAGGACTCCCAAGATGGACCTGCTATTGTAGGTTGCTTTTTTTTGGCTTAGTAGCCACCCCACCCCTATGCTGAATCCTATGCTGCATTGAGACGATGGCTTTGTTCCTGAACCGTATCTACCCTGCGCTGTAAGGAACTGTCTCCCACTCATTCTCAGATACACCCTGAATGTTCTCGAGGACCTTGGTGATGGTCAGAAAGCAAATGATGACATCATAGTAAACTGGGTGAACAGGACACTGAGAGAAGCTGGCAAGTCAACCTCCATTCAGAGCTTTAAGGTACAGGGCTCCTTTTTCCAGTGGGAGGGGGACTGGCATCTCCTTTGCAATGCGTTGTGCTGCAGTGTCGGCCACAGACTTGGGCAACTCCATTGCAGGCCGTTGAGGGACATGGGTGGAGATTTGCTGCCTGCAAGCCAGTTATTGTTTGTTTAGCACAGTCTAAGCACTTCATCGCAGCTAAACAGAGTAATAATGGTAATGTGGCATTGTAACTGGCTTGGAAAGGATCCCATGGGGACTAATTATTAGTAGATGGTAGCAATTTTGTGACTGTTAAAAAACCCTTAGTTTTGTTACCCATTCCACAATCAATTCCGCTGTTGTGGAATCAGAAGCCAGACTTGTTGACTCCTCACCGTATGTCACTGTGTATTCTTCTAGGACAAGACTATCAGCACTAGCTTGGCAGTGGTGGATTTAATTGATGCCATACAGCCTGGCTGTATCAACTATGATCTTGTAAAGACAGGGGACTTATCAGAAGATGACAAACAGAATAATGCTATGTAAGTGTCTTGACCTTCAGGCTGCAGATGGGTGTGCTCCAAAACCCGTGTTCTCAATCTTTTGCCATTCTGGGACTATCCAGCGACACCGTCCCACTTAGCATATCAGAAGGGCAGGCTTCTTGTGATGCCGGCTTTTGGAAGGAATAGAGAACTGCTTGAACAGTTCCTAGCAGTGTGATCCTCTTTCCATTAGCAGATAGCCCTGTGAACAGATCAGATTCTCTCCAGTTCGGTTCAGATTGATTTAATAAATACTTGGCCTGTATCTCAATATTTGATATTTTAACTCTTAGACACATGGGTCACTATGGTGAGTCTGTTTCCTGGTGAGATCAGCACGAGTCTTCTTCAAAATAAGTTTCCAGTGGGAGTACTGAACTGGAGAGTTGAAACTTGCTTTCCATTAAGATTCTGTAATGACTGTAACAGCAAACTTTCAGTACTCTGCTTGCTTGAATATTGATAGAAAGTAAACGCAAGGAGCATGAACAGAAGGAGATAGTTCAGAAACTTAACTATTCACCAATAAGGGTTAGTATTTACTTATCTCTAAGGAATATTAAATATGCAACGAGTAACTCAAGGTATATGTATGACACTTTCTCATTAACTGTTTGTAGAATGGACTTAGGTTCAAAATATCAAGTAAGGTGTGTATTAAAAACTGCTAATTCTCTGTAATAAGGTTATTTTAAAACCAGTTGCTCTACATTAAAAATGCACATATAAAACAAATCGACTTGCCAGATCTAAACAATCACACCTTGAAATCGGAGTAATACCTTGTTGTTAAACTGTGTGTTAGTGATCACTGAAATCGCGCTGCAAAGGCTGGCTGTTTGGCTAGCAAGTTCAGGTAAAAGGGGGATTTGAAATGTTTACATGTACTCATTTCTCTTGACTACTGAATAGGTATGCAGTGTCCATGGCCAGAAGAATTGGAGCCAGAGTATATGCTCTTCCAGAGGACCTTGTGGAGGTGAAACCAAAGATGGTTATGACCGTGTTTGCGTGTTTGATGGGCAGAGGAATGAAGAGAGTGTAAGATGCTGAGACACGTGCAAAAATCCCAACCTGCCACCCCAGTGCATGACTAGCCGATCAGCTGTGTCCGGGATGAAATGCTGTTGGCCTAAGAACTGTTGAAGTTTCAAGGACTCTCAGTTTTGCTTTGCAAGACTAGAACATTATCAACATTCTCAGGGAGAGGAGTTTTTAACCAACAGATTTGCTCTTTTCCCAGAATGGAAGTTTGATTTAAAGTGCTCACGGAAATGCATTCATATCAGACCAGCATCTTAAAAAATGCTGCACTGGACCTATTTCTCAGATATTCCATGTTTTTCTTCTGAGGGTTGCTAAGGTGGTTGGCATGAATCTTAATAGAAACACATCTCACTTTCTATCTAAAAGACAGTTTAACTTGCGTCTTGTGGTCAAATCTTGTGTGTTCTGGGTTTGAGCTTTTATTCCTTGCCTCTGTAACCATAAAGTTACAGAAGAAGCTGGGATCTGTAGCGCAATTTATACGGTTAAATGAGAAAATTGTATTTCTGAAGATCAGTCTTCCTGCAGTATTGTCTCTACATGGTGCTTTTTTATACACATAACACATATTTTGATTACTTTACAAATAAAGCATAGCGTTGTTTTTTTCTTGCTACCTTTATTTAAAGGTCTTTCAAGATAGAATATATTTGAGAATACCACCATAAAACTCAGCCTCTCTGGCAGTAGTGGACATCTGATGGCATCAGATAACATGCTGATGGCATCATTAAATCTGAGAATCAAAATGAATGCATTTTTGTACGCATCTTGGTTCAATTTTGTGCACACCTAGAAAATAATTTTTACAAATCCTGCATGTAAACTTCTATTACTTTTTTTATTTAAAATTCTGTTGGGAATAAAACATTGTAAGGCGGTTGTGAAGGGAAGAGGCAAATGTTACAAACAGCAGGGTTAAGTAATCTGAACTGCAAAGTGCCGAGACACAAAACTATTTTTTACAAATATGCAGGAAGTGGTGTCACCAAAGAAGGAAGGAGCTGTATCCATAGGAGTTAATGTACTCTTGCTTTGGCAAGCTGTTTGCTATATTTTGAGATCATATTGCTATTCTGAGCTATTCAAATGATGTAATATGGTGGCAAAGCATTAGTTGAAATAAAAACATTTAAATACAAGCATCTTTTTTTGCATATTTAATCTGATTCACACTTGTCAGTCTCTCCTTATTGACCGTTCAATTTTTCAACTTACTTCCGTGGTTTGGACTTGTGGGATTTTTGTGCTGATCCTTTGGTTTGCTTTCTGGGAGCTGCGTAAGAACTATTTCCCCCCCCCCCCCCTTCCCCTTTTGCTCAGTAATGTTGGGGGCAAGGAGGGTTGACAGTAATTGCTTGATCTCAAACTAGCTGCTTTGTGAAAACTTTGTTAGTTATAACTCTGTTTGTTTCTTGTTTAAAACGACCTGCGAAGGGAATGCTATCCCATCCAACTTTAGTGTCCTTATCCACCTTGATCCTTCCATAAAGGATACTCAGGACGCTAACCATTTGAAATCTTATGTGGCTGTCTCCCACTCCAGTGTACCTACCCAGCATGTGCCCTTCCGGAGATGTCACAGCTACCACTGAACCCTCTTGAATTAGGGAACTAGTTCCTAGATCACAGAGGCTGGGTAAATGCTGTTTGAGGACTAGTAGTACCTCATCCCAAAGGGTGTAATAAGGCCAAATAATAATGAGAAAGGGAACGGGGCCTTGGATCTGGCCTCTCCTGTTTGGTAAAACGGGGCCTTGGATCTGGCCTCTCCTGTTTGGTAAAACGGGGCCTTGGATCTGGCCTCTCCTGTTCAGTAGCTGCTTGGCCAGCCCTGTGATCTAACTTCCCACAGGGGTTGGTGGAGCTGTAACATCGCCAGCACGGTGCATGCCACTCGTTCTGCAACGATCATGGAGGAGTCAGTTGTGCAGCCAGATGTTGTGGGACCTTAAAGGAGGCAGGGAATTGGCTTTTGAGCAGAGGCTGGATACTGTCATAGGTCGAGCGTTGGCGTGTTGATCCTCATGGCCGGCGTGGATGCAAATTTGTTAATTCGGTTTGCAAACACTTTTGATGATACTCTGCACTTCGTGCAAGCTTTTCATAAGCATCATTAAAGAGGTGGTTGAAGTCTGTGCCTTGAGAGTGAATTCAGTGACAGAGTAACCATAGCCCCACTTCCACAATGCAATATAGAACTGTCAGAGGGCATGTTGGGCTAACTTTTGTTTTAATTGTCAATAGTTGTCAAAGCTGTTTGCAAGAAGATCTTTGCTCCAGGCCTGGCCAGCATGCCACATGGTTTAAGTACACGCAGATACCTAGACCTCTGTCTTTTAGCTTTTGTAAGTTTTCATCCACAATTAAGGCTGCAAGCTAGTGTTGGCAGAATGTTGGCAACATGTGAGGACCTTGCTTTGCTATGGAGTGTACTTCCGTATGGGAAGTCCAGGCGACGACGATTTGGAGATCATGATAAGGAGCAGTATTGATGTGATGCACTTAATCTGTGATTACATGTTTAACTTCCATTATCAGAGCATCTGGTTCTGGTTTGTCTAGGAAATTGCCATCCTGATGGTCTCAGGGGAGGGAGATGTGCCCTGTCAGGGCTGTTCTCTGTGTGCAGTCTGCTGTTTGTTTGTTTGTTTGTGTTTGCAATACTTGCTTTATATTATGAGTAGTATTGTGTAAACTGCCTGATAAGGCTGTCCAAATATTTTCAATTCTTGGCGAAAGATGACATTTTTACTGTCTAGATTTCGTTTCTCTAAAGACTAAAGACTGTAGTCTTCAGAGCCAGTGTGGAGATTCATCTAGGAAGAGTTCTTTGCAGAGTCCGATTCATTATGCTCGGACCTAGTAACGAGGAAGCCTTCGCAACTCCTCTCTGGAATTATTTGTAATGCTGCTGCTGCTGCTGTCTTCTAGCTAATGTATTGTGAAGAGGTGGCTTTTATACTTCAGCAAAAGCATTTCCTAGGTATTCGTGGGTATAAATGCTGTCTGACTAGTTGAGTAAGCATTCTGACCTCTCCGAGCTTTCACTTTGAAACACGTATCTGTCTTGTCTTTTTTTATTTCTTAATTATTCATGTTCTCTCTAAATTCCTGCTGTTCTTAGCAGTATCCACACACACACAAGATGATTTGAGGGCTCAGCTTTACTAGGAATACTGAATTAACTTCTGGACTTGAGCTGCAGATGAGTGACTACAGTTAACATCAGCCTGCATTCCTTGTCAGGTTTATAATCCGTGTAATGGGGACAGCAGAGCCATATTTAAAGGGAAATCAGAAACCTGTTCAAACTAAGAAGCATGTCTGCTTTCAAAGGGCCATGCAAAGCAGCAAATGTCCACTCAGATGTGGGTAGCTTTTGAAGCAAAGTGCGTATGGTTCCAGTGTGGTGCAGCCATTGATAAATGTCACCATTTTGTGAGGTACATGGGCACGAATAGTGTGAGCATTTCCTCTCAGATGTCTGTCTATCCTGGCTCCTGGTTTATTGCCCCTGCATCCCCAATCACCGTGTCCATGCTGTGACTGCAGACCGCCAGCAGGGGCAGTGTGTCATGGCATTTTTTTGTATGTTGAGAAGGTGAAGTCGATAACAAGACCGGCCGCAAAGGCCAACCAGTCCCACGTCTGTTGCGCACTGAGGAATGCAGCATGATCACTGAGGAGGAGGCTAGGCCAAAGCCCAGAGAACAGGGAGTTGGGGGTGAAGAGACTGTAGTACTCAAAGGCTTGGCCTGTGAGTTCTGTCTGCCGAGGTCCAGGCCACAGGGTAGCCTGTTTCTGAGCCATGAGAACTGTGCCTGGCCAAGAGGAGGGCCTCAGACAGTCTCGGATGTATGTGTTAATAGGCGAGTGAGCCCCAAACTCTGAGCAGTAGGTGAGGGCTTGTCTCTCCTTATGGCCGTAAGCTGGGAGACAGAGTGCTGCAATGCTGTGCTCCTGGGAGCAGCACGTGGCCAGGCACTTCCACCAGAGGAGAACACGCCCGGGATTTGTCATCCTCTGCAGCAAAATTGAAAAGAATTCCTGGACAATACAAAGGTAGGGCCCAGGTTTCATCCTCCGTGCTGAAAAATCTTACCCCGAACCTCTAAAATCCATTTCACCACGAAAGGCCTTGGACTATCCCAGCTTAAACGGAAGTTAGGCACAGTCTGTCTGTTCTGTTTGAATGATTGAAACCATGTTCCTCTTTCAGACGGCCGGGAAGTGACTACAATCCATGAGCAGCTCCAGGTACACGGCTTTCCATAAAGGCTACGATTTGTGCCTCTGGAGAGAAGCCATTCTCAAATGCATTTCTGGTCGGTCAATCGGAACGTTTACAGCAAATGTTCTGGAAGACCCAGTGGCCAGCTGAGACGAGTGAGTGAAACTCCTGGCTCCTAACGTGCCTTAGAATGTGGTGGTGTGGGGGTTGGTGTGGTTGCGATCTGAAGCATGTCAGTTATCCTCCATAAGTGAACCTCTGGTTAGAAAAGCACCTTACTGGATTAATTCGCTATTTGTTTGTATTATGGCATTGTTTATAGACCCAGTCAGGGCCCCGTTGGGGTAGGCACTGTCCAAGTGGGTGAAACAAAGACCATCCCAGAGCCAGAGATCTTACGCTACAAGTTTATGGCCAGAAACAAACAAACAAACGGGGAGAGGGAAGGCAACAATATCAGGTGTGATTTTTGGATTAGCATAGTGCAGTGGCTGGGAGATGCCATTCCTGGGTGGTATCTAACAGCCACCAGCAGTTGGTTGATGTTACACTTCCATTAAGTTGTAGTGATGGACAGCTGGGTTAGACTGCTGAGGTGGGAGATGGCAGTGGAAGGGAACTGGGAAGCCCGGCAGCCGGCAGGCAGGTTCTCTCACCCGGCACTGGCAGCTGTCCAGTAAGAATAAACGCAGAGCTAGTCTGATCGCAAGTCAGCTCAGTGAGGATCAATGTCCCCTGCGTAGGGAATGGAAACACACTTTAGAGACTGGCACAGGAAGAAAAACTGGAAGAGGGGAGAGGCCCTTAAACTGGATTGTCCGTCAGCAGAACCTACCTCAGCCACAAAGTCACCATTGGTAGGGATGGAGGCATCAGGGGGTAATAGCAATAAATCGGGGGGGTGATCTATATATTGGGTTGCTGCTGCTGTTAGAATGGGGTCTGACGGGCTACCCCCGCCCCAGCTAGCATGCGTGTGGGCAGCTACAGACGTGATATGGAAGGAGTCTAGGTGCAATTTCCAATCAAACTGAAGACATCAGTCATGAACTCTGCCGACTCTTCTACCCTATGTTGAGGGCGAGAGATCCTGGGCTTGGGAAAGGGAGGCAGCTGCTTAATGTGGGAACACAATGCAGATAGGCCTCTGCAGACGACCCGGGGCCAGTGGGAAAGGACACGACTGGCGTGTTGAACGTACGTTAAACCGTTCTGGTGCTGAAGGAATAAACCTGAAGACGAGGACAGTAGAATCTCGTGGCTGGCCAGTGTGCTCCAGCACAGAGGTGGTGAGTTAACCCGCTGGCTTAATCTTTAGATTCATGGGTGTTAACGCCAGAGGGGACCATTGTGATCATCCGGTCAGAACGCCTGTCTAACACCGCTCCGGACCACATTTCTTTAGTCATTCACCAGTAAGGCTGAAAATATCTAGGGGGAAATTCACTGCGGTGCTGAGGGGCACCATGAGGCCTGTGCACTCTTCAGACTTGCGAATGGCACTGAAGTGGTGGATAGCTCTTGTGATGTCTCTACTCCCTGCCTTTCTCCACAGGGGCCGGGTTCGCCCATGGAGAATAACGAAGCCTTAGCCTGGGGGCAGATGGCCTGGGAGTCCTGTGAAGTCTTAACTCCCATATGAGATTCTGAATCAGCTGCTCTTGGACATGATGGCCCAAGTCTCTGAGTCATTGCAGGGTTGTTCCCTGTCATTTCCCAGCCACCACCTTTGCCCTTGTGCTGCATGTTAGCTCGGAAGCTCCACTTCCCACCAGCTGCTCTTCGCACTAGTATTCGGCACTCGGGTACGCCCGTGCCGGGTGGGGCAGTGGAAGCAGCAAAGCTGAGCCCTAAATACTCGTTTCATTCCACTGCGCCACAGCTCTCGTCGTTTTCGTTTTTGCAACATCACTTTTACTTTGCTGCTAAGGCACAAAGCTGCAGTTGATACCGCTAAGTGCTCTTAGGTCTCCAGAAAGAGTCTGGGTTGCCAGACAGCTATTCCTAGCGTTCAGTCAGTTCTACCCACACTCTCCAGCCCATCCCTGGGGTAAAAGCCTCTTTAACCTTGGACTACACGTTGGAAGCGGCAAGTGTATTTTTGTTGTTAGCTGTTGTGTAAAATCTGTGGAACGTTCAGGCAGAATCCTACGTCCCCTCTCATCTCTACTTCCTATGTATTGGAGTTAACCAGTTGGTTACAGTTATAAATGGTAGCTGCAAGAGGGGGTGGCGGGAATATACCGGCATCTGCTTGCCCACTGGCCAAGTAAATGCAAACGGCTTGTCACATCACCCGTGACACTTGCCCAGGGTGAAGGGTCATTACTGTTGGCATGTTGCTGCACACTTTGCAAAGTAGGAGCTCCTAGGGGGTGTGAGACATTGTGCTGGACAACAGATGGAAGAAGAGCCCCTGAAGTGGCTGGAGATAAATGTGCTGACGTCCCGAGGGTGATGGTAAGTGGGGTGGAAATAAAATATTTACTAACTCATCTTCTGCTTTTCTTAATTCAGCCACACATTAGAGCTCGCTAACAGAGCTGGAGAAAGGCAGTGCAGTTCCTCAAACATTCGCTTTAAGAGATGAGTAACTTAAAAACCTCAAAATCCTCCTTTTACTTAAACCAGTGGCTCTCAAACTCTTGTACTGGTAACCCCTTTCACACAGCAAGCCTCTGAGTGCGACCTCCCCACTAACAAATTAAACACACTTTTTAATATATTTAACACCATTGTAAATGCTGGAGGCAAAGCGGGGTTTGGGTTGGAGGCTGACAGCTCACGACCCCCCATGTAATAACCTCGCGACCCCCTGAGGGGTCCCGACCCCCAGTTTGAGAACCCCTGACTTAACCCTTTGTCTCTTACCTCCAGCACACTGCGCTATGGCTTGTTGCTGTCAGATGGCCCCTTGTCTTCTCCCTCTTGTGAGGTGTGGGGTGTCTCATACTTATAAGGCTCCAGTCTACTCAGGGAAGAGACTAAGATGGGCACCTTTCCATGCCCCAGGTCTGCTTTCTGTGTACACTAGAATCACACCTGTACTGTCCTTCTAGACATCCCTTGTGCTCCTGTTAGCCGGGCAATTCTCCCAATGCAGATTTTATTCTGGCTTGTCCATTATGTCCTGGCCCCCTCCTCTAGTGGAACGCTGCATTTATCTCCATGGGCAGGCTCTGCTCCCCCCAGCTCTGTGGCGATGGGGGGCCGTATAGTGCAGGGAATAAAACCGCTCCGGAGCCCTTTGATGGGATCCCAGCTCAGGAAAGGAGTGTGATACCTCAGCACATGTGCTCTGGCCTTTGAGTTAGAACTCCGGTGATTTCTCATTCTTAACCGGGAATTTGCTTGACTAACCCATCAATTCTCTTTGTTTCTGGTGCCCCCAAGGGGCAGCCATGTGTACTCCAATAAATGAGCCCCAAACAAATGCCTCCAGAAAAGAAAGCTCTGACTTTAAATGGCTGCAATATAAAAACCCTTTACTCACCCCTTTTGTGTCGACCATTTAGTTGCCTGTCATCCAGTGCTGCATAAAACGAGCTGAAGGAATCGCTGTGTGTATCTGGAAGTTAAAAGAACTAGGAGCAATAAGCAACATAAGGTTGTAGAGAACATTAATGCCAGATCATTCAAATTGGACTTTCGGTGGCTTGACAAGCGAGGGGAATGAAGGCAAATGCTGAGCAGCAATGTACTCTATGGGGAGAGGGTCTAGGGGTGAGTTGCAGGAATCTGAAATGGGCTCAAGCAAATTGCATCTTCCTCCTCTTCCCACAATTCTTCTGCCCAGAAAAACCTCACCCTGCTTTTCGTGACCTGTGTACGGCGAGCTGTGATGCAGCAGATCCGTATGGAACCAATGTACATCCCTCTTCAAAGTCAAATGTTTATTATGGCCCAATAATAGCAGAAATGTCCTAGGAGGATGAAAAGGACCAGAGCAATGAATGCGTAGAGAGTCGACCTTTTAAATAACCTTGAGAGCGTTGATACTCACAGCAGAGCAGGAAAACAAAAATGTTTAAACGCAAATGGGAAATGAGGTTTTTTTAAAGTGCCATAGAGGTTTTATTTAGCTGTGAGCATTGAAAGTGAAATTAAACTGCTAGCCTCTAAATGCCATTGTTGGGCTACTCCTGTCTTTCAAATCCTGCTTCGCTGTCCACACACCACCTCTCCCAGGTAAAGTGCACTTTGAATGTCATTTGACAATGAAAAAATACATTTCAAATGGATTTTCAAGTGGTTTATGTGAGAGCATCCAGTTGCTTCACTTCTCCAGAGAGGAAGAGTCAAAACAAGAGCTGGTTGAAAAATATAGGGACTCATTTCTGCAATTTTTTTAACATAATGAAAAATTCTTGTCTGAATTTGTTGCGGATTTAATTTGAATTTTCCCCAGATTGATTTGAACCCATTTTTCAAAATCCTTTTTTTCCCCCCCTTCTTTCCCCCTGTGAGTGGGAAGGAAAAGTGCCAGGAGTAAAATACAAAAAACGGACATTGGAAAAATATTTTTCATTTTCATTCCATCTGAATTCAGTGAAAATATTTCTTTTTTCATAATGAGCCATGTTGGTGCCAGGATATCAGCGAGACAAGGTGGGGGAGGGAATCTCTCTTATTGACCAACTTCTGGTGGTGAGGGAGACAAGCTTTTGAGCTGCACAGAGCTCTTCTTCAGGTCTGGAAATGGACTCCAAGCAAGACACAGCTAAACACGAGGTGGAACAGACTGTTTAGCATAAGTAGCTAACACACATTTCAAGGTGAAGTGGCCCATTAATACCTCTCCGGTCACAGAAGGGGAGGAGAAAGCTGTGGGGTGGGAGGGGGTTAAGTGGGTTATAGATTGTTGTAATAAGCCATAAATCCAGTGTCTCTATTCAGTCCATGATTTTTAGTATCTAGCAGAGTTATGAATCTAAACTCCCAGGCTCATCTTTTGAAGGTGTGCAGATTTCCCTGCAGGATGAGGACTGAGAGGTCAGATGTAGAGTGATCGCTTTGGGAAAAGTGTTCACCCACAGGTGACAGGATGTTTTTGCCTTTTATCATTTTCCGGTGAGAGCTCATTCGAGAGCGCAGTGATTGTCGGGTTTCACCCACACAGGAGTTATTGGGGCATTGAGTGCACTGGATGAGGTACAGCACATGTTGGGATAGGCATGTGTAGGATCCATGGATCTTGAAAGGTGCGTTGTGGGGGGTGTTGATCATTGTAGCAGCAGAGATGTGTCTGCAGGTTTTGCATCTGTTCTGGTGGGGTCTGGTGCCGTTTGGAATTAGTGTCCTTTAATGGGAACCCAGATCACCAGAGTCCCAGTCCTGTGCCCCGTGTCCCATGCTCTGGACCGAGCCGCCTCTCAGGAACGTGTACAAACCCCCGTCTGTAGCTCCTGACATATTCCAAAGAGTGACTCTTTACTATCCAATCCTCACATTGGCAGGTTGGACTGCACTTACAAACGAAGGGCAACGTCCGGCCTTCCCAGGCATGTCTTTGGATCTTGCTGAGGGGGAGATGAATTTCAAAAACTTAAAACTATTCCCTTGAAATCAAAATACAATTTTAAACTGAATGTGTAAATCCTGCCGCTTTGGTTGCAGTGGTTTTAGTTTGGAAGGCAGCTGGTTCAGTCACTGCACCCTCTGTGTTTTCATCCCTTCTCCCACCCAGGCCAGACTCCATGTTCTGCCCTCCCTGATGGATCAGCAATTTAAAGAAGAGATGCCACGTGACTCGAGATGTTAATGGCCATTCTCTCTAAGCTGCGTGAAGTAGAGTGTGTGAGAGCGCGAGAGAGAGGGCAGGATGGGGCGGGGATGTGAGGGCTCCCATCACGCTCTGTTGTCGTCCATGGAACATCAGATTTGTTGTTCATCAGCTGCTGTTTCTCATAAATAGGCAGGACAATGTGCAGGAGAACGATTGGTGCCACATGCTAACGATTGGTGACTGCAGACCTCCAACTCTGGATCTCTCTGGCAATGGGGGATCTTCTGATGTACATAAAGCATTCGCTCGCAGCCGGTTACGTTGTGTATCATATTGAGTCTAAACACCCCAAATGAGATGTCAATTGGAAAAAGTAATTCTGTGTGCACTTTTCTGTGCAGACTTGTGGAGGTGAAGGAGTCTAACCAGATCCTTGACCTATAGAAGTCAGATGCAAGGTCCAAAAAGAAAAACAACTGAGAGTGGCCCTATATTAATGCTGGGTTTAACAAACAAACCTCAGGTTATTGAAAGCAAGGCCAGTGCTGACAACGCACGGATCAATAGTACTGAAATCAGCTGAGTTTGCTACTGTCAGTGAAACAATTTAAAATTGAAATTAGACTGAAATGTTTTCTTCTCCTTTCCCCACGTGCTGCTCCAGGCAGTAGCCTTGTGACTTCTGTTCTTCAGACCAGTACGGACTGGGTGCCCTGTAACGGGTACAGCTGATTGCTACTTGAAGGGCCAGTAGCTGCTGGTGTGATGGGGTGGATCTCATGCGGATGGGCCTGTTATTGCAGCCACCCTGTTTGCAGAGAAGGAACTCGGAAGGTGATGGCATACTGGGGGGTGGCAGTAGGCAGCAAAGAGCAAAGTGTTTTGAAAACATGTTTAATATTGATCTTCCTACAGAGATTGGTGTTTATCTGTAATGCGGTAGCACCTAGGGGCCCTAATCATGGCCTCAGACCCTGTTCCTGTAGGTGCTGTAAGAACACAGAACTAACGGATGGTCCCTGGGGGCAGGGACAACGTGTGCTTGAGTGCCCATGCGTAGCTGGGTGAGGCTGTGCAATGGGTACGTTACGTGCTGACAGTTTGAGCAAGGTGTTCTTGTAGGCTGCCCCTTGCTGGATGGGAAATACACTGTTCTTGCTTTCCCTTGGCCTGCGTTCTCTTTGCACTAGGGAAGGGCTTCTGCAGAGCCCTGATATCTTGCTTGGTACCTCAGTGAATAGCAGAGATGGACCGGAGCGGGGTAAGTGCGGGGGCTGGAGTGGCAAAATTTGGATCTAGATTCTGATCTCTGCGGGGTGGGGGATTTTAGGTCTGGGCTCTGGTTGCTGGCCGTTGCAAGTGACCATTACTGTCACGTGTCTGTAACAGCTTGGGGGACCCCAGTCACAGACCAGGACTCCAGTGTGCAAGGTGGTGTACAAACACAACAAAAAAGCCTCTGTTCCAGGGAGCTTACACTCTATGGGTACATCTACACTGCGTGCTGCTTTCTGCGGCCCAGAGGGTGTGTAGACGGTGAAGCATGGCTTAGGCAAGTGTAGCAAAGACACCTGAACAGGGTGGTACGTACCTGAGTACGCACGCTCCATTTACATGGCTAAAATACTGCCCCGCTGCCTCGCCCGGCCTGCGCCTTTCCTTGCAGGAGGAAAGGAGCCTTTTGCTGACCCGTGTAGCCACCCGCCACAGTGTGGACGCAGTTTGCTTTTCTCTGTGGTGGGTGGCTACACGAACCCTACTCCCGCTGCATGCGTCTGGTGGTGGTGTGTATCACCGATGCGCTGTTTGTTGTCCAGAAGCAGAGCTTTCGTCAGACTGCAGAGCCCAGCATGGAGCTGATTTTCCCTAGCCTGGCTCTGTTCCTGCAGCACAGGTGCCGTGCTCCATCGGGAGTGGAGAGGACGCCATGGCCCACTAAGCACATGTAGTTCTCCCTCCCTTGCTCTCCCAGCCTGTCCGACGCTCTGAACCATCAGGCTGAACTACGCTGCCCTTTCAGGAGACCCCGGGGAGATGTGGCTGACCACCTGTCTACACTAAACTTGATAGAAGTCAATGCCCCAAAGGGCCTGTGTCCTTTATTGCAGGAATCTTCCCTGCTAAGATGAGCAAATAACAATCATCATCAACTGGGATGACCCACATGTTATAGCCCCATTAGGACACCAGGGGGAGCTGGGCCTTAAATTTTCTGGGGAAGGCTCAGTGTGTTTGTGGAGCTGTGGCCTGACCTTGCGACTGGCTTTGTACAGCAGTGGTATGAGGCTGCTGTTAAAAAGTAGCATCTTGTTTATCCAAGCCATGGACACAACCCTACGGATCAGCCTCCATGGTAACCCCCTTCGGCAGCTTGCTGGGTGAGGTCTCAAACGCCCGGGGAGGACGGTTTCTACCAGGTCTGCTCTCGCTCAAGCAGAAGTTGTGGGTTCAATGCAGAAATTCCTGGGTGAAGTCCTGTGGCCTGGCTTATGCAGGAGGTCAGATGAGATCATCATAACAGTCCCTTCTGGCCTTGTGTGTGTGAAGCTGTAGCAGGAGCCTAATGCGCTGCTCCAGCCCTGCTCTTTCTAGTGGCAGTCAGGACTCCAGCGCGGTCACTGGCTTTGCCGGCTAAGGGAACAGTAAGTGAGAAACGATCAGCCACGCAGGCCATGGAGCAGCCATTGATTTAGAAGGAAAAAAGAAATTCTGCTCGATCTGGGGAGTGTTGGAGTGGGACAATATTTCACCCAAAATGACCGTTTTTAAAAAACGAGACAGTGTTTCACAAAAAAGGTTAGGAAATAAAATGGTTTGAAATAAAAATCTAAATGCTTTCCATAGAAACTGTAAGTGCAAAAGTTAGTCAGCGTGTTTTTCTTTTTAATTTTTTTGGGGGGCGGGGTTTGTATTGCCCAGCAACGTAGGGCTTTTTTGTTTGTTTCCAGTTGTGTGTTTGCATTGTCAGTTTCGATTGGTCAGCTTAGACGTGACATTTTTCACCATAAAAAAATGTAATTAAAAAAAAAAATCAGGCTGGGGAAAATGTTTTGGTTTTAAAATGTTCTCTGGAAAATATTCAAAAATAAAAAGTTGATTCATTTGGAAAACAGCACAAAATGCTTTCACACTTTCCTTGACATTTTGTCAGGTCTGTCTGACCAGTATTAGCATCTCACTCCCATAATGCACTGCAAAAGAGGGTACCTGGCTGTAACATAAAGGAAAGCCAAGAACTCAAGAGTTAAGCTCCTTTAGACTGTGTAAGGGCAAATACCAGGGCTGAAGTCTCTGCATTTGTATCCCCTGAGCACTCACAGCAAACTTTTTCTCTTCTCCTCCACTTTGCAAGTTGAGTTAGCAGCTTCTCTTATTGCTGAGTCAGGAGAAAATGTGTGGGGTATGAGATAGGGAAGGCGGCTGTGCTGAGTGGGGCAAGGCCAGCCAGCAGGAATCCGTCAGCCTGTTTACAGAGCTGCTTTCCGGGGTCTCTGGGTCTTGTCTCTCTGCTCTAATTGTTGCTTAAATAAGGATTGTTCCCTGCATGGCCTTCTCTCAGGCAGGGGGGGAACACTAAAGCCTTGTTTTGTTAACGTGTGTTTAGCAAGTGTGTCTGGAACATGCAGCATCTGGGACCTGGCTGCTGGGAGTCTGGGGAGTAGTGGTACCAACACTTACATAAACAGCAGAGAGATGGGGAGGGAGGCTCTGTCTTTTGTTATTTCCATCCCCCCGTTTCCTGTCTGGTGATGCCATATTGTCTGACTTATATTCAAGGAAGTCCTCCCAATCTGCGGGGGGCTGGGTGGGCTTCCCAGACCTGTTGTGGTGGGGAACAGCGGGTGGGAAGAGCTCTGGTTTATGAGCAGAATAATTAGATCTGAAACAGTCAGTGTCAAAAACCTGAAAATAGTGAGGGAAGCCCCCGAGTCTGCAGCACCACAGGGGCAGAGGAAGCAGTGCCACCAGGGGACACCTGCCAAGCGCTTTGGCCCAGACCCTCAAATGCTTTTCAGCACCTAACTTCCAGAGACGTAAATGGAAATCATCTTTGGTGCCTGGGCCCTAGAGTGTGTGAAGGGACAGACTATCCTGGGGTGTGATTGAACCTTAGCCGGAGCATAGAGCGAGCCAAAATCTTCAGCTACAGACTCCAGGGCCAGGATTGTACCAGCACAACGCCACTGGGAAAGGAGAGAACTTGGTTTCTGTTGGTTGCAGCCTGGGTAGTCAATTCTTTTTTTGTCAAGGTCCAGGCTCCAGAGAAAATAATTTAAAAACATTAACAATCATGATAAGTAAATAAAGTTTTGGGGCCCGTTCAAAAGCGTCTGGTGGTCCGGCTTTGGCCCACAGTCCCCCTATTTGACTGCCCCTGGTTGCAGCTTTGAGGGTTTGCCCTTGAGTTCACTTCAGGTTCCACTCATTGTCAGCCTTGTGGTAGACGCACGCAGGGCCCTTTGCAGAGACGCCCCATGCTGCTGCCAGTGGGACTGACCGAGACTGGGAGAGTAACTCCCCTAGCTGGGAATCTCGGGTGTGTCCTGCTGCCAGGTACCCTGGATTCAGCAACAGGCCAGCATCAAGGAGCTTTTGCCGAGCTCTAAGCAGAGGCGAGCCAGCACTCGATCCCTTGTCCCCCGAAGTGCAGGGGTGTTTGGGCCAGTTCTCAAAGTTTAGAGCCGAACTCCTGGGGTTCTCTAGCTGCGTGAATAGACGACTTTAACTGTCACTTAACTAGGCTTGGAAGGCAAGAGCCGGTGGCGGTGAAGGGAGGTGAAGAGGAGAGCTGTGGAGGGGGGAGAAGCCTGGGGGGCTGGGAGGAACCAGAGACTTGGGAAAAGGTGCGAGATGGAGGGAGGAGAGCTGTAAGTTTCTAAGGCCAGAAGGGACCATTCTGATCATCCTGTCTGCGGGCCTGCATGGAAAATTCAAATTCCCAGCCCCCACTGCCGATGCGGAGACCACCAGCTGGAGACTGAGAGGGGCCTGGAGGGGGCTCAGGCCAATGCTGTTGGTCTGGGGCGGGGGGCAAGAGGGGACTCTTGAGAGCTGCACAGCTATCACAGTGCTGCAGGGGAGCATTTTGTCCACTGGCCTGTGCCTCAAGCCATGAACCAAACCTGGGTGGGGAAAGGGCCCCCCTCCTTTACCATTAGTGGGCACTGGTTTTTCTCCCCCCCCCATTTAAACCTCTCCTGCCCTGGCGATACCAGACTCGGGGGGCGGGAGGCCCAGGGAACAGATTGAGGTGTCAGGAGGAGAACTGAGGCAGCGGCTGCTGTAGGTGCTGTTATGGGTGGGGAGGCCCCAGAAATCCTGCTGGGCAATGGCACGGCGTGGGCTGCCTCCAGTCTGTCCACACGTGGACAGAGCCTCTTAGCTGTCCCAGGTTGCCCCAAGGAGCTTGCTGTCCGGACAGAGGATGTGACTCACTCAGAGTCGCACGGCAGGTCTGTGTCAGAGCTGGGAGTTCCACCCAGGTCTAGGGTGACCAGATGTCCCGATTTTATAGGGACAGTCCTGATTTTGGGGTCTTTTTCTTATATAGGTTCCTATTACCCCCCACCCCCTGTCCCGATTTTTCACACTTGCTGTCTGGTCACCCTACCCAGGTCTCCTGGCTCCCAGTCCAGTGCTCCAGCCACTGGGTTGCACTGCCTGTCTGGTAACTCACTGAGCAGGTTAAGGCTGGGCAGGCAGGGAACACAATCCAGCTGTGACATCGTGGGACTTAATGTACGAATTAGCAGCAAATTAAGGATTTTAGAGTCGTCTTTTTCCAGCCCAGCCCTGCTACACGTGAGCAATAATCAGGGTATCGAACAGCAGAGTTGACAAGTAGCCGTGGAAGTGCAAAGTTGTTGTGCTCCCTCTTTGACTTCCCAATTGAGATGTTTCCCTCTTTGCAATCCAGCTGGAAAAGCGGAGATGGAAACCTTCTGCTCTTCCAGTGCGCTCTCACGTCACTGCGTCTGCATCCTGCAGGAGACCCCCTGGCTAGTCTGCCGGGCGGAGTGAGGGGTAACGGGGTGTTGACAGCAACTCTGCAACATGGAACTAGTCACAAGATCCTCAATCGAGAAACTGCCAACAGCCAAGATTCCTGACTGACCGAGGAAACGGTTGTTTAGCTTGAGTTCAAGTCAAACACATTTGATCTTTCTCTTTTTCTTGCTTAGGAAAGGTCAGGTGGGGTCAGCGGGTAGAGACTTACTGTTAGGGTCCAACTTTGTTATTAGACAGACAATTCTATAAAACTAGACATGGCCTGCAAGCATCCCACCTCGGGTGCGATGGGCTTGGCTGGGCTCTCCCTGAGACAACCTAGGTGCGCTGGGAGTGGCTGGAGGAGAGGCAGTAGGTGCAGCAGCATGCTTCCCCGGTCACTGGTCCTGAACTAAGGTCCCAGTGTGATGGGAGGGATTCTGTGGTGCTTAAAGTGCTTCTCTGCCTGATTTTGAGCAGGAGCTTGTACCTGGGTCTCCCACATCCCCGGGGGCTGCCTTTACCACCGGGCTCTTGGCTGTTCGGGGGGCTCTGCCTGAACAATTTGGAAAGGTCTCAGTTTTGTCCCAATGTGGAATAGGACTTTTTTTTTTTTTTTTTTTTTGAAATCCTGAATGTTTTATTCCTACCCAGCTCCAGCATCACCCCTCGATCCTGAGCACGGTAGCTGTGAGAACCTCCTCTGACACTCGCTGCAAGGGAAGGGAGGTCCTGGCTGCATTCAAACTGTGTAACTGTGATTCTAGTCTGCTGAACTAAAACATTTCTTGGCGTTTTGGCGGCATGCGCTATTTTCACTTTGTGTTGGTCTGCTGGGCTGTTGCCGTCTATCCTAGAGATGGATGCATTTCACTGGCAGAAACTTTGTTTTCATGTGTGTACACCTGTATGTGTTACATTGATGTATAATTCTGCCACACTCTGGCCTCCCAAATTCACACCTCCAAACGAAGTCCCGGGGCGTCCTACGTTTACTGGGAAGGGCAGATTTTGACCTCCAGTTTGTAATCAGTGTACAGAGTTTGAGTGCTTGGAGGTGTTCAGCGGACAAGTGCCGTACAACTGATATTAATGAGCAGAACCTCCCGGAGGCAGAAGTCACTGAATGACTTCCAGCCAAGTCCCACCCATTGCACGCCCTTAATCTGCAGGAACCCAAGGGACGCTGAGGCGGTGTGAAAGAGGAGCAGGCTGAACTGCGAGTGGGAGTTTTCCTGATTTCTGATCACTTCCCGGGTAAGAAGTAGCCCCATATGGTGGGAGTATGGCAGGCTTGGGATATTGCCCACCCAGTGGCTTTTCTTCTGAGAAAATGCAAGAAAACCAAAAAAGCTGTTGTGAACTGAAACACAAATTAATTTATGGAGATATACCTATCTCATAGAGCTGGAAGGGACCCTGCTGCCTTCACTAGCAGGACCAAGTACTGATTTTTGCCCCAGATCCCTAAGTGGCCCCCTCAAGGATTGAACTCACAACCCCCTGGGTTTAGCAGGCCAATGCTCAAACCACTGAGCTATCCCTCCCCCATTGATTTCCTGCCCCTGGAGATTTCCACTACTTGCATCCGAAGAAGGGGTATTCACCCACGAAAGCTCATGCTGCAAAACGTCTGTTAGTCTATAAGGTGCCACAGGATTCTTTGCTGCTTTTACAGATCCAGACTAACACGGCTACCCCTCTGATACCCTCCCCCATTGTGTGCTTTACTTTGTAAGCCTGTTTAATCCCCACACACAACAATAGGAAATCTTCACACGCATGTCCAATAGGAAATGCTGATAAGAACTGTCCCTACTCTACTAACTAGTTACTCCTTCCACTCCACTTCCCTGCCCTTAGCTAAGAACACACTTTTACCAACAAATTTGCTTTTTAGCACCAATCCTATTATGTAATTTCCAATAGTAAGGGCACTTGGCTGACGCTCAGCCGCCTGCAAAGGAGCACAGGGCTTTTAAAAATTGACAAAGTGCTGAATTTAACTGTTCTGTCTTGTTAGATTTTAAGATTTTACTTCCACAGTTTTCTACCATTTTTGTGCAACTCGGTCTTCTTTGAAAATATAGATCTGAAGTAGAAATCTGGATCTTCAGTGTTGAAATGCTAGAAGAGGAGGATTATGTTCCATCACCCACATTTCAGCCTCTGTTTCCTGTTCTGGTCTCTGTCTATGATCAGTCATTTTGGCTAAGTAGTTGGAATTATTCCATCGTTATTCTAAATCTTACTTTGCTTCTATCCTCGGGCGGTTCCAGTTCTTCGTAACTTAGATCAACCCAGCCTGCTAGTGAGACTGTCACAGTAGTGTCATCAATCTGTAATCTACGAAGGCCCTCTGAAATCTCCAATTGTTTTTGTGTCGAGTGGCTCTCTAGAGTCGTGTGTTGTATACAACGCGTGCTATGTTGTGATCAAAGTCCTGCTCAATGCTCATGGCAAATTTCAGCAACCTTGTGGCTAAAACTGTGGACGCAAACTTCCTGAGAGTGCTGCCCTGACTGGAAAAGTGCTGTAATCACTTATTTAAATTGCCTTCAATCAGGTCGGACCCAGGTCTTGTGCTGCGGCCTCCTGGCACTGCTGAGCTGGCAGATTCTCACTGGAGTGTTGGTGCAGAGGGAGGATTGCTCCAGAGGGAGGGCTGGGGCTGCAGCTGGGGTAAGTAGTGTGGCCAGGTGGGGGGGTGCCTGCGGGGACGTCTGCCCTGCACACCAAGCCTAGGTTCTGATTCAGGTTTGAGGCCAAGCCCCCTTTCCATCCACGTGCAAATCGGTCTGACTCGGGACAGCCAGTGCTCAGGACCTGAGTCCTAGGGCCCTGCTGGGGGGGTGGGTCAGAGCCCGAGTCCCGCTGTGACTTTTGCAGTGTGGACGCAGCTCGCGCCGCAGACCCAAGTCAGAAAGGCTGCGTAGTGCAGTGTGGACGTGTTAGCGCGCCGATGGGACCCTGGCCCAGCAGATTGTAAGTGCAGGTTTACAATGCAGTGCGGATGCTCAAGCCCGGGCTTGGAAACATCGAGTCTACAAGCCTGAGTCCCACAGGCCCAGGTTGACAGTGCAGTGTAGACGTACCCTTAGTGATCGCTTGCTTCTGCATGGGTGCCTTTGGGCCACTGGCAGCTGGCTGCTCTGCCGTGTGCCAGGGACCCAGCCTGGCACGCAGCCAGCCCAGGATCAGTGTGTCTTGTGTGCCCCCGTGCCCAGTGTGCAGCGGGTGTGAATGTGTTACGGCCCTAGCGTCTGAGTCTGTCTCTTTGGGCACATCGACACGTCAATACAAAACCCGCGGCACGGAGTCTCCGAGCCCGGGGCCGCTGACTCCGGCTCCCAGGGCTGGGGCCGTGGGGCTAAACGAACAGTGCAGACACTCAGGCTCGGGCTGGTTCCCAGGCTCGGAGACCCTTCCCCATCATGGGGTCTCTGAGCCCACGCTCCAGCCTGAGCCCAAACATCTACACTGCAATCCGATAGCCCCGTGAGCCCAAGTCAGCTGCGGATCCTTTACTGTAGTGTAGACGTACACTTGGCGTCTCCACTGCCCGGCCTTAGCTCTGGAGGACATTGTCCAATATTTAGGACTGAATCAAAGATGGTGGTCGTCCCAGAAAGGCCACTTCTGCCTTCCCTCATGGAGCTGCACTGCGCCGTGTGCCGGTGAGAAGCTGGGGCTATAGGGACCCCCTAGGGCAGTTAGCCGTCGGCCTGTGGAGAGCCCTCGTGAGGTATGTCTGGTTAGTAGCGTGTAGGAAGTAGATGAGCTCACAAAAGGGCACACTGGGTGCTTTCAGATACGGTCTCCCAGCTGCAGCCTGGCTCTGCGGTACAGCCGGACTCCATTTCTGACTGATTCTGTTTACAGAATTCCTGGGCCGGGCCCTGTTGCTTCACTTGAGTCTCCACAGAGAGCAGCCTCCTGTCCGATGGTGGCCGGTTGCCAATTTTCAAGAGAGATTAATGGAATGTTTGAAGCGGGTTTGCAGGGGGTGTTTCGGAGTAGAAAGGCAGTAAATCACACCGGGCCAGCCGGCACAGAGCTCAGAGAGGAACAGGCACAGAAAACAAACCCACCAATACCAAATCACTCAATAGGCAATTACTTCTAGGTTGGTTTGGTTTTTACCGTTTAAAAGGTTTATTTCACGTCTGTGCAATTCTGCTAGTATTAAGTATGGTACTTTGAGGACAGCAGAGCTCTCAAATAGTGGGTCCCCTGGCTAGCACTGGGCTTTGGGCATTGTTGTTTTAAACACCCACATACACTGAAAATTCTTCCTGGGAAGATAAATGAGGCTAATTTCTGGATGGGGAGGAAAGAATGCACGGCTCAAATAGTGGGGGAGGGGTCTTGCGGCACCATCAGGGACTTGTGGAAACTCCCTGAAGCTGGAGATGGTGTTTGGGAATGTGGGAGATGAAATTACACTGTCCTGGATATTTACTGATAAAAGCTAACAAGGCAAATCTCGTTTCGAATGCGTGCGCCAGTCACATCTTCAAGCACCTAAACAGAGGCTTTTGCTACATGAGGCTTAAGATACCATAAGGAATAATTGAGAGCTAAAATACTGTTGTTTTATGCCACAGTTCTGTGACAGGCACGCACTCGCTGTTGCTCCATTACTCACTGTTTTTTAAATTCTTATTGCAGAAGTGTTTCATACAGTCTCACATTCCCAGGTACTAGCTGAGGGAAAACACTACACATTTAAGTAGACCCTAAATTATTGAAGTGGTTTTATAGATGTTTGAGATGTGATGGGACATTGTGCACACTAAAGAAATACAAATAAATGTGGGAAGTGCTGTCCAGACGCATAGGAAGACATTCTGTATCCCTAGGAAAGCCTGTGTTAACCTGATTAATTCTAAACTAAAGAGACTAGAGCTTGAGATATATATAGGAATGCTCATACTCAGGGCATCTCAAAGCATTGTGCAAAGTGACATCACAGGTTGGTGGTGAAGAGACTTTACGTTTAACAGCAGCTCACACAGACAAGGACATGAGAAGCTTTTTGTAAATAGGGAATACTGACCAAAAAGTAGGATCTTCAGCTTTCACCTGGATGCCAACAAGAAACAAGCGAAAGGGACTTTGGTTTTGTCTCATGTGAAGGATAGTGCTGCCTGGAGCAGTCTTTCCCTCCACTCATGCACTGCAGCGTTAATACAGATTAACAGCTCCAGCCCTGGCATAGAATTTGATAACCTGACCTTTTCACCCCTCAGGAATGCTGCAATCCTATTAGAATCCTGTTACCATAGTCATTGTGTTAATTAGTTTTGCAATGCCAATAGCAAGATGTAAACGCTATTTGTCAATAGTTTATTCATTTACAAAATCTCAGCACATTCCTGTAACTAAATCCATTGTTCACTTTTTATAAACAGATTACAGAAAAAATGCTGAAATATCTGATCCAAGTCCAGAAAATGATTTGTCCAGTGTCTCTGCCAAATGCCAAGCACACCACGCGAGTGTGATCCAAAGTAATTTGTCAGACATAGCATGTGGCATGGCAGCAGTGTTGGCATCGGTCTCATCGCACTTGTCTGCACTTGCCAGCCCAGGTGGTATTGAGCAGTTGATTAATTCGCCGTGAGTGAAGACGTCAAGCAGGGTTTGGTTGTGAAGCACTGGAAAGGCACACTGCATCCCCTCAACCGCCCCTTTGTATGTCCCTATCCAGGTAGGGAACCAAAGCATTTTGCAGTCGCAGTTCCAGGGGTTGTGGGATAGAAACATGTATTTCAGCTTGGGCAGCTCTGCGAACAAGTGCTTGGGAAGGGAACTTAAATTGTTTTTGTTCAAGTGAAGGAATTGCAGCTTCTTTAAATCGGAGAAGGCAGCGTGGGAAATGGAGGAGATGTGGTTGTTGTTCAGGTACAGGTTTCTCAGGTTAAGCAGGCTGTTAAAAGAGCAGTTGATTCTGGTGATTCTGTTGGCCTCAAGATGCATGGTCTTGAGCTGGATCAGACCATTGAAAAGCTGATTAGGCAAATCAGATATATGATTGTGTCCTAAATCTAACACCCCCAGCCTGTTTAGCATTGCGAAGGCATCGTTCTGAATCGTCCAGATCCGATTCTTCCGGAGGTTCAGCTCGTACAGGGCTTTCAGATCCTTCAGAGAATCTCGGCCTATGGCTTCAATGTGGTTTCTTTCCAAAGACAGTCTCGTGAGGCTGGACAGGCTTCTGAAGGCTTGCGGGATGTAACGCAGGTTGTTGGATGTTAGGTCAAGTACCTGTAAAGAGAGCAAATACGAAAACACCAATGGGTGGATTTCGAAGATATTGCAGCTAGCTAAATCCAGGCTGATGAGGTTGGAGAGTCCCCTGAAAGTATTAGCATGCAGGTGTGTCAAGCGTGAATTCCAGCTGAGATCCAGCTCCCGTAAATTGCTGAGGGCACTAAAGGTTCCCGGGTACAGGAAGGTGAGGTTATTGTGATCCAGCCAGAGGCGGCGGAGGAAAGTCAGATTTTGGAATGTGTTGGCAGTAAGAATCCTTAACAAATTGTTAGACAGGTTTAAAGAAACGGCAGATGCTGCTAGTTCTGCAGGAAGAGTTCTCAGTCCGGCTTTGTTACAGCGTATGGTGTCCTCAGGAGAGCACGTGCACACGCTAGGGCATGCAGCCACAGTCCCACCCAGGCCAATCCTCGCTGCACAGGTAAACAGAGAAATAATAAGGAAGAACATGACCCATCAGAACCCCAACCCCACATCGACTGTTCTATAGTTCCTAAAGAAAGGGTGGGAGAAAGGAGCACATACCTTCTGGAGAAGTGACTAGCAAACACTGCAAGGCTAATTAGGCTGTGTTCTGAACACCGGTGAAATTAAATCAGGCAGCTTAAGACGGCTGCAGCCCAGTGGGGCTCAAGTTCTTAGGCAGACAAAAGCTGCTTTGGCGTTTCTGTTTTGTAAGGAATACGGCTGGGAACTAGGAAAGTTCTTCAGCCCTGCGCTGCTTTCAGATACCGGGCTGGTTTTTCCTGCCCCTCTCTCTAATGGTAATAGGGAACAACGAGCTTTGCTATAGAATCTGCTCTGCCAAACCTGCCACTTCCCAGTGCCTAGAGCTCTCCCACAGCAGGATGTTCTCTGCTCGCAGACCTGGCTTGGCAATTTCACTGAAGTACCAGTTGTCAACAGGCAAAAGCTGAGGGCGCGTCAGGCCTGGAGAAATGTGGATACAAATAGTGCTGCTGTGCAGGATCAGTGTTGGATGCAGACAGGCCCCCCCCCCCCCAGGCCGCTCCTTGTAAAACTGGGGTGCCACATCCATGCCCAGCACTTGTCCCAGGTGCTGCTGCAGCCGCGCCCTGAATACACCTCTGGCCATGCGGCTGCATTACTGTGTCGTACAGCAGCAAGTGGGGGGAGGGAGAGCTCAGTGGTTTGAGCATTGGCCTGCTAAACCCAGGGTTGTGAGTTCAATCCTTGAGGGGGCCACTTAGGGATCTGGGGCAAAATCAGTACTTGGTCCTGCTAGTGAAGGCAGGGGGATGGACTCAATGACCTTTCAGGGTCCCTTCCAGTTCTATGAGATAGGTCGGTATCTCCATATATTAAGTGCACCGCTGGGAAGGGATTGTCTGCAGTAGCTGCTGCTGCAGTTCCTGTGGAAGTGGGTATGTGAACGGGAGAATGGTCGGGGGGGGCAGATCACCAAGCGTTCCCTGAAGGTGTGACTGAGCTGGGAGGACTGACCACAATGCTCTGACTGCAACCCCGATCTCCTGTCCTCGCTGGCATTGCAATGGGGTGCAGTGAAGAGATGCAGGGGAAAGGGGGGGGTAGGTGACCAGAACTGGCCTGGCACTGCTGTGCCCTGTTGACAGTAGAGGAGTAGGGAAAATTGTCATCAGCAAATGCAGATGAGGTGAAACCAAAACTTTGTGCCGCAACGTATCAGTGACAACCAAACCTTCCTCCGAGCCGGGCTCTCACTCAGACAGCCTCTCCTGCTGGAGCTGCTCCACTTGGTGTAAAGAATTAAACATTCCTTGGGTTGGGTCAGAGCGAGAGAGAGACCCGGCCCCAGAATGGCCAATAGCCCAGTGGTGAAGGCACTCCCTGGGGATGTGGGAGACCCAGCATCAAGTGCCCGCTCTGAATGCGGCAGACCGGGTGGATGGCCTCACCACTGGGCAATAGGGCATTCCGGGATGGGGGACCATGGCCATGCTAACAGGAACTGCTTTAAAATAGCATCTGTGCCAACTGTTTGCTAAGGTGGGGGGCAGCCATAGTACCTGGGGAGCAGGCGAGGCCCCCTGGGAATGAGCCAAGGCAGCATTTGTGCGGAGTGGCCAGCTTTAAATGCAACCTCTTATTAGATACAACTGATCTGCAGCGCTTGTGGCCCTGACATAAGCGGGTATCCTGCATAACGAGACAGTTGAATTAAATGGTCTAATTCAACTAGACTTTTTCTTCCCTCCTTTCCCCTTCAAAGGATCTCCTGCTGCTCCAGCCCTGGGGAAGGAAGTGCATGGCGCTCATGCTGATACCAAACCAATGGGAAACAAAACCACAGCCGATCTGCCCCCGAGGCGCTCAGACACTGGGGTTCATGCTCTTGTAAACGTCTAGTTCATGGGCACCACTGCCTGTGCACTGCACGGGGCTGACAATCACATTTTACTTTCCTCAGCCTCGGTTTGACACGGATTCAGCTGGCAGGCCAGCTTGTGTCAGAGTGATGGATGCTTTTGGCAGCCTGGAATGCACTTTAACGTGAAATGATCCTGACACAGTGACTGCTTGAGATAAGGCCTGACTGATTGACTTTTCATTTGAGCAAAACCAGATGCATGCTTCTTGGGACTCTACTCTGGCACCAGTTCTCCAATGCCCAGCCCAGCCTCACATAAGCTGTCCACAGTTTAGACTTTGCAATGAGCAACATGGGAGCGGATCTGCCAGTGACTTCAGCCGGGCTCTGCATGGGCGTAAGAGTTCATTTCCATGATCTCACTGCAAGACCAGGGCCTTAGGATGTAAGTTTACGCTGTACAGTGCAAAAGGACTATTTCTCCCTATGTGTTCAGATGGCGCCTGGGGGGTGCTATGGGAATTAAAGCTCTGAGAATGACCAATTTTTTGGTTTAGTGACTGAACCGAAAAATGGGGGGAGGGGAGAATCATTTCAGGTTGAACACCACATTTCTTTTGACCTGAAACGGGACATTTTTGTTTCTGAGTGTTTTTTCTTTAACTTTTTTACAAATTTTTAAAATAAAATTGAAGTAAAATTTGAAATGAAGAGTCATTTCTAATTGAAAAGTTTGAAGTGTTTAATTTAAAAATTGTTAAAACAAATCACTTAGACCTTTTGGATTTTTTTACCAAACCAATTTGTGAAGTTTGGCTGTTAGGCAGTGGTTCCCAGGGCCGAGGGATGTACTGGCCACCGCTTCCCACAGCCCCCATTGGCCTGGAGCAGCGAACCGCGGCCAGTGGGAGCCGCGATTGGCCGAACCTGCGGACGCGGCAGGTAAACAAACCAGCCCAGCCTGCCAGGGGCTTTCCCTGGACAAGCAGCGGAACAAGTTTGGGAACCACTGCTGTTAGGGTTTGGAGGATTCAAATTAACACACTCTTTCCCCCCCCCCCCCCCCGAATGCTCATGTAAAAGGAATGAGTTCACTTTGGGGGGATCTCCCAATGGATTGCCTCACGGACCCCTCTCCCCTCCAAGTCCGGAGAGCAGCAATCTGCATTATGGTGGGGTCCTGGTGGACCGGGATTGGTCCGGCTAGGGGCCATGGCAAAAGTGCTAGGCCTACCCAAAAGGGCTAAGCAAAGGTCCCGGCGAAAGGCATGGGTCTGGGCCTAGTACTCTGGCTACTCCTGTAGTGGTTTCCTCCTTCGAGGTAATGGGGTTTGCTCATTGCAGTCTTATAACGCTGTTCATGAGCCAGCCTGCGACCCGAGCATTCCTGCGCTTTGGGGCCTGCTTGAACTCTCGACCCAAACCCCAGTCTCTGTAATGGACTGAACGAGAACGTGGAATCCCGGCCGCTCTGCACGTTGAGGCACATCCAAAATCTGGATCCAGACCCACGTCTCAGGTCTGGGGTGTCGGCCCAGCTCCATCTATAGTACGTGGGAGGGGTGGAGGGTGGTCTCAGTTGGCATGACACAGCCTCCAATCTCAGAGGACCTCTGTACCCACATCCCCCCCAGGGAAGTCCCCAGTCCCCCCTTGCTCCCCCCAATACAGTACTTAGTAGGGAAACACTGGGCTGCCGTTAGAAAGAACTGGTGTGGATTACAGCGCAGACCCATTGTCAGACTCCACCCGCCTCAGAGTGGAGAATTTATCTGAGTCGTGGTGAATATCTGAGAGGCCTCTGGGGGCTAATTATCATATCTCTGGCAGCTGATGGCTGGCAGTGAGAGATCTGATTGTTTAGCTTAAGACGCCAAGTTGACTAGACAACTGATCACAGCTGACATGGTAACAAAATAACCAGTGACACAATCTCTGCTCTTTAATTTTTAATGATTCCAGGGTTGTTGGTTTTTCTTCCCTATACTGGAATTCACTAGTTTTAATCATGGCTTTTTAAAAGCACCGTCTCCCTCAATGTCTCTGTTCCTTTATGCTTTTTTCCCCTTTGCCATTCATTTCTCTGTCTGTTTTCAACCCCTTCTTGTCTCAGCTTTTCCTTTCTATATTCTCCAGATTTTCGTTTCCTTCCATTCCTCCCTCTTCCCTGCATCTCTCACAATGGTCTGGCTCCCGTTCGGCAGAGAAACAAAAGCCCCATAAGAACCACTCTTCTCTGGAAGCTTGGCTGGGATTACAGAGTTGGGTAATGGCCTCCACCTCCCAGCTGGAAACAACACCATTTGTTTAACTAGGAGGACATGTGGCAATTTGCAGATGTCCCTCCTAGAGGCCAAATGCTGATTTTTTTTCAGCCCCAAACCTGAAGGGTCTGGCTCTGTGCAGGAGACTTCCCTGAGGGTTGGGGGATAGAACCTGTCCCCCTCCCCCAAACAGAGCACAGACACATACACTCTGGGGCCATTAGCTAGACCTTTCTGGCTGTTTGCATCCGCGCCCATGTCTGGAGTATTGGCTAGTGCGTTCTGACAGCACCGATCCAAACACATTCCTTCTTCCCAACCCTGTGTGCCAACACGCACTGTGCAACCGCAGCACGTTGTCTTGTGCACTATTCCCCGAGGCAGTGTCCCTCTGGCTGCTCCCTGGCCTAGGTCAGCAGAACTGCAACCGTCTGGTACTTTGGAGACCTTGTGTGGGCCTCAGCAGGCGGGCAGGGGTTACCCGTCTCGAAGTGGGCTGGCAAGCGGCTTTGTTTTTCCAGCCAGGGATGTTCCGTTTCTGTTCTTGTTTACTTTTTGTAGCTAGCTCATAGTGAACAAGGTAGATCAGCTGATGTGCTGCCCGTCTTATTTACAAGTGCTCTGTGCTTGTTTTCGTGTCTCCAGCAGCTCTGCTCATGGGAGGGCTTATCCATTCCTCAACCACTCATCTTCTGGGCATCTTGACATAGCCATTCTCAGGGTCCTGATTTCAACTCTGCTCTCTTCCCTTTCATGCTGGCTGTTTTGCAGTTAATTTCTTAATGGAAATTTTCAGATATCAAAATTTATACTGCTCTTAGAATTTTTTTTTTTTATTGCCAGATATTTCCTAGTGGGACTAAAACTTAGTGGGACAATAGAACCATCTGGGGCCTAGGAATATACTGTTGATTCAAAATGTTCCTTAAACAGACAGCGGTTTTGGATATCATAAATATCATATTTATATCTTGTTATGGCTTCAGTGATTCCATTTCCTTGTCTGTTTATAGCCCTTTTATAACTTCCAGATGCATGCAGTGGTGACAGCACTGTTAGGAGACAGACAGCCACTGCAAGATGCTGCATCATGCAGCACCATTTTTTGATGATTGCAGGTTGGCCCTGTGCGGCCTCATGACGTGCAAAGTTGCCTATGCTTCGCGCTAGCTGTGAAAATAATGCATGTTGCCGTTATGCCAAATGTTGCTTGATTTTAGCTATGTTTCCAGCTAGTTCGATGCAACCTGCACTCTGCTTCTCAAGCACTCCATGTTCACACAGTATACTGTACCTAGAGAGGTTTTGTTTTTGTGAAAGCCCCAGGAAATCAAGGCTGCTCAACTTGACAGTAACGCTATTATTTACATAGTGCCATAAGTGTGTGTGGGGCTTTACAGACAGGTCGAAGACGAGGTTCCTGCCATGAGGAATTTCCAGTCAAAGGGTCACCTTCTGCTCACACTCCTGATTTTTGTTACTCCTGATGTACTGTCTTTCATTTTGTTTCCACCATGACCAGTAGCGGCGCCAGCATTTCCGGCGCCCTAGGTGGCGGAAGGTCCCGCCCCCGAAATGCCGCCCCCAACAGCGGCGGCGGAAGGTCCCGCCCCCAAATTTCCACGGCCGGCCGGGGCGCCGGCGCCCCTCAAATGTTTGCACCCTAGGCGACCACCTAGGTCGCCTAATGGGTTGCGCCGGCCCTGACCATGACACATCTGTGTCTTATAGCCAGTCTCCTGGTTATTTTCTCGAGATGAGGGCCATAGATTTTAGTGTTTCACAGGGATTATTTCTTTTGTCCCATTTCTGCTTCTGGTATTAATGTTTCCTGTTTTGACTGTTCTTCAGACAGCGATTTGGATGCTCCCTGGGATTTATTTCCTAGCAGACCCACTGCAGAGGCTTTATGGAGCTGGAGATGTCTAATGTCCTGCTTAGTATTTTACTCAAGCCATGATCCACCTGTTTGGTCTCGTTGCTAATATTTTCCTGTCCTATTTAGGTTTTGCTGTTGACAGTATTAGAGGTGAAAGAGCATCCATGGAGGAGTGGCTGGTTTAAATGCGACTGCCCCGGATAGTTTCATTCCATTGTGCCAAACTCTCTCCTGGTCTCTCTCTCATACTATTAGCATCAGCTACTTCTCCTAGTGTTTGGTGAGATTGTTGTGCCTTGTGGGTCCAATGAGCTATAAATGCAGCAAACCTTATTTCTTACCTCTAAATGAGGAGAGATGGAGCTAGGATAATTTTGGTACTTTTTCTATTTGACTGCAGGAACAGTGAAGTCTTACTAGTGTTGTTTGATTTGTATTATCATAGGGCTTCTTGGTCCGTATTTCCACCATCAGGACCAGCAGTGCCATTCCAGAGAGAGGAGAGCATGGAGACCTCCCCATGCAAAGCCAGGACCAGAGATGATGGGCCCAAGTAGAACATGGGTAGTCCATCCAGAACCCTGGCTTACCGCAGCCTGCCCCGTCCCTCCAAAGAGACTCTGGAGGCCGTGCCTTTCCACAGGAAGTGCCTTTGGACAGTGGAGGGGATAGATGAGCGCCCACATGGCTGCATGTTAAAAATCCCCAAACCTGTCCTGGACTGTCTCATTCTGTTTGTATGAAGTGTTGTGAGAAAGCAGCTGTGGGCAGGTCACTCTCAAGGTGAATGTGCAAAGTGGCCGCAAGCCAGCGAAACATAAAGGCACGTTTTGTTTCAAAAGTGCGTGTGCTCTCGGCAAGTCCCTGGGACTCCTGGCATGTGGCCGAGGCGGACCTTGCTCTCTGACTTCGGGCATCCTGTTCTAAGTCCATCCGGAGTGGGACTCTGCTGTGGGTTACCTACATTTGATGCAATTTCTTGGGGAGAAGATTTACATGAGTTTTCCCCATGTTTTTCCTAAAAGAAACAAATTAAATCCACAAATGCCTTGTGCATCTGGAGCTGCATGGAGGAATTTGGCAGGCCAAGGGGGTTTTAACCTCAAGAGTACGACTTGACAAGCTGCTAGAACATTTTGAAATATTACATTGTTTGGAATATTCCAGGCGAGGGCTGGGAAAGCAGCAGATATCGGCTTCCCCGTGAAACCCCAGACACAAACTCTTTAACGTACATTTATTAATTTACAAAAACAATATGATGAATTATGGGTTCATATTTACTCTCCTTAATCAGCTTTTTTTACTGTTGTAATTTTCTAACCAACCCGTTGAAAGTTTGGGCCGGATGTTAGCAAGATGAGCCTCTGGGATGTTAGCAAGATGAGCCTCTGCTCAAGATGAGCACCGTTAGACGTGCAGGGCCCAGCCTTCTGCTGAAGTGCACGTGTACGTGTCCAACGCAGGCTCCGAGCTGGGTTAGCTTTAGGTAAGGGGGCTGAAACAGAAGGCGCTTCCTGCTCATCTGTCCATCAGTAGGGCTGGGTGGCCTTGCCCCTGCCCCCGTCCCCCAAAATCTGCAGGTTGCCTGTCATTTGTCTGAGAGGAAAGGGCCATTTGCCGCCATGCATCAGGCTGGTCTTCCCAGCTGCTGGAGCCCCTCGAAAGCATGGTTCCTGCTCTAGTGGGTAAGGGCCGTTTCACCCTGGGACTTGCACCAGGAGAGTGCTCAGTGGAAATCAACTGGTCGCCCCGCCCGCTCCCACCCTGTGGGCCTGGATTCCTGTGGGATCTCTCTGGGGAGCTTCTGGGGAGTCTAGAGAAAGGGGGAGTACACTGCCAAGCCCCTCCTCCTTAGGTGCCCCACCAGCCCAGCTCCAGAGGTCTCTGCGGAACGGGTGTGCGAGGAATATGGCCAGTGTGCAAAGACCCACCTGGTCATGATGTTTTCGCCTGGAGCTGGAGCCAGAGGCCATACCTGTTTTGGGCCTATCCCTCGGCTACTAAGGGTACGTCTGCCCTGTAATCTGAGGGACGATCCCAGCATGGGTGGACGTAGCTACCATAGCTTTCCCCATTCTAGCATGGCAACAAACAGCAGCCTAGATGCTGAGACGCTGGCTTCCCTGTGGGCCGTGCAAGCGCGCTGGGGACCTTGGGTACATCCTCCCATTGCTAGCCTCTGCTGCTGCGTCTATGCTTCTGTTTTTAACCCTGCTGCGATCACGTTCAACCTGGCAATCTGAGGCTATTCTGAGACAAGCCAATGGTGAGGTTTTAGGCGTTCCCAGAGGTATTGGTAGGGCAGATAGAGCAAGTATCCATGAGGAACTGAAAAGGATCTGGAGAAGAAAACACTGTTTATATTTCAATCTAAACAGTAATTTGGTCTCCGTATCATGCAAAATAAACTTTCACATGCTACTGATTTTTTCCCTTCGTTACAAAGCCTCTCGGCTGTTTGAACAAGCAGGGCAAAGGCGCTGGCAGAAGGGGTTATGTACAGTGCAGCTGGCAGCAAGAATTATGGCTGCGGGGTGACGTTCTCTCAACTCCCGCCCAGGAGCACATGAGCACAGGGCTATCGAGCAATGATGTGGGCTTGTGGAAATGTGCAATTTTTCTCATGCGTGCGAGGCACATGGTGTCAGCTGCAGCTCTGAAAAGAGTCGGGTTTGTGTTGTGCGCATGTGCCAGGCGCTCTCTACGGAGGTGTTCGGTGCTAATTATCCAATAGAGAGCACGGCGCGCCTAGTGAAATATAACCCTCGTTACGGCCTTCAAAAGTTACGTTCCTCCTTGTAGCGCTGGAGCATCGTGATATGAGCGAGGTGAACATTTTCATTTTCAGTGGTTTCTAATTACATGGCGCCCTCTAAAAAAAATTGTGGAAAATTTTCTGTTTTAAATTTTTTTTCAGATTTTTTTTTTTTTTTAATTTTAAACCTGAACATTTTTAGACTTTTTTTCTGTTGTTGTTTTTGTTTCTGCCCCTTCTCCCCTGATCTTTTCCAGTGGCTAAAGAGAAAGAAGGGGGAGGTGGAAACCCCCCCCAAACTGAATTAAAAATGAGAACAGGTTTTTTTGGGTTTTTTTGAAAACTAATTATTTTTCATCAATCACTGAACATTTTTGAAACTTCCCATGAAGAATTTCAAGAGAACAAGGTTATTTTTTTTTTTAACCCCCACCCCCACCCACCATTTTTCAGCTGGCTCTGATTCGGATTTACGGTCCACACATTTTAGAGCTGGTCCTGTGGTAGTGGGGATGTGTGGGCGAGGGAGTTACCCTGGAGGGAGGGTGAATTCTATATCGTCCTTCCTGAAAGATGCGTGTGATGCTCTGGATTCAGGATTGCAGCTGTGCTGTTTATCTGTCCTTGGCATATGGTTTCACTGGGACACTCGACTGTTTTTGTTTCATACGTTGATCCCCAGAGCAGCGTCACTGTTGTATCGGTAGATTTTCAATCCCGGGCATGTCTGTTCGGTCGTTCTGTCCATGAAGCACTGGCTTAGGTGCGCTGCAGTGAAAAGAGGGAATCAGGGAGTTTCTCTGCTTTTCAATCATGTTGTTTTGTGCGGTAAGGGCCAGGTTTTATGACACGTTGAATCAAAAGCAAGTCTGCCAAGCAGTGTGGTTGATTTGCTTTCTAGGGAATGGGATGTTTGTGCAAGGAGCCAGCACTGGAAGCTGAGACCTTTGTGTATTGGCTGATCAGGTGCAGCAAAATCATCCCCATTCACACGTGTTCTCCTTGGCCATAGGCTCCACTTGGAGTGAGAGGGTGGGTCAGTCTCCAGGGCGCACTGAGCCCCAAGCGTCTCTGCAGACGGGTTTTTAACAGCATTAGCTGGATTTCCGAGCAGATGTTAACTCTGCCATCAGGGGAGCATGGTGTGGCGTCTCCCCTCCCCTGGTCTCTTGAACGGATCCCTTCCATGCCGCTTGGCTCAAGAGACTCCCCTGGTCTCTAAGGGAGTGTGCATTGGAGATACTGTTTGCTCTATTCAGCTACCCCCACAGAAGGGAGGTGATCCCTGGGTCCCCTGGACTGGAGCCCAGGTCTCCAGCTCTTCGTGGCTATTGCATAGGTCAGCAGTTCTCAAACTTTAGCAATCCAAGGACCCCCATTTTGATTTAAAAATTTTCACGGACCCCCCAAGCCGGTTTCTCATTTTCCCCAGAGGTGCTCAACCCCCACTCAGCCTCAGACCCCTTCCCCATTCCACCCCTTCCCCCAAGGCCCCACCCCTGCCCCTCCTCTTCTCTGCCTCTTTCCATCCCTTTCCCCGAGCATGCTCCTCCCCCTCCCTCCCAGCACCTCCTGCATGCCGCTGAACAGCTATTCCCTGGCATGCCGGAGGCATGTGGAGGGAGCGGGAGGAGTGGATCAGCGGGGCTGGCGGTCCTGAACATGACTCGCGGACTCCCCTCTCCGTGGACCCCAGTTTGAGAACCGCTGGCATAGATGGTCCGTTTTCAAGAGGGCTGCGAGTCATCAAGCCGAGCGGCCAATAACGCTGCGTATGGAGCATTGCAAACTCTGCTCCGCACAGAGCTTATGAAACCCGGATCCCAGCAGGCCATTTTCCCCTACGGATTGTTCCTCGCAATATGAGCTGTAGCTCACAGTCCTGCCGGGGAAGGCACCTGACTGGACTGGTTCTGGGTAGTGCTTCGGCATGATGAGAACAAAGCCAATATCCTGCTGGCTGCTGAAAGCGTTTGGGGCTGGAGGAGGGCAGGCCAGCGCAGATAACGAGGTGTCCAAGCCCTACACAGGGCAGCAGATGTGGCGTGAACAGGGCCTACACTTCTGCACACCCTGTCACCCCGTGCACCTGTGGATCCAGGCCCTATTGGGGATGTGTGGGCAGGTTTGTGGTTAATCTGTTACAAGTGGCAGAGCCCAGTCCCATCTGGGTTGGCAGAAGAATCTCCTTCCCTTCCCTCTCACACGGCTTGCTCCGGCCTGGGCTCTGAGAGCTGACCCTCGCTGGCTTCCCCTGCAGCAGAAAGCACAGATGCAGTTGTGTCAAGGCACTAGGCTGGCGTTCAGGAGCTGCGCGAGCATGTGACACATGGGTAGAGGGTCAGAGCTGAGCCCCGGATGGCAGTTCAGGTGCATGGCAACAGTCAAAGTCTTTTGTGTTTGTTCCATGCTGGAGCAAAACCAGAATGTTTCAACCCTCTGCCCCAGGCTGGACTCGTGTCAATGTCCGTTTTTGGATGGATAGTGGAGCTGGTGACTTGGGGAGGGGGGAGGTGGCTGTGTCCATCCTGCTGGTCAGAGCACTCCCCAGGCATGAGGAAGACCAGGTTCAAGTCCCTGATTTGGAGTGAGCTGGCTCTGAATTAGGCGGAGCAGGGACTCGAACCTGGCTCTTCCCAGTCCCAGCCAGTGCCCTAGCCAGGCGATAGAGTGTGAGAGAGACTCTCTCTCCCCTTTCTGATGAAAACGTTATCAAAAGTGATACGTCTCCACGACCCGGTGAGGCTGGGAGGGAACAGCCGAGGGCCATTCCCACCGGCTCTGTAAGGGGTGTTGTGTTTGGTGAGCTGGCGCTAGCAAGAAAGGCTGCTCCAGCAGGCAGGGCACTAACAAACCAGGCTGCGTGTGGGCCCGAGGCAGGTCTGGCTGTGCCTCAGGGCCAGCTTCTCTGGGGCAGTATTTGAAGGTCAGGCTTGACAAAGCCCCGGCTGGGATGATTTAGTTGGGATCAGGTCCTGCTTTGACCAGGGGGTTGGACTAGATCCCTCCTGAGGTCCCTTCCAACCCCGATAGTCTGTGGTTCTGTGATTGTTACTGCTGCAGGGCTGAGTGCTCTCCAGGTCGGGGCAGGCAGTGGGCGGGATCTGGAGGGCGGCCTGGACCTTCTGCCCGCCGGTTGCAAAGGCTGCTGGCACTGCGGCTCCTGGGCACGTCTGAGGGAGCCGGCGCTCCGGAACCAGTGGTCTATGCGGAGCTGCAGGAGGCACGTAGACATGCAAAGGGGGCTGTGTCGTGCAATGAGGGAAGCTACAGCAGGGGGCAGCGTTGAGCATTTGAGGCAGAGAAGAGCTTTCTGCCCTCTGGGCATTTTTAAGGGCAATGTCCAGCATTGGGCCTGGGGCGCTCTCCGCGTGGCAAGGGTCCCTTCTCGTTGGGAGGAGCGGTCACGTAGCCCCAGCAGAGATGTTTGTGGCGGCAGAGAAAAGCAGACTTCTAACAACAGGACCAAATGTTTACAGCGCTTGTGAATGTTTAGCTTGCACCCATCCTCTTGCACGAGCGTCTTCAACTAAATAACGTACAAGTAAAAGAAGCACAAAATGGGAATGATGGGGAAGCACGTTCATGTACACAATTCCCTGTGAGTTGTATCTGGGTTTGCACATGCAGGCTTACAGCTCTGCCGTGCTTTTAAACAGTGGGCTTGTTGTTGCTTTACCTCGAAGCATGAGTCTTCTCTCTGCTCTGGGATTTGCTCTGCTGAAAACTTAGACACTTGTGCATCATCTCACAAGCAATGTACCTGTTTTAAGACACTTGGGTAATGTATGTCCATACTGTGTATCAGAAGGCAGCAGCCCTCTGAGTTTTTCCTTCACTTACAAATTAAATATTTTCCCACCGTGAGCTCGCCTCAGTTTCCCCTCCTGCTTCCCACAGTCTACATTATCTTCTGCACATTTTACTCCCTTTGTTGACTTTCCTGTTGTTTCTTTAATAAGCACAAACATCTACTGCTGAGAATCCTTTAAAGAAAGTGGGATTTCCCCCCTGAAAACCATTAACTACAGAGTGTGTGTGTGTGTGTGTGTACACCTCCCTAGTATAAGGAACCCACTATCTATGTTAGCAAAACAGCTCAATATGTTTATGCAAATTTCATTTTGTTCTTGTTTCTCTCCTCTTCTGATTTACTACGTGTACTCACATGATCTTGGATGGGGGATTCTCAATCAGGTTTGCTGCCAAAAAAAAGAAAAAATCAACAAACTGGCAAGCGTTCATATTTCAGTCCTGGAGTTATGTAGGTTAAAGTCTCCTGGTGGAGACAACAGAATGTATCAGAAAGAAAGCAGAGAGCTGGAGATGTTGCCTGCTAGAAGGAAAGTGGAATAAGGGACCACGTTATTCTATATCCATCTCCAGCTTGAATTCCGAGACTTTTAAGGTAAGTGGAAGTCACTTCTTGTTTATCTACTGTTAAAATTTTGTTAAAAATACATTGCTTTACCTACCATAAGGCAATGTGTCATGCTGCTTTAAGTACAATACTTTACAAAAAATAAAATAAAATAAATGATTCATTTCAGATTTTTTATTTTCAAGTGCAGACAGCTGAGCATGTAGAAACAGCTGGTGCTAGTTCATGATAATTTATCTAAAAGTAAACATAAAACAGTCCTACTGAGAGTAAATCAAACAGATAAGACTTCATGGCTCTATTTCCAACACTTCAAAAGGTTTCAAGATAGAGTAGGCATGAGAAAAAGGTGATCTATAAAGTTAAAAAACAAAAACCAAACCAAATCCCTCACCATGGTGGAGGAACTGTTTAATTAACAGTAAACTGAGTTTAAGATCCAGAGTGTGTGACTTTAAGTGAAGAAGCACTAATGTATTAGGATACATCCCTCTGCTGCCAATTTTATTCTTATTACATTATGATAACCGTGTATTTAAAAGTTCGTTTTACCAGATTTTTCTAGGCAGTGTATTATTTACTGTAGTATTAAAATATTTTGTGCAAACCATACGTGATCATGCATGAGAAGAATTGCCTAAAGTTGTTAAAATGATAGAAACCATTGAGATTTTTTGAGGCTGCCATTCACCCTTTGTTAAATAAAACAGCCTTGTTAGATCTCAGTGGGATGAATCCTGCAGTCCTTACCCGGCGTGTCTTACGGAGACCTTGGCTAGGTCTGAAACGGCTGGGCTGCATTTATACCTTGCAAGGATTTTTAGTAGCATAAATATAAATGGTTCCATGAGTATTTAAACAAACAGCAAGTGTCATTTTATCTTACCTAATGACAAATAATGGAATGTTAAAATTACATCCCTTTTTATTGATTAAACTCTTACATAAGAACAGCCATACTGGGTCAGACCAAAAATCCATCTAACCCAGTATCCTGTCTTCCGATAGTGGCCAGTGCCAGGTGCCCCAGAGGGAATGAACAGAACAGGGAATCATCAAGTGATCCATCCCCTGTCGCCCATTCCCAGCTTCTGGCAAACAGAGGCTAGGGACACCATCCCTGCCCATCCTGGTTAATAGCCATTGATGGACCTATCCTCCATGAATTTATCTGGTTCTTTTTTGAACCCTGTTATAGTCTTGGCCTTCACAACATCCTCTGGCAAGGAGTTCCACAGGTTGATTGTGCGTTATGTGAAAAAATACTTACTTTTGTTTGTTTTAAACCTGCTGCCTATTAATTTCATTTAGTGACCCCTAGTTCTTGTGTTATGAGGAGTAAATAACATTTCCTTATTTACTTTCTCCACACCAGTCATGATTTTATAGACCTCTATCATATCCCTCCCCAGTCATCTCTTTTCTAAGCTGAAAAGTCCCAGTCTTATTAATCTCTCCTCATACAGAAGCCGTTCCATACCCCTAATCATTTTTGTTGCCCTTTTCTGAACCTTTTCCAATTCCAATATACAATGTGACTAATGCTCTGCTTGGTGTGCACATGCAATAAACGTTGAATTGAAATTTCCCATGAAGTAGGTCCCCAAAAGCTGTGACCGAGGTCTGTCTTTTATTCCTGTATTTGTGGCTATATGTTGTAGTTGCTCCTGTGTTGCATTACTGAACTGAAGGCCAGTCCTGCTCCCACTGAAGTCCAGTGACTAAACTCCCACTGACTTCATTGGGAGCAGGAGCAGGCCCTTGCTTCCCTGACACGTTCTTCTCTTCCAGTGAATACATAGCGCTGGGAGGCAGGAGACGTGGGTTCTATTCCCTGATTTGTACTAGTCATTGTGTGATATTTGCAAGCCTTGTAGCCTTCTCCATGCCTTAATTGCCCACTCCATGAAATGGAGCTTTGCCTCGCTTGTGGGGTGGTTGGGAGGTGAGATGCATGTCTGTAAAGCGCTGTGAGCTCTTTGCATGGACGTGCAAAGACTGATTGTTTTATGTCAGCTGTGAGAGAGATGGGAAACAGGATGAGCACGTGGAGAAGAGAATCAGGAGAAACCCAGCCTGGGACTTGTCCTGAATCAATGGGCTTTCCCTTCTGCTGCCCACAGCAAGGACCTCCTCAGAATCTCAGAAAAAACCCAGAAGCTCATCCCTTTGCTAGGCCTAATTAGGACGTGCCATCACCTCTCTTTGGTGCTAATTGTACCCTGTCACTGGGATAGAAGCTCTGAGAATAGCAAAGGTGATTTTGTAGGCTACATTTGACTCTAACACTTGCTTTATATCTGCAGGTGAACAATGTGATGACAAAGGTGTCTCTAGCACAAGAATTTCCAGCAGTGAATATCTCCTCACCAATACCCAAGATGTACAGTAATTATTCCAGGCTCAACACTACGGAAGAAACGCTTCAAGATGTACATTCCTCTGCTACAAACGTATCGACTGAGCAGGTGTCTCCCTCCCCCTGTCCACTTCTATATTCAGATTATCAATTTACACTGATTCCGGTGCTCTACTGCGTTATCTTTGTCCTTGGGCTTGCTGGCAACAGTGTGGTGGTCGTGGTACTCTGCCGCCATCACGGCCCTAAAACCGTTGCTAATATTTACATTTTCAATCTGGCCATGGCCGATTTGTTGTGCCTAGCCACACTTCCCCTTTGGGCAGCCTATTATGCCTACGGATACAACTGGCTTTTTGGATCTGTGATGTGCAAAATTTCAAGTTCCGTTCTGTCTCTGAACATGTTTGCAAGTATATTTTTCATCACCTGCATGAGCATGGACCGATACCGGGCTATTGTCTATCCTATTCGATCTCAAAGGAGAACGCTGCAACAAGCTTCGTTGATCGCATTGCTTGTCTGGGGCCTCGCTTGTTTGTCTTCCCTGCCAACGTTTTATTTCCGTGACACGTACTTCATTGAAAGCTTGGGGGTGAATGCTTGCATTATGGCTTTTCCCTATGAGAAGTATGCAAAGTGGTCTGCTGGAACAGCCTTCATGAAAAACACTCTTGGCTTTCTGATTCCTTTAATTGTCATAGCCACCTGCTACGTGTGGATCTGGATGCACTTAATGAAAGCACGGGAATTCAGGAAAAACAAACAAAAGAGAGACAAAGTCTTGAAACTGGTGGCTGCAGTTGTTGTGGCTTTCTTAATTTGCTGGCTTCCATTCCACATTTTAACCTTTTTGGATGCCCTGGCTCGGATGAACATCATTAATAACTGTGACATTACAATAGTCATCGACACAACTTTGCCTTTTGGCATCTGCCTGGGATTTGCAAACAGCTGCATCAACCCTTTGTTGTACTGTTTCATTGGACACCAGTTCCAAGAGAAGCTCCAACATCTGTTTAAGCTGCGAGTCTATCAGTTTAACAGCACCAGACAAAGTTCTTCTTCAAGAAAAGGGAGTTACCTTAAAGAGGCCGAGACCCCTGGGGACTGTGACAAAGAAAGACTGAACTGTAAATCAACACTGTAGGTAGCAAACAGGGTTTCTTTGGGGCATCTGGACGCTATTAATGCCACAACACTGTCCTCTTTTTAACTCCATTTTCCATATTTTCTGGCACAAAATGTTCAAAGGAGAATTTATTTTAATGTACCTGGTTATCTACTTTACCTGCCTTTTGGCAAAGAGCAATGAATGTAGAATTTTTACGTAAGGTGTAATATATGTAAAAGAAACCTATACATGACATTTTAAAATATAAGATTGTATGTAGCTGGGGGCACGTGAATGCTGTTTAATACGACATAGGAAAGGATGACCAAAAATAATGCTAATAAAAGACTGTGCAATAGAGAAAAATGTGAATATTATACCCCCTCATTAAAATGTCTTCCTGAAAGAAAGAGTTTGGCATGACAAAAAGCTGTCAATCGAGCTGTAAAATGAGTAAAATACAGATATTACTGTACCTGTTTGTAAGAAAAGATTTTGTTCTGTATTTTATTTAGTGAAAGTATTTGATTAAGAAATCAGATCATTCATGCGTTCTGAAGGAGCCCTCCGCCCCACATTTTGAAAACACTGGACTTATTTCCTGTTTGTTTGGTTCTGGGACCATTGCAGCAAATAGACTGTAATTGGATCAAAACCAAACCCTTTCGAACATTGTCCCCGAGCCAGAACTATTGAAATATCTATTTTTGGAGGGGAACCTTTTGATTCAGGAAAGCTTTTTGGGTGGAGCAAGAGACACACACCTGCTCTACAGCCTGGTGGTTGGGGTCGTAGGCTGGGACGTGGGAGATGTAAGTTCCTGATCTTCCTGATTGAGAGCAGAGTTTTCCATCCCGGGTCACTCAGAATCAGGCAGAGCAGCGAGTGGGGCTCCCAGGCCATCGTCCTAGGCATCAGTCTGTGATACTGACCCATCACAGAACAGATACAGCCACAGGAAACATTGTGGGTTAGCCAAGATTTCATGTTGTCGGAAATGTTCTGACCTGCGCTAGGAATGAGCGGGGCGCTGGTTGAGTCTGGCGGTTAATTGCTTGGCAATTACTGAAACCCAGCGTGGTGCTACAGCCACACAAATAATCATTGGGATAATTGCCTGGTATTTAAAGGGACAGGGTCATGGAACGGATACTGAGCCTTTGATCTCCAAATCACCCCTTGCAAGGTCAGTAGTGAAGGGCAATATTTGGCACCTTTCTCATTCTGAGCAGAGAAGCCAAGCCCTGAATGAATCCGCAATTACACGCTAGAAATGTGAATGGGCCCCTCCACCACCTCTGCTCTCAGAATGAGAGTCGTACGTCTGTCTGGTCCATGCGGCACCCTTTACAAGCACTACGTTCTGCCTGCAGTCTCGCTGCCAGCTTGCAGAGGCCAAACCAAAAAGTTGTTTGGACTGAGAAACGTTCTGTGCCCCACATTTAAATCCAACTACGCTGAAATCTGTAGCCGTGTGCAAACAATTACTAGCAACCTCTGTGTGTGATCCTGGAAACTCCCCCTGCAGCAGATTAACAAACAGCCTGGGGTTCACTATTACTCCCTCTGGTGATTTGCACAGCTCTGCCGGGAGCTCTGGAGGGGGGGGGACTTGTCTGCTACACAGATATGGTAAGGGTAATTTAGAAGCACTGAGGGCCAGTTTCTGCCCTCAGTTGCACCCACGATACGCTGTAACCCAATGGAATTGTGTGCATGCCACAGAGGATGGAATTTAGTGGAGGAACTCCTGCTGTCAAGGATATTAATTCCCCCCCACAGACTGATTGAACTGTTTGTTTCTGCAGTTGCATAGAGATTAAGAACCTAAGAACAGCCACACTGGGTCAGATCATGGTCCACATAGCTCGGTATCCTGTCTCCCAACGACATATGCTTCAGAGGGAATGAACAGAGCAGGGCAATCATCAGGTGATCTGTCCCCTGTCATCCAGTCCCAGCATCTGGCAGTCAGAGGCCTAGGGATACCCAGACACCCAGATATGGAGTTGCATCCTTGACCATTTTGGCTAAAAGCTGGAGCTGGGCCTATCCTCCATGAGTTTATCCAATTCTTTTTTTGAATCCAGTTATAGTTTTGGCCCTCACAACATCCCCTGGCAATGAGTTCCACAGGTTGGCCATGCGCTGTGCGAAGAAGTGCTTCCTTTTATTTGCTTTAATCCTGCTGCCTTATTAATTTCAGTGGATGACCCTGGTTCTTGTGCTGTGTGAAGGGATAAATAACACTTTCACTTTCTCCACACCAGTCATGCTTTTATCGACCTCTATCATATCCCCCCTTAGTCGTCTCTTTTCCAAGCTGACCAGTCCCAGGCTTTCTAATCTCTCCTCATATGGAAGCTGTTCCATGCTCTTAATCACTTTTGTTGCTGAGGGGCAGCTACCAGCTGTGGGTCAGAATACTGGGTTTAGTCGGAGCGCTAGAGCAGGACAAAATAAATAGCCTCGGGCCCCAGGGAGCAGCTCCTGGGTGGGACGGGGGTCCTTCAGCACATGGATCTCCTCATGCCCATGCACAAAGATGGTCAAGCTGCCTCTGTGTTGGTTCCTCTTCGCCGCTCTGCGGAGCTGGGGATCCCTGAGTGGCGAGGGGCATGAAAGGGGGGTGAGGGGGATGTGCATGGACCTATCCCTTGGGGGATGTGCAAAGGGACAATACTCACACCCTCTGGGGCCCTTCCCACAGAGAAGTCTGAGGGGTAGCCAAAGATGGGGGCAGGGACCCCAGAACCAGTGCAGAGGCAAAGGGTCTCTGGCAGATCCCCTGGGACTGGGGTTTGACGGGAGAACCCTCTGCTCCTTTGAATAATTTGTCTCTCAACTCCTCCTCTCCCCCTATTGAAAGGGAGACCCTGGGGGAGCTGTATGCGGGGATTTCACCGTGTTCCCCCCCCCCAGAGGGGCAGAGCTGAGGGGGGAGGGGGTTCTACCTTATAGGGTCTGGCTCTGTCCTCACCAGCACTACAAACCCCAATTTCCAGTTTCCTGCTCCCAACTGCACTGCTCTCCCGTCTGCTTTCATGAACTGCGCGAACCTCCCGTCCGTGCAGCTGAGCTGAGCAAAGCAAAGGCCGAGAACAGTCATTACTGGGCACAGGCATTGTGAGTAAGTGACTTGTTTGCATACTGTACACAATAAGACAGCAATGTTTAGTACAGCGTGTTCTCCCTGAGAGGCCAGCAAGCCTGAGCATGTCTTGGCACCCACTCAGCAAGCTCGTCCATTTCCTCTGGATTTATTTCAGACAAGAATATTATCTTGCCATCCCCCAGCTGGCTCGTGTTATGTGGACACCCCTCCCTGCAGCCCCGCCCACATGGGCTGAGATGCAGCCGAGCTGTCGTAAAGGGAAACGAATGGCCTAATTGCGGAAATCTTTCCCCATAAAAGCGATGACATTTTAGTGTAACCTGAGGCTTCCCTCCGTGGACGTGCATGAGCCCCAAAGCATTCGAACTACAAATCCCTGAAGCCTGCGCTTGCTGTGGCCAGGCTTGCTGATGGGCCCAGAGCTTGCTTTCTCGGGGAGAATTCAGGGGGATTTTGTGGCAAGGCAGCTGTCCATGAACCTGGCCCTCCAGCTGTTCTGGGCTACTGTCGAGCTGGGCTTAGGCCGGTGTGTGGTCCGAATGCATAGCGCTCACCGGCTGCTGCTGGTCTTCATCTGGTGATGGAGACAGAGCAGATCATAGAATCATATCAGGGTTGGAAGGGACCTCAGGAGGTATCTAGTCCACCCCCCTGCTCAAAGCAGAACCAATCCCCAACTAAATCATCCCAGCCAGGGCTTTGTCAAGCCTGACCTTAAAAACCTCTGAGGATGGAGATTCCACCACCTCTCTAGGTAACCCATTCCAGTGCTTCACCACTCTTCTAGTGAATTTTTTCCCCCTAATATCCAACCTAGACCTCCCCCACTGCAACTTGAGACCATTACTCCTTGTTCTGTCATCTGGTACCACTGAGAACAGCTGAGCTCCATCCTCTTTGGAATCCCCTTTCAGGTAGTTGAAAGCAGCTATCAAATCCCCCCTCATTCTTCTCTTCTGCAGACTAAATAACCCCCGTTCCCTCAGCCTCTCCTCATAAATCATGTGCTCCAGCCCCCTAATAATTTTCGTTGCCCTCCGCTGGACTCTCTCCAATTTGTCCACATTTCTTCTGTAGTGGGGGGAACAAAACTGGATGCAATACTCCAGGTGTAGCCTCGCCAGTGCCGAATAGAGGGGAATAATCACTTCCCTCGATCTGCTGGCAATGCTCCTACTTATACAGCCCAAAATGCCGTTAGCCTTCTTGGCAACAAGGGCACACTGTTGACTCATATCCAGCTTCTCATCCACTGTAACCCCTAGGTCCTTTTCTGCAGAACTCCAGCCAGCTCAGACCTTGGTGATGCTGGTGGGAAGGGGAAACAGAGGAGGTGATCTCAGCCAGTTCAGACCAGAGGCTAGTTTGCCTTTCCTTTGGGTCTAAATCCTGTATGGTGCTGTCCCCGTTGATTTCTACAGTTTTTCAAATTGGAAAAATCCAAACTGTTTGTTTGTTTGTTTTTTTGTTTTTTGTTTTTGTTTTTTGTTTTTTGTTTTTGTTTGTTTTTTGTTTTGTTTTGTTTCAAAGCAACATTTTGAAACAAGAACAACCACAAAAACATTTTGCTTTTACTTAAAATGCAATTTCATTTTGGTTTCGGAAACCCTGAAATTTCAGTTTTCCATTTGATGTGGCTATTTTAGTGCCCCCCTCCCATTTCCTTCCAATGTTTACTTTCCCCTTTTCCCGCACTGGAAAAAGGGAGAGTGAGGGAAAAACACTTTTCAACATGGCTTGATGTTTTGAACTGAAAAAGTGGGGGTGGGGGAGGAGGAAAGGGGCAAAGGGGGAATCTAGAGGTATCCCGCATTTTCATTTCAAAGGGTCTTGCAGAAAAACAAAATTTTACAATGGAAAAACTTTGAAAGGGAATTTTTCCCATGGAAAATTCTACAGGGGAAACCCCTGGCTTCCTGCTCAGTCTTCAGAAATCCCTCCTCTTGAGAACTGGAGATTGCTACTCTTGTTAGCATCCTACTTTAGCAGTCAGTAGCACTTCTTCCCTAAGGCATCTCTGCCGTTTTCTACCGTTGGCAGACATGAGCAATGAATTGTACCAGTTCCGCTCTAACTACCAAGACTGGCAGGGTGTCTCCAGGACCCAGACGTCACGGACTGAGACGGGAGACAGCTGTGTGCTGGCAACACGTTGGAGCGTTTATCAGACCCACATCCAAGTGAAATGAAAGTCGGTGGCAGTGGCAGTCCACGGAGCTTAGATTTCACAACAATGGGCTTGATCCTGGCTGAGCACCCGGAAATCCCCCTGAAGTCGGTGGTGGCTGAGAATCCGCAGCACCGCACAGAGCTCTCAGCGCGTTATATGATTGAGTGACACCCATGTCACCATGCCAGGAGCCTCAGCACCTCATCTACTTACCTGTTCCGATCGCCATGTCTGCCGGAAGATGCTGATGCGGGCAGGACGGTTTTGAGCTGTGTTAAAAGGGGCTTGTACCACTTTGGCCTCTCTGTTGGTCAAAGAGGAGAGATGGCAAACCCAGGGGAGAGCCCCTTGGCAGTCTGGCCCAGAGTTAGTAGCACAAGACATAGACAGAGTCTCCGATGGACTCCAGCCTCTTTGGGGCCTGGGGCAAAGACTCTGGGGAGGTCAGAGTTCATTTTTTTTCTCTCAGCTGGGTTGGCTATTTTCAAGAGAGTGTCCCTCTATTTGATCCTACTGTCCCTGCTGGAAAAGTCTTATAACAGTACAGAGAATATTGTTCCTACAGGGTATTTACACTAGAATTCTAGGCTGTAGCTATTTAAGGAATTCTATAGGGTGGTTTAAAAATTCTATACGAAGCACATAACTTAAAAAAAAATGCTATAGCTTTTTAGAGGACCCCTATTCAGTCATTCCCTTTGGCGTTTGAGGGGTTTTTTTAAGGGGCATGATCACAGTTCTGCGTGATATTTTCTGTAGCTTTCTAGCTTGACACACCATTTGTATCTGATGCTACATGCCAAGACACAGTTTGTATCTAATGGTACAAGTGACCAGTGCAACTCCATTAATTTCAATAGTGTTACACTGGCATGAAATTGGAGTAACACTGAGGTGACTTGGGGCTCTTAAATCTACCCACTTAGAATGGGATCCAGATGAATATACAAAGCTCACTCCTCCCAGCTGACAACCAGCCCTTCACAAGTTTAAGCAAACAAAAGTTTACAGTGCTACAAGCTGTATCTTTAAGGCAAAGACGCCTGGCTGAGGGATGCCAAGAGTCAGCCTGGAGCTTGTTTTAAGAATGTTAAGTTCAAACATTTGATTGGTTTTTACAGTAAGTACAAGAAAATCAACCAGAACCAAATGAGCAGCTATAGTTCAAGTGTTAAGTATCAAATGCAGATGCCAAACCGACATATGAGAGAGAGAACAAGACACAGGATGAGAATCTTCCCTGAGGCTAAAAAAGAAAATACAGAGAAGTCTGAGTCAAACTGTACAGCACATCCGCAACATGAACGAGAAATGGGAAACCTGAATTCAAAATAAATACATGTGAAGGTTTCCTGGGGATATAGGGTAGGATGCAATTGAATATTGTGGGGTTGCACGTTTATGTAATGGGCATAACGAAAGAGAGAGATGCCATACTATTCATATTAGAGACCAGGTGCAAATGAAGATGGGGAGGGAATCCTATAAATAAAACATTATTTCTACTTCCGTTGTATTGTCCACAGTTCTTTGGCTTTGTTGCAAAGCATTACCCATATATCCTCCATTCTGTCACTTCACAATATGAGTTTATCCAGAACATCATATGCAAAGTCGATCTGTTCTAGTTGGTGTAGATGAAACTGGGATTTTCAGTCTCTAACAATCATCTGTCACCCCTTTGCCAGAAGCCTGCATCTTTCGTTCACAATTTGAAACCGAATACCAGGGTTTTCTATAACGTTTTGCCACAAGATGGCAGGCATGTACCTATCATCTGAACTCTAACCAAAACTGAAGCCTGGTCTTTGGAAACAGTTTTTTCCCCCCTACAGTGTTTTAAACTGTGATTTAGGCCTTGACTGCTACGTGCAATTCACACTCTGGTCACCCGTGTCTGAGAGAAATTCTCAGCCCCATTGATTTATTGCAAATATTTCACACAACACATGGCATTTTAAAGTTATTGTATGGAAATTCTTACGTCTAGTGACATTCAGAAACTCACTTCATCAGATAATGCAGATCCTTACAGTGAAATATGAAGTGAAAATATGAAGACACCGTATAGAATTCAGTGCTTGGAATGCTGGAAGATTGCTTAGAGCAGGGGTTGGCAACCTTTCAGAAGGGTGTGCCGAGTCTTCATTCATTCACTCTCATTTAAGGTTTTGCGTGCCAGTCATACATTTTAACGTTCTTAGAAGGTCTCTTTCTATAAGTCTATAATATATAACTCAACTATTGTTGTATGTAAAGTAAATAAGGTTTTTAAAATGTTTAAGAAGCTTCATTTAAAATTAAATAAAATGCAGAGCCCCCCGGACCGGTGGCCAGGACCCGGGCAGTGTGAGTGCCACTGAAAATCAGCTCGCATGCCGCCTTCGGCACACGTGCCATAGGTTGCCTACCCCTGGCTTAGACAAAACATTGAGTACTGTGGTCCATCAAGACAATCAAGTTTAGTATGTGCCTAGGAACCTGGCACTTTGCAACGTGTTAGGAAGGCAGAAAATAACCAGCAGACACCCATGGAACCAGTATCTCAGCTCCTTTTAGAAGAAGAATGAAGCAGTACGCTGTAGGTCTGTTTCCTTGTGTCCATGAGAAGGTGATAGCGAATGACGTTGTACAATATAGAATCACAGAAACATAGGGTGGGAAGGACCTCAAAAGGTCATCAAGTCCAGCCCCCGGCGCTGAGGCAGGACCAAGTAAACCTAGACCAGCCCTGACAGGTGTTTGTCCAACCTGGGCTTAAAAACCTGCAAAGATGGGAACTCCACAACCTCCCTTGGAAGCCTGTTCCAGAGCGTAACTATCCTGAGAGTTAGAAAGTTTTCCCTAACATCTCACCTAAATTTCCCTTGCTGCGGATTAAGCCCATTACTTCTTGTGCTACCTTCAGCGGACATGGAGAACAATTGATCACCGTCCTCTTCATAACAACTCGTAACACATTTGAAGACTGTGATCAGTCCCCCCTCAGTGTTCTTTTCTCAAGACTAAACATGCCAGTTTTTTAACCTTTCCTCGTAGGTTTCTAAACAGTTTAATACTTTCGTTGCTCTCCTGTGGACTCTCTCCAATTCATCCACATCTTTCCTAAAGCGTGGCACCCAGCACTGGGCACAATATCCCAGCTGGGGCCTCGCCAGCGCTGAGTAGAACGGGACAATGACCTCCCATGTCTTACATACGACCCTCGTTAATGCACCCCAGAATATTAGTCTTTTTCACAGCTCCATCTTATTGTTGACTCTCATTCAATGTGTGGTCTACTATAACCCCCCAGATCCTGTCCGGCAGTACGACTGCCTGGCCGGTTAGTCCCTGGTTTGTAGTTGTACACTGGATTTTTCCTTCCTAAGCGACATACTTGGCACTTGTCTTTACTGAATTTTATCTTGTTGATTGCAGACCAGTTCTCCAATTTGTCAGTGTTGTTTTGAATCCTTAGTCCTGTCCTCCACAGTGCTTGTGGTGCTGTCATTGGGAGCCTTGGCTCTGTCACGGTCTGGAGCTGGGTAGCTGAGCAGGTGCAGGCCGAGCCTCTTTGGCTTTACACTGCTGCTCTTTCGAGGTGAGCTCCGGGGGTTGATGAATAATGAAATGCCGGCGCTATTCACTGTGGCCTAGATTCTGTGACCTTTACTCACACTGAGTAGCTCCTTACTCTGCACATAGTACCATTGAGTACAATGAGACTCCTTGCAAAGTAAGAAGAGCAAAATATGGCCATTTGTAAGTTGCATTCGTAGCCTGCATTAAATGGGTGTAGATTGCATGCGCTTGAGGTCTGGTTCCCTGCTTTCATTGTAAAGGGCCGTGCATGCCTATGGCCTGTATGAACAACAGTAATAGTCCCATTGTGGACGCATGAGTAAGCCGAGCAGGGTTTGCTCCTCCAGAGGTACCGGGCCTGTTAGGAATAGGGCCTTCTGAACTGGCAGGTCAGTATGCTTCCTTGGCACAGTTCTACTGGAATGTGTCCCCACAAAATCAATACTCAAACCAGCTTCTGTGGTTACTAGGAGAGAGAATATTTATTTGTCTTTGGCATGACTAGAAACCTCTGGCTGCCTTTGGCGCAATACAGGGTTTTTAAATGCAAGAGACCCAGGGGACGTGCCCAAGCACCCAGACTGTGGCTTCTTGTTCCAGCTCAGCTCCGTGCCAAACAGAAAAGAGAGTCCTCAGTCAGGGCCTGTTGAAACCAATGGAGAGACTCTCGGTGACTTCAAGCTTCCGGCTCCTTCACCTATTTTTAGTTCCATTCCTCACCATAGTGCAGAGCTGAGTCTATCCTTCAATGCCAAAGAACAAAATTCCCAGCGGGTGTCAGCAGCAGCCTTCGCTTCAACTCTGAGCCTGGCAGAGACCTTTGATTCAGGAGACAGCCAGGCTGGAGAGCTAGAGAGAGTGCTCCTCTGATGCAATGATTTGATGCTTTGCAGGATACTCTGTGGCAGTTTGGAAGTGTGAACAGTGGCACTCAGGCTTCATGGTAACAGCTGGGAAAGTTTCCAGCCTTGAACTTGCAGCAAGAGACCAGGAGCAAGGAAGAGTCAGAGCAAACCCCTTGCTGAACGTAAAGCTGAACTTGCCTGGAAAGCTAGTACGGGGGGGGGGGAATTATATTGTCCTTATTATTGTTGGTTAGTGGCAGCACCTGCCCTGTCGCAGGAGCTTTCCAGACACTGTCTAAGACACCTTGGCAACATCCAAAAACCAGATGTTTATGTCCCTCCGAAATGCCTGCTAAATCGAACAGGGTGGGTTTTGCATCCAGGCCTCATGAATCCTATTGAATAAATACTTAAGAAAGTTCAAGGGCTCTTTTTTGGTTGCAAAACAAGTGAAGCAACCGCGAGCTTGCCCTGAAATGCAAAGGCACTTTAATAACCACTGGCCCAGTTAAATAGTGCTAATTAGCTACACAGTGAACTTGAGAAAAAGTCAGAACATGAATGATATTGCCCTGTTCATACGCCAAGACCCTTCCCATCACAACTGCTGCCAGGATCAGTCCTTGAACGTTTCAAAGCTGCCACCTGCACTTGTCCACTGCCTTTTACATCTGACTAGCTGCCTCTAAAGAATTTCCAATTTGCAATATGAATATTTTGTCTGTGCAAGGCATAGCATCGTAAAATAATCCTGCAAGCAAACATCTAACACAGTAGGGATGTGAAATGTTTCTTGCCCCATTTCTCCCCGCCGTGTTCATAGATACAGCAATGACAGGCATGTTAGAAATGCACAGAGACTTGCTTCCTTCTTCTTTGCAGTTTTCAAAGCCTCGTGCCACTGTTTAAAAAAAAAAAAAAAAAAAAAAAAAAAAAAAGGACAAAAAAAAAAAAAAAAAAAAAAAAAGAAAAAAAAAAAAAAAAAAAAAAAAAGGACTAAAAAAAAAAAAAAAAAAAAAAAAAAAAAAAAGGACTAAAATAAAGCAGCCTGAAGTGAAGGATCTGGGATTCCCATGTCACGTGTGATTAAGCAAAGCTTAGCAAATTATTTCCTTTTACCAACTTTCTCTTTGGAGATGTGGTGCCATCCTCCCATATGAGGAACCCTTTTCTCTCAGTGCTGTTATAATCTTGACACCGGCTCCATCCTCGGTTGCTTTGCAGCGCTGGGCCTGGGCACTGTTTCCTGCCTTGAGTTTCTGTCCACCTCGTAAGCAAGTCATCCAATTTCCAGCGATGGGGCAAGTTGATGTAATCCCAGGAGCAGCAAACAACGCGTAGTACTGATTTAGTGAATTGTTTTAAGAGGGCATGTTGCCATGAAATCGGAATGTTTTTACATACATTTACTCAGCAAAAGGAATGCTGTGCAGAAGGAGAATTGATTTTTCAAGAAAGCAACTGTTTTTGGTCTGGTTGGAAAATTTGGAAAAAATCAAAATGTTGATTTTAAAAAAAGGCCAAAAAAATCCATAACATCATTTTGCTGGAGTTTCCCCATTTTTGACCATCTTTAGTTTCCCCGTGAACCATCTGTAGGAAGCTCCAGAGCTTCTATTGTGCTGAGCAGTCAGGTCTCCATGTCAGAAAAGTTTGATCACCTTCATCTCTCTTTTTAGTTTCATGCTAACTAGGGAATGTCTCCTGGGCACTTCCTCATTCAATGCGACTGTTCTTTGCTGCTGCTCTCCCAGCTCATTGGCCCCTGGAGCCAGGCTGTTGGGCTGAGAATGGGGTACAGGCTTGGTCTGCCTTTTCAGCTATCACCTGGAAAAACAGGTAATTAAGGGGAAGGGGAAAAGCTCACAATCATTTTATCTTCACCCCCTCTTCCTCTCTGCACACAATTGTTTTGTTTTTCTGCCAGGAGACACCAGTTGTGCATTGCTGGCCGCTGGTGCATGGATGTGGCAGCAGGATTAAAACAAACAAAAGGACGTATTTCTTCACACAACGCACAGTCAACCTGTGGAACTCCCTGCCAGAGGATGTTGTGAAGGCCACGACTATAACAGGGTTCAAAAAAGAACTAGATAAGTTCATGGAGGATAGGTCCATTGATGTCTATTAGCCAGGATGGGCAGGGATGGTGTCCCTAGCCTCTGTTTGCCAGGAGCTGGGAATGGGTGACAGGGGATGGATCACTTGATCATTACCTGTTCTGTTCATTCCATCTGGGGCACCTGGCACTGGTCACTATTGGAAGACAGGATACTGGGCTAGAGGGACCTTTGGTCTGACCCAGTACAGCCGTTCTTACGTTCTTATCACAAAGGCCCAGCTGGCCAATCACAAGATGGCCTTGGGAAATTAGTGTCCACATCTCTACTCTGTACAATACAATTAATCTGGCATCTTTGTATGGGTACTAACTTCACTGCAGAGCAGAAATGAGTCCGTTTACATGCTAGGTTCTCAGTAGCCGTAACCTCTTAGGAAAAAAATAAATCTAAATGTCCATATCATAGAATCATAGAATCTCAGGGTTGGAAGGGACCTCAGGAGGTCATCTAGTCCAACCCCCTGCTCAAAGCAGGACTAAACCCAACTAAATCAGCCCAGCCAGGGCTTTGTCAAGCCTGACCTTAAAAACCTCTAAGGAAGGAGATTCCACTACCTCCCTAGGTAACCCATTCCAGTTCTTCACCACCCTACTAGTGAAAAAGTTTTTCCTAATGTCCAACCTAAACCTCCCCCTCTGCAACTTGAGACCATTACTCCTTGTTCTGTCATCTTCTATCACTGAGAACAGTCTAGATCCATCCTCTTTGGAACCCCCTTTCAGGTAGTTGAAAGCAGCTATCAAATCGCCCCTCATTCTTCTCTTCTGCAGACTAAACAATCCCAGTTCCCTCAGCCTCTCCTCGTAAGTCATGTGCTCCAGCCCCCTAATCATTTTTGTTGCCCTCCGCTGGACTCTCTCCAATTTATCCACATCCTTCTTGTAGTGTGGGGCCCAAAACTGGACACAGTACTCCAAATGAGGCCTCACCAGTGCTGAGTAGAGGGGAATGATCACATCCCTCGATCTGCTGGAAATGCCCCTACTTATACAACCCAAAATGCCATTAGCCTTCTTGGCAACAAGGGCACACTGTTGACTCATATTCAGCTTTTCGTCCACCGTAACCCCTAGGTCCTTTTCTGCAGAACTGCTGCCCAGCCATTCGGTCCCTAGTCTATAGCAGTGCATGGGATTCTTTCGTCCTAAATGCAGGACTCTGCACTTGTCCTTGTTGAACCTCATCATATTTCTTTTGGCCCAATCCTCTAATTTGTCTAGGTCCCTCTGTATCCTATCCCTACCCTCCAGCGTATCAACCACTCCTCCCAGTTTAGTGTCATCTGCAAACTTGCTAAGGGTGCAGTCCACACCATCTTCCAGATCGTTAATGAAGATATTGAATAAAACCGGCCCCAGCACCGACCCTTGGGGCACTCCACTTGATACCGGCTGCCAACTAGACAAGGAACCATTGATCACTACCCGTTGAGCCCGACCATCTAGCCAGTTTTCTATCCACCTTACCGTCCATTCATCCAGCCCATACTTCTTTAACTTGCTGGCAAGAATACTGTGGGAGACTGTATCAAAAGCTTTGCTAAAGTCCAGAAATAGCACATCCACTGCTTTCCCCTCATCCACAGAGCCGGTTATCTTATCATAGAAGGCAATTAGGTTAGTCAGGCATGACTTGCCCTTGGTGAATCCATGCTGACTGTTCCTGATCACTTTCCCCTCCTTTAAGTGGTTCAGGATTGATTCCTTGAGGACCTGTTCCATGATTTTTCCAGGGACTGAGGTGAGACTAACTGGCCTGTAGTTCCCTGGATCTTCCTTCTTCCCTTTCTTAAAGATGGGCACTACATTAGCTTTTTTCCAGTCGTCCGGGACCTCCCCCGATCGCCATGATTTTTCAAAGATAATGGCCAATGGCTCCGCAATCTCATCGGCCAACTCCTTTAGCACCCTCGGATGCAGCGCATCCGGCCCCATGGACTTGTGCTCGTCCAGCTTTCCTAAATAGTCCCGAACTACTACTTTCTCCACAGAGAGCTGGTCACCTCCTCCCCATACCGTGCTGCAGAGTGCAGCTGTCTGGGAGCTGACCTTGTCTGTGAAGACAGAGGCAAAAAAAGCATTTAGTACACTAGCTTTCTCCACATCCTCTGTCACTAGGTTCCCTCCCTCATTCAGCAAGGGGCCCACACTTTCCTTGACTTTCTTCTTGTTGCTAACATACCTAAAGAAACCCTTCTTGTTACTCCTAACATCTCCGGCTAGCTGCAACTCCAAGTGTGATTTGGCCTTCCTAATTTCACACCTGCATGCCTGAGCAATACTTTTATACTCCTCCCTGGTTATTTGTTCAATCTTCCACTTCTTGTAAGCTGTTTTTTTGTGTTTAAGACGAGCAAGGATTTCACTGTTCATTTTGAACCTCTTCATGTCTCCTAGACCTTTGACTAATATTAAAGGTAGACCGAGTTTAATATCTGGTCTGTCCTCTGCTTGGGGATTGGCCAGTTTCTAGCAGATTAGCATTAACATAGATTATTTTTCCATCTCTAACATTTGAGCTTTGGGAATCAAAATATCAGTTTTTAGACTCTCAGATTCATAGATTTTTAAAGCCAGAAGAGACCATTGCAATCTTCTAATCTGAGCCCTGCATAACACAGGCCCTAGGACTTCCCAGAATTAATTCCTGTTTCAAATCCAATAGCTGTGGATTGAACTCAACATATATCTTAGAAAAACAGCCAATCTTGATTTAAAATTTTCCAGTGATGGTGAACCCATCACGACTCTTGGTAAGTTGTTCCAATGATTTATTACCCTCATTATTAAAAAAAATGGCACCTCAGCTCTGGTCTGAATTTTTCTAGCTTTAACTTCCAGCCCGGGTATGCAAAAATTTTTGCTGGTGCATCACTGCACATTTCGTTGAAAAGTATGTTCCTGTAAATTCTTATCTATTCTTGCCTCACCTGAAATGGCCAAATCCCTTTCAAAACATTATCTAAATGGAACAGATGTTGAAAAAACCCACCATCAAATAACATTGTGTTATAATAGCTGCATTTCTAAACTGAAGCAATCAGAATTCCAATCGGCTATTATAAAGAATGTCTGGAAGCTGTACTTGGTACGGGGTGAGCCTGTATCATAGTCTCAGCGCTTGATTCACGGCGGTTTTATATCATAGCTTAAAGGAAAGCTGTACCCATTGTATTCAGCCCTGAAAATTAAAAATTCATTGAGTATTGACTTCTCAAGAGGGATAAACTGGGAACTCTATTTGTAATAATTGCCATTTCTGAGCCAGATGCTGGAGTCAGTCTTCTTACCCTGATGGGACGGCACTTGTGATGTTAGCACAGAGGGACACATGGCAGATCAGTTTCTTGCCTGACTTAATATAGGCTTAACTGGCTGAAAAAACGTGCTGGGCCGTCTATTGTGAGGGCGAGGCTCTGCCCCTCTGCCAGGGGTCGTGTGGCACTTCCCTCCATGCGGAGTCTCACCGAAGTCTATATTACGTGGGGTCCATGGGAACCGAACATGCAGTAAGATGCTATTCAACACGAGCCCGGCTATCACAAACGTGTCCCTAAACGTTCTGGTTAAAAGAGATGGTCTCTGCCAGGGATGGCCTAGTGGGCGTGGGTTTCATTTTTCCTTAACCATTTTTTATTTTTTTTATTTATTTTTTTATAAAGGCAAGTAGAGATTGGGTTAAAGTCCCTTTCATGGCTCCCTCCAGCCTCGGCTCAGTGATATCCCGGAGTAAGGACAATGTTTTAAAGCAATACCTCTGAGCGTGTGCTCACAGTAACGAGCATTTCCTGTCCCGGGAGCCTTTGGGCTGAGCAGAGCCGGGAGAGCGAGCTTTCTCTAAAACAAGTACCATCCTGAAGAGGAAGTGGGGCGTGCATCCCTGCTCTACCTTTGGCAAAACCTGTTTCTCAGTTTATCTGAAGCAAAACAATTCCTTCATTCAAAATGAATCACCTGGCGGGACTTCCTGGCAGCTTCCCCATCTTTAAGAAGGAGCCAACTCTTGCCTGCGCATTCCTCCAGGGATTTCTGGCCTTGTGCAATTACGAAACATCCATTATTCCTTCAAACGCAGGAATTAAAGTGTCCCCTCCTCCCCTGAGCTGCTCTGATAAGCTCTGAAATTCCCCAATAGCAATAATACTGTCATTTTCTAAGCCTGAAGAAATAATAAAGATGAAATAAGAATAAAAAATATCCCCCATTTCAGCCAAGCTCCCAGTCCTGGAACGTTCTGTGCCATCCATTTGTGTAACAGATGCCCCAGAATAGCCAACAACTCCATGGTCAGGGCACTTCTGTGGGAGGCCCGAGTTCCAGTCCTGACCCCAAATTAGTCACACCATGGACTTGGTGCCAGGATTGCCATATCTCTAGCCTCCGTTTGCCAGAAGCTGGGAATGGGCGACGGGATGGATCACTGGATGATTTCCTGTTCTGTTCATTCCCCCTGGGGCACCTGGCACTGGCCACTGTCGGTAGACAGGACACTGGGCTAGATGGACCTTTGGTCTGACCCAGTATGACTGTTTGTATCCCAAGTGAGAGCCCTCACCACCAGGGCTTGGCTATTCCGGGGTGCTCTCCCTGACCCGAAAGTCCAGCCTGGGTCTGAGAAACTTTTCCTGAGGAAAGTCTTGGCGAACCCAGGACATTCCCACAAACTGGATCAGCATTTTCCAGTGAAAAAGCGTTTTGTAGAAAAATTCCGGAGCTGCTTCGATTGGAGGTTGTTTCTCTCTCCCCTGGTGGTGAGTCAGTTCAACAGTCTTGGGTTGGCTCCTCTGAAACCTTTGTCTGCCACAGTCACCCGCCTCTCCCTGTTAATCAGCAGTTTCTTTGTGCCTCTGCGACCTCGCTGCCGTGGGAAGTTTTGGTGGAAAGCGAAAGAGGGAGGGAGCAATATCATGCGAGGCTTTGCAACTCGGGGCAGCAGCCTTGACGTGCTTGAAGTTCCCTGGGGAGACAGCGCAAGAATCAGGGTGACAGGTTACTGAACAACCGGGATGCTGCATTCAGAACCCGCTGGAGCCTCTTCATTCCCAGCCCAGGGGAACTGCCACGTCGCAGCCCGGATGCTGTGAAAGTGTGGGTCCTCCTGGCTGGGCCGGCATGGGAGAGTAGCAGGTGCGGTCTCTTGGCGAGAGTGGTTTTTGCTCCTGTGGCTATTGGAGCACGAGACCAACTGAGCAGTCTGAAGGCTGCAGGCTTGGATGGAGGGGATTGTTATGGAGAAGGAGAGAGTCCCAAACTCTCCTTGCTAGTACCACATTGGGGGGAGGGCTGAATCGGCACAGAGAGCTGGGACTGCGGGGAGATGGTCTCTCCGGAAATGTCCTGAGGGACATCAGCTGAGCAGGAAGGGAAAATGTACACACCCAAATGGGTGTGTCCGGTCAGTGCACCAAGTCATCGTTGTCGGCACTGAACGTCTCCCATTGATAAACAGACGGATGGGATGACGTTTCTGGGGATGTGCGTTAACAATAGCATGAAGCACTTGGTATCTTCAAAGTGCTGTACAAGAATTAACCTCATTACGCCTCACAACACCCCTCTGAGGTATGTGACAAAGCGTTGCTAGCCCCATTTTATAGATGAGGAAACCGAGACAGAGAAAGTTTAAGTGACTTGCTCAGGGCCACAATCCTGCATTCCACTCACACCCTCAACTCATACTGACTTCCCTAGGAGCGTAGGGAGCACCAGGAATGTGCCGTGAGTCAGGGAAAAGCCACGATGAAAACTCAGGCAGTCTCAGTTTGGAGTCCCATCCTCAGTCCAGTCACCCTTAAATCTGCCTGACCGCTGGCTCTAACCTGCACAGGGAAAGAGCCGTCGTGCTGAAGCTGCATTCAATTTCGGCCCACGTGTTCCATTTATTTCTGTGTATCACTAATGCTAGAATCAGCTGGATAACTTGGGCAGGCCATGGTTTGGTTATTTGTTTGTTAAATAAATCATTTGTATTGAGCAGTAGGCGCATGTTTGCAATGCCGATGGTGAAGTGCATATCACAGCACTGCGGTGAGCTAATGCATATGCAAGCAGTGGGGAAAACTTTAGTACTTTGTTACCTCTAAGGACAGTGAGAAGCAAGAAGAACTCTCAGCTCTGTGGTTTTAGTTTGGCAGCAGGCAACGTTATTCAATAATCTCTGCTCTTATCCCTGACAACATCATTTGGGGTGTGGCCCCACGAGGAGCTGCCAGGGAGAGACTCATTTATGGGAGAAACACGATTGGCTCCTCATTTTCTCTAGGCCATGCTGTCTGTGACCACTCTGGATCTGGTCATGTGACTTTAGAGCAGTAGTACTGTGGTTGTTTCATCATCCACAGTGGGAAAAAAACAGCTGTTGGGAAACTCAGGATGTGTTTTCCTGGGTGTGATAAAATCCGAATCCTCTGACCAGTGCTAAGTGGTCTGTTTTGTACATTATGTTCACAGTTGCCTAGCCCTTAGATAATTTCCATTAATACAAGGTCAGAATGTTACTACACTGGTGAATTCCTACTTTCAGAAAAACAAATGGTTCTAAACTAAGCCACGGTCTACACTGGGGGGAGGAGAATCGATCTAAGTTACGCAACTTCAGCTACGTGAATAACGTAGCTGAAGTCGACGTACTTAGATCGACTTACCGTGGTGTCTTCACTGCAGTGAGTCGACTGCTGCCGCTCCCCCGTCGACTCAGCCTGCGCCTCTCGCGGCGCTGGAGTACAGGCGTTGCCGGGAGAGTGCTCGGGGGTTGATTTATCGCGTCTAGACTAGACGTGATAAATCGATCCCCGCCGATCCGGCCGGTAGTGAAGACACCCTGAGAGTGCTGCAGACTGAAGCCCGCCGTTTAGACAGCTCCCGCTTTTCCCACATCCCCTCCGTGGAAAGGCCAAGCTCCCCTTCTCCTCCGCTTTGACAATTCTTCTTCTGACCTTGTAACTGCCAACCTCTCCCTCCCTCAGCAGTGACAACGTCCCTTTCTCTTTGTCCCCTGGCTGCCAGAATTCTCCTCAACTATCCATAAAAAATGGGTTTCAATACAGCCAGCTGTGAAGTTCTACATCTAGGAGCCGAGAATGTCCGCCCTACTTACGGGATGGGGGACTCTACCCTGGGAAGCAGTGACTCTGAACGAGACTCGGGAGTGGTGGTGGATAATCAGCTGAACATGAGCTCCCAGTGAGAATCTGTGGCCAAAAGGGCTGATGCGATCTTTGGATGTCAGAGTTGAGGCTAAATCAAGGACAGGGTTTGGCTCTGGCAGCTATTAAGTGTAATTTAATCATGAGTCTTTAAAAAATCAATCTGAGCTGTTGGAGTTTTAAAAATCTTGCTATTTAAGAGAGGAAAAGTAAACAGAGCATTGCAGCCTGTCACCGAGCAGCACCCCAGCCACGCTGATACTGGTACAAGGTGTATGTACAGAGCACTCATAAAATATTGTGATGGCTTAAGTGACAGTCCCGACCAGCTAGAGGGTCGCCAGCTCCATTTCAGCTGAGGAGAGCTGAGATGCGGGGGGCTCCTCCTGTTCAGGAAGTGGCCCAGGTACAGCGACGGCTCCAGGCACCAGCGCTCCAAGTGCGTGCCTGGGGCGGCAAGCTGCGGGGGGCGCTCTGCTGGTCCCTGCGAGGGCGGCGGTCAGGCTGCCTTCGGCGGCATGCCTGCGGGAGGTCCCCGGTCCCGTGGATTCGGCGGCATGCCTGCGGGAGGTCCCCGGTCCCGCGGATTCCGCGGCAATTCGGCGGCGGGTACGCCAAAGCCGCGGGACCGGGGACCTCCCGCAGGCATGCCGCCGAATCCACGGGACCGGGGACCTCCCGCAGGCATGCCGCCGAAGGCCGCCTGCCTGCTGTGCTTAGGGCGGCAAAACAGCTAGAGCTGCCCCTGCCCAGGTAACAATGTTTGCATCGGAAATAGCCTGGAGATAGTGACCCACAGCCCAGGGCTAAGCTGCTAGTTCATCAGGCTGCACAGAACATTGGCCCTGCTGGAGACTTTTTGCAAATCATGGTGCGAAGACGCCACGTGCTGTAGACCCCATCCCGCCTCTCAGCACCTTGCTCTAAAATGTTCAGCAAGGATGAAGTTTCGTTTTAAAGTGAAACCACAGCTCCTTCTCTCTCATCCTTAAAGCCACACATCTGTTTTTACCCTGCAAGAAGGGAGGCGTGATTAGAGGGGAGAATTTACATTTCTTAAAGTAAAGCCTTGATTAGGGACTTGGCCGTATTAGTTGTTTTGAAGCCAAAAGCACAGCCAGAAGGAAGAAGACTTTTCCATGCCATTTTCAGAACCATTGAACACAGCTGCTTCTGTAGTGGCTTGAGAATTTGGTTCTGGTGCCTTTCAAGGTGTCAGTGATTATCCTAAAGCCCGAGGTCCCCGTTACAGAAAGGCAGTGGAAGTCATCTGGGAAGCTTCTGTTGTTGGTTTCACAGGTAAAACTTCCTAAAATGGAGCCCCCTAATCCTGGGGATTTGCTCCCCTTCCATGGCTCACCAGATCCTCCGACTGGCAAGCTTTGAGCACAAGGCAAGGTTCAGCCGTTTTGTCTCGGTATTGCCGCCTGCCCTCTCCCAGACTTGAAGCTGGCGGCAGTTCCCGTGCAGTTGGCCACATGGGCGGGTGACTTTAACCTCTCCTCTTTTGGGGCATGCAGCCATAGCAGGGTGTGTGGAAGCCATGCGACATGCACGCTAAATATGCTGCACAGGCGGCTGTGGGTCTGCCGAGCCAGTCCGTTGTTGGATTTTATTCTGTGGAGTTTTCGCCTGTTTATGGGTCACAGATTCTCACGAAGGACAGAAGTTCAAGCTGTCAAACTGAATTCAAAGGCAGGGAGAGGTGTAACGGGGCTACGTAATAAATGTCCCACGTTGGCAACAGATGGTGTGCCTCAGTCACGTGTACACAGCTGCAAATGAGGGATAACTCCCCTGAAGTCAATGAGCCTAATTCTGCTCTGGAGTACACCAGTATAAGTGTGCAGGGACTCTGTTGGCTTCAATAGAACCATAGAATATCAGGGTTGGAAGGGACCTCAGGAGGTCATCTAGTCCAACCCCCTGCTCAAAGCAGGACCAATCCCCAGACATATTTGCCCCAGATCCCTAAGTGGCCCCCTCAAGCATTGAACTCACAACCCTGGGTTTAGCAGGCCAATGCTCAAGCCACTGAGCTATCCCTCCCCAGCCACTGAGCTATCCCTCATAGATTTTCAAAATAGATTTTGTCCAGACTCTCACAGGTGTGAGTGACAGTGGAGTGGGCCTGGGAAGTTAATGAGAGAAGAATCGGAAGTTTTCTTTGTTACTTTAAAGGGCAAACAGCGCAGAGTAGCCGCCAGTTATTTGGCTAGGCAATAATGATTGTTTCAAGGTGCACTAAACAACCTTAATAAACCAATTCGTTCCAGCAGCCGTGTGCCTTCAGAAGGACTTTAAGGAGCTGGAATTTAGCTTGCAGTGTAGCTGTGCTCCATCAACGAGATCATAGATACAGTGTGCTGGCTTGACTAACTTTCTCATTACCCCTCTGATTCTTTCCCAAGAGCTCAGAAATAAACATGGCCATGAAAAAAAAATCTCTATGGCAGCATTAACAATAAAATAAATCATAAAATACCATGTGTTGGCTTTACCAGCATTTCTGAGTTCAGATCTAGCGCGTCTCTGCGGGATTTCTATTTGGTAAGAAGTCAGGAGCATATTTTAAAAGGAAAACCATGTGAAAACATAAACTTATTTCCCCTATTGCCAAAAACGAAATTAAAATGCCAAAACGAAAAGCTAAAAGCAAAGTTGAGAGAACAGAAATGTAGCTGGGCACGGACTTGAGCGCACGTCGAAGTGCAAACTGGCCACGGAAAGTCCCAGCCGTTCAAGCCAGCAATGAGTTGAGTTGTGCCCCCCCAGTTTTAGACCCCAGTCCTGCCCTGAGCTATTTCTGTGTTTAAGGGTCTGCGCATGCGGCGCTCAGTGCAGGGCCACGACTTAGTTTGTGCTTGAGGTTTTGGTTTTTATAGTGTTGAAATTAGAGATGGCGCAAATCCTGTCTGCCAACAGTGGCCAATGCCAGGTGCCCCAGAGGGAGTGAACCTAACAGGCAATGATCAAGTGATCTCTCTCCTGCCATCCATCTCCATCCTTACCCATCCTGGCTAATAGCCATTTATGGACCTGTCCTCCATGAATTTATCCAGTTCTCTTTTAAACGCTGTTATAGTCCTAGCCTTCACAACCTCCTCAGGCAAGGAGTTCCACAGGTTGACTGTGCGCTGCGTGAAGAAGAACTTCCTTTTATTTGTTTTAAACCTGCTGCCTATTAATTTCATTTGGTGACCCCTAGTTCTTGTATTATGGGAACAAGTAAATAACTTTTCCTTATCCACTTTCTCCACACCACTCATGATTTTATATACCTCTATCATATCCCCCCTTAGTCTCCTCTTTTCCAAGCTGAAGAGTCCTAGCCTCTTTAATCTCTCCTCATATGGGACCCGTTCCAAACCCCTAATCATTTTAGTTGCCCTTCTCTGAACCTTTTCTAATGCCACTATATCTTTTTTGAGGTGAGGAGACCACATCTGTACACAGTATTTGAGATGTGGGCGTACCATCGATTTATATAAGGGCAATAATATATTCTCCGTCTTATTCTCTATCCCCTTTTTAATGATTCCTAACATCCTGTTTGCTTTTTTGACCGCCTCTGCACACTGCGTGGACGTCTTCAGAGAACTATCCACAATGACTCCAAATTCTCATTGTGTTACAGTCTCTCCAGGATCAACAGGGCTCCATCCACCGCAGTTCTATACCCAGGGATTGAAAAACACTGAGGATGAAGATCAGGGAGGTCAAGAGAGAGAATTAATCTCACTGTAGATAAACTTGGCAGCCTTTAAAGCTTCCTGCTCACTGCAGGTCAGTTCTTGTTGATTTTACACCTGTTGATATCACTCTCGTGTGTGTGTGTGTGTGTGTGTATGTTCCCGTTTGAGATAATCGTTCTTTAAACAAGCTATAGTTTACAATATTTGCATAGACAATTTATTTCCAGGTTGTCAGACCTATCTACCTCCCAAGCTGTGAAGGAGAATGCTGGCTTAGCTTTCTTCATACTAATGGCGCTATATTTAATAACATTTAAATCAAAGCTTTATAGCTTTCTGCATTGTGGTGGATGACTTGTTACGAACATACAGGGTATTTCTACACTGTGCCCTAAGCCTGGGCTCTGACACAGCTTTGAGCCCAAGCCCCCCTTCCATCCACACATATCAGGCTGACTCGGGACAGCAAGTGCTCAGGAGCTGGGTCCCAGGCCCCTGCTAACGGTATGGGTCAGAGCCCAAGTTCTGCTGTGACTTGAGTGCAAGCCCTGCCATTTTGCAGTGTGGACACAGGTCAAGTCACGGATCCGAGTCAAAAGGTCTTCATAGCACAGTATGGAGGCACTAGCATGGCTGTCAGACCTGGGTCCAGTAATTATAAACCCAGATTTACAATGCAGTGAGGATGCTCAAGCGCAGGCTTGGAAGCACCAAGTCCACAAGCCCAGGTCCCCGAAACCCGTGTTTACAATGCCGTGTAGACAGACCCGAAGAAATGTCTCCTCAGTAATGAAACCTCTTGTCTCATCCATTCAGTGTGGCAATTGTCCTGTTTGGAACATTGTCACTGAATCCATGGTGATGAATTACTGTGAGTGGTTGGGGGAACCTAAAGAGATTAGGGGGGTTTGATTCCGATCAGCACCCAAAGTTTGGATGCTCATTCACAGACCTTATCTTCACCTCCTTAAGTGCAAAATTGGGCTACAGTTCTTGTGAGGACAGCCTGTTTCCTGCGGCGCCCAGGGTGACTTGTAGGAATATCCTTTCTTGTGTTGTTTGAGAACTCTTGCCAGAACCAGAAGGAATACTGCTCGGCACTTACAGAATGCTTCATACTTCAAACCCTTTGGAAACATTGGGCCAGCTGCTGCTCTCAATTACACTGCTGGAAATGCAGGACAGCCCCATCCAAGCCAATGGTGTCACACTGGATTTACATCAGACAGAATGAGAGTAGTGGTTGGCTCATGAATACTCACAGCTCATCCGTGAGGTCTCTTCAGGGCAGGGCCTGCATATTTCTCTTAGCTCTAAATAGCACAGTGTACGCCGTCAGCACCTAATTGAATAATCATCATCGTTATAGCAATGTCCCCATTTCAGCGGTGTTGGAGCAGAAAGAAGAAGAGCGACTTGATGAAAGACACAGAGTGAGTCTGTAGAGGGGGGCCAGGGTCAGAACTTTCTATTTCCCTGGCCTGTGACCAGACCATACTGGTGATGTTACCAGTAAGATGTAAAGAAAGAACCAGGAATCCGATTTCATGGAGCTTCCAGAGAAGGTTTGGATGGAGGAATGCCCAGCCACTTGGTTTGTTCTGTTCTCTGGATTGGTGGGATGCTCCCAAATGCAGTGTCAGTAGCATGACCCCAGTGTACGAGAGACCTGTGTTCATTACAGAGAAACACAACAGGAACATGGCAATGGAGCGTGTATTAGGCAGGAGGGTTTTGGTGCCCTAGGAGAGTTACTGTCTGATGCTAGATTTCTGCTAGCATGGAGCTCTGTGCCCATGGTGCTCTTCGTTCCCCAGCCCTCCTCTCCAGTACCCCGTTCCACTTCCCTCCCCTCGCTTTCCCTCGGTCTTTAGTCACACCTCCCTCCGACTGGAACTGTCCCTCCCTCTCCCCCCCGCATCCCCAGAGCTCCTCCTCCCCCTTGCAATGCTGGATTTTGTGGCACAAATCATACGAACATGTCGAAAGGCTCAGAACTATCCTGCTGCGTGCCTGCCCTCACCCCATCGCCCTGCTTGTGTGTCGGCTCCATCCGTCTGCCTTTAATCTCTTGACTGTAAACTCTCTTCCCACATGCACCTCTGGCACACAGCACAGTGGGGACTTTGGGCACTGTTACAATAAAAACAATGAATAATAATGAAGCATGACAAAATCCGATTGGGTTTTAAAGAAATTATCCTAGAACCCTATAGGATTGCACAGAGAGAGAGCTCTGTTCCAGAGGGTGTTAGAATCAGCGTGTGTAGACTATAGATCAGGGATCGGATGCTCTATTACATTTTTCACCGTTTGGAAAAGTTATGGGGAGATTATTGCTTTCTATTAAATCCTAAAGGACTTTTCCATATTGACAGACACCTGGACTGACAAATGGAGCCTTTCCCCCCCAGCAGCTGGGGCTGGAATTGGGATTCCCATCAGCATCCAGCCTTAGGGTCCCTCTATTGAACCTCTCTCTTTAATATTGCCTCTGGCTAGTGGGTGCCTGGTAAATTTTTCCGTCCCTGCAGATGCAGCTGTAATAAAGGAACCCAACTAAGGCCATGTCTATACTAGCACTTATGTTGGCAAAACTTTTATTGCTCAGGGATGTGAATAAAACCCCCTGTGAGTGACAAACCTCTGTGAGCATGAGAGCTCATGTCTGCAGGAGACACTCCCCACAGACCTAGCTACCGCCGCTCGTGGAGCTGGTTTTATGATGTCGACAGGCGAGCTCTTTCCCGGCGGCATAACACGGCTGCACCAGCACTCATACGGTGGCCCAGCTGTATCGGTTCTCCAGTGCTAGGAATACGATCTACAGCCAAGGAGAAAAGAGTGTTTTGTTAGCCTCAGGAGTTCCCAGCTCTCAAAGACGCTGCACAGGAATCCAGTTCATGCTGACTACAGCCCAAAGTGTCTGAATCGCAAAAAGCCTACAAGAGCATGACAGTTTTGCTAATTTTTTTTTATTCCAAACCATTTGAGTTTCAGGCTTTCCTGCATTTGGTATTGTTTTGGAAATCCTCAAACTCCCAGGCAGAATGAGTCAAATTAGTCACTGTGGATTAGTTATCTGTTAATGGAATCAGATTCTAATTAAGGAAATCTCCTACAGGCTGGATACTCATTGCATTAGTCAACACACAGGATTTTCAGCAGGGTTTCTGTCTTGCATGAAGAGAGAGAAGGTGCAAGGGAGAGGGACACACAAGAATCACTGAAATCCTGGCCCAATAGAAGACGATGAGAGGATTTTCCCAATACTCTTACCTTCATCGTGATTTGCCCAATAGGACTGAACTTTCCAGCCCGGTAAGGAAGATAGGTTACTTGTATACTTTTATGCCTCAAACCATAATTAAAGCTCAATCAGAAATTGTGTTACAAAATAAATCACAATTTTCCCCTCCTCTCAGCTTGTTCCTCTGGATTTCAGAGGCGGAGGCTTTCTTCAGTATTGTAACACGAAATAGGGAACTATTAAAAAAATTATTGTGGGTTGCGTTTTGAAAGAAAGTGCCTGAAAAAATATACCCATTCTTCAAAATGTTCACACCATTGTCAAATATTTGCTTTACATTTTGGCTTGTGGAAGTATTTGCTTAGTCTCTACTAAGTGGAATGCAAACTCAATAATATTTGAATCTTAGTCAACTTTTCAGACTCTCGGAGTTGGAGTTAAGCAAAACAAGTTCAACCATATCTAAGCCCCTCAGCATTGTACTCGGTCACTGACCTCACTCGATAAAGTTCCTTTTTACAATAGAACCTCAGTGTTACGAACACCAGAGTTACAAACTGACCAGTCAACCACACACCTCATTTGGAACTGGAAGTACGCAATCAGGCAGCAGAGACCACCTCCCTACCCCCCCCAAAAAGACACATACTGTACAGAACAGTACTGTATTAAATGTAAACTACTAAAAAAATAAAGGGGACGTTTGTTTTTTTTAAAAGATTTGACAGGGTAAGGAAACTGTTTCTGTGCTTGTTTCATTTAAATTAAGGTGGCTAAAAGCAGCATTTTTTTTCTCTGCATAGTAAAGTTTCAAAGCTGTAGTAAGTCAATGTTCAATTGTAAACTTTTGAAAGAACAACCATGATGTTTTGTTTAGAATTATGAATGACCTCCATTCCCGAGGTGTTCATAACGTTCAGGTTCTACTGTACTTCCTTTTCAAGAAAAATGCACCTACCAAAGGCTGACATTAGGCTACTTAGGACTGCCAGCATATCCTTATTAAAGTGATTAAAGTAATGCACTATACACAGTGTGAGCTAGAAGAGAAGATTTCTCTTTCATCTCCATGAAACTAATCTACAGCCTAGCCCTGATGAGGTCATGATTCTTAATAGGACAAAATAACGACCTTCTGCAGTAATTGTTATTATTATAAAGCCCCTACCCTTTATTTACAAAGGTAACTTTAAATGTAGAAAAATATCCCATTCCCCCATTAAAGCTGGAGATGGCTACTGACCAAGGGAGTAAACATTACTTTGGGTGTTACAAGGGGCAGTACCAGGAGTAACTGTATGGAGCTGAACACAGGAAAGCTAATCCTGGGTATCAGGAAAAATAACTGCAAAGGAAACCAGCTAAGGCCTGGTCCCTTTGCCAGTGATATCCATGTGACTTGTGCTGCTGTCTTCATTGGGAGCAGGAGCTCAGATCCTTAGAAAGTGGAACTCTCTCAAAATAGAAGGGGTATGGAAACACCATAGCTTGTGTCATTGAAAACTGAACTGGACCAAGCACTAGAGAATATGACAATATGAGTGTGAGCGTGTGTCCGAGGGCGTGGAAGGTTTGGCTGTTTTCTTTTTGTCTTTGTATGCTGTACCAATTGTGGCTATCATTGCTGGCTTTGTTTTGAAGTTTTTATTTAAGAAACATGAACAAAGAGAGAGTGAGTTTTGAACAATAAAGGATCAAACAAAAAACAAATGCAGAGAAGAATCAGATCAGGCAGGACACAGATTAAGTAAAATGCATCGAAAGTTTTAGATTTGTAGAAGTATTGATGAATCACAAGGATAAGTCACATGCTGCAATTTAAGACACATTGATCATTTAAAACTCATGCTCATAGCAATTTCAGCACTGGAGAGACCCAGGCGAGTACAGTACTAAATAAAAAATAGTCTCTGGATCTAATAAAATGAAATTAATGATCATAGTTTTTAAATTCATCATCATCACAGTAACCTGGGCAGTGCTGTAATATCAGAAATGACCAATAAACAGGAATTGTTAATAGCTGCCCACTCTCATACTCTGTAGTAGATCAGGTCAAAACTTTTTACTTGAATAGTTTTCCCATTGAAAAATGTGTTTGTCAAAATTGAAAAATTAGATGGAAAAATATTGATTTCAATGACATTTTCTGATTTCCTGATTGTGACAATTGAAACAAAATTTTCACTTCAAGTTGACATCTTGACACACACTGACTTTTTTTTGTTTCAACAAGTCAAATCATTTAGTTTTGACCAAAAAAATGTCAACATTTTAGTGTCAACCTTTCTGATTCAACACTTTTGGGAATTTTTCATTCTGCAAAATTTTCCAATATGTTGAATTTCCCATTGTGATTCAGAACGGAAATTAATGGCCAAATATTGATGTTTCCCACAGGAAGAAAATTCCACCTCTTGACCAGCTCTGTGCACAGTACCTGCAGACCCAGAGCCGAGACCTTTCCGATCCCTTGCCGTTTGCACACAAGCCCAGATCTGGCAGTGACTGGTGGAGAACAGAAAGCAAAGCACACCAGCAGCAGCAGGGTTAAATGTCTATTTAGAACTGACTGTGCCTTACTACCATGCTCTGTGGCCCCAAAGGGAACTGGTCTGCCAGTCAGTGTCTGCCCTTAGTGCTGAGAGTATATCCTGTAATCTGCAAGAACTGCACTGGTTCCATTGGCCGAGGTTTTTCAAAAGCTGCACAATTTAGCTCTTAGTTTATGGCCACCAGTGGGAGTCAAACCACAAGCACATTCTCCCGTGAGATTTGCTGTTATGAAAGCCTGAACCTTTCTGCGGCATTGTGGCATTGGGACCAGGTGCATATCCAGTAGTCAACCCCATGCCTGAACTGCTGCCCTCCCACACCCGGGTAGATGACAAGCAGCTGCCAAGGGCAGAACTGCAAGAAATTTCCAGCACTTGTGTTCTCTCGCTTACTTGTTTTCTAGTTTGAATCTTTAAAGGCAGGTAAGAAGGGATTTCTGGTTTAGCCATTCAGGGTGACTCATTTGTTTTGAAGCTATAATTGAAGTGTCCAATTAAAGAAAAGAAAAAAAAAAAGAAAGAAAATAGGATGCTTCCAAACAATCTTAACCTCCACTGATGTTTCAAATACTTTTCTAGCATGAAAACGTTAATTAGAACCAGGAATAAAGCAACAAGTTTAAAATCCGTCCTTGGCTCACGCCTGATTTCCAGTATCTTTGAATCAAATGGGATCTGACTTAAGGAATGATGTAGTTTATAAGCAGGATATGCTTGAGCAGTTCTGAAACGGGTGGTCTATCTGTGCTGAAACTGCAGGGAGGTTAAACTACGTCCATGCAGCATCAGATCTGATTGAGCTTTACTGCTTAGCTGGCTACAGCAATATTGATTTGTGTGCGTCTGTAAGAGCACAAAGAAAAATCCTGCAACGATACACAGATTACAAGATGATAATACAAAGTTATGGATAAAAAGAAAAACCCAAAATCCTGACTCGGCAAATTCAAAGCAATATTAACCCAAATTCTATCAGGAGTTAGCAGGGAAAGAAATCTGGTGCCTTATTTTGAGCCGTATCGCCAAGGCCTTCCCCCGTCTAGCAGGATGGGCCACTGGTAAAGGCCATCTGGAAATCCCCTGCCCACCAAAGATCAGTGACAATATTATTTTGCTCTTATACAGTGTCTCAGACCCACGGATCTCTGTGCCGCCTCCCGCGGGCGCCCAGGGTTGTGAGGCCCCTCGCTCCACGTGCCCTTAGCCCGAGGAAGCTTTGTCTGAGCCTGCCAGGAGGGGTCAGCTCCCAGACACCACTGGCCATGGGCAATACAAGCGCTGCCTTCCAGGTCTAGGCCCCTCTGCCGCTCCCCTGCTTAGCAATGAGGACACATCAACTCCCAGGCCCTCCAAGCATCTCCCGGGAGTGCCCTGCCCCTGTTCCATGGCATGCTCTCAGTGTTCACTGACCCACTGCTGCCAAAGAAGCAGGACACCCCGGCGTACCAGTCCCACCCCAGATCAGCGCTCCACTGGACACACAGCACTTACATACCTTCCGAGCGAAAACCAGGATACATTCATTTAACAAGACACAGAGATTCAAGTAGTAGCAAGTAGAAGTATTGGAAACAAATGGTTAACATGCATTCTGGAGCCTAGACTTAATTACCAAGATACTCTCATGTCTTGTAGAAATCACCCAAAATCCGTGCAGCACTTCACAGGCTGGCTGTGCCCCGCCCCCCGCCCCTTAGTTTTCCTCCTCAGTGAAGAACTCAGTATGTCCCTTTGTACTCCACAATACCAATCCTTTGTCTTTATTCATCAGCAGGACACCCTCTGCTGTTTGCTTATTCCTGTAAATTTCCTCTCGGGTAGATTTCGCAATCTCTCAGTCCACACTGGCTCAGTGTGTAAATAGGCACACATTGTGAGGCATACAATGCACAATGCACAAATGGCCAGACAGGGAAATAAGTGTCAGTTACCTCCTGCCTGCCAGGAACAATTCTGAGGCATGTCACCTCCCGGTGACCTGCCTTCACTCCTAAACCCTAAGAACATAGTATAGTATAGATACAAACTCCTTCAAACTCATCAGCACGCACATATCACAATGATTCTGATGACCGGCTACTGGCTCTCAGTAGAGACCTCAGATGCCACCGTTTGGTGAACTACTATGCAGAGATCTTACCCAGGGGTCCCTGTGAAACTCTATGCTCCCTTGTGCCCTCTGCCAGTTGGCAGGAAGGGGTCCCTGGGTCACAATCACAAAGCACTTTACAGAGGTGGCTAAGTACGGTCGAGAAGGGAGACGGGGCATACAGCAAGCAGGGCGAGAAATGCAGCTAGGCCCCAGGCTGCCCACTAATGATTAGCCACTTAAAGCATCGAGCCGTCCCATAGTGACTCGCGTGATGGGGTTTGCCTCTTCCCGGGACTGCAGGCGAACCCTCGTCTCTGATTTACGCACAAGGCTGGGCACCACAGCAGGATTTGTCAAGTGTCATTTTCCAGCTATTTACAGGCCTGTCAAGTGCTTTTGCAGAAGGCTAGTATTAGCTGCCTCTTTGCACGTTTCACGGCTTGACCTTTTCCAGTGACTTGGCGTTTACAGGTTGAATTACACACTTACTAGTGTCTGAATTCTATGCTCTGATGTGGGGTGAAATCCTGTTTGTGGACAAGGGTTTTCTGTAAACTTGATTTGATCAAGTAGGTTGGAAGGGGAAACCTGGATATGTGTCTTCATGACTAACCCTGTGCCAGTTGTGTAAACAGATCAGCTTCCTCAATCACATGCCAGGTAGGAGGAAACATGCATCCCAAACAAAAAAGTAGCACCCCTGCGCTACAGTCAGCAGTGCCTGGGAGTTGCCTGGTTTGTGCAATAACTTTTTAGCTGAGAATTATGCAGGGAATTATACACGGGGTTTTTCCCAAAGCAGATAGTGTGAGGGAAAGGAAGGGCATGTGGGGAAAGGGAGGGAAAACTCAGTGGGGCCAGAGAGGGATCTGGGATGGGCCAGGAAGCCTTTAGGGAGTAGGGAGTCTGCAGAGGGAGCCAGGGCTGGTATCAGAGCCCCCGGGGAAGGAGGGTGGTGGAGTTCAGTGATCACTCGGTGCTTGCAGGAGCTCTGCTTTGGTCTGTGTCTGGTTGCAGCTCGCTGTGCACAACAGCAGCAAGGGCTTCACTGCATCCTGCTCAGGTGCTCTGCCTGGGGAGCTCAGCCCTTAACGGCACCGTCCGCAATACCACGTCTTCCCGTCTACGGCAAAACTTAATAACGGGCACACTTCAAAGCCCCCCACCCCCTTTACTATACCACACAGTTACAGATACGTATAACAACCCACTAACTAAACGTGTTACCAAGGTTTGCTCTGTCTCGGAGGTGCCCTATGCCATCGCGCTCCCCTGGAACATCAGCACTGCTGCTGGCAGGAGGCAGCCAGTCCGCTTGTTCTGGTGGTGTCATGTCCTGGGGCTCTGGTCTCAGGCAAAATGTGAACTGTGCTTGCCAGAGCGACTGCTCAGGCTGACACCCTGCAGGAAAGAATTAAGCAGTGTGGCCAGGACAGCATATTTCAAGCCCTTATGCTGTCCTGGCCACACTGCTTAATTCTTTCCTGCAGGGTGTCAGCCTGAGCAGTCGCTNAGACCACCTCCCTACCCCCCCCAAAAAGACACATACTGTACAGAACAGTACTGTATTAAATGTAAACTACTAAAAAAATAAAGGGGACGTTTGTTTTTTTTAAAAGATTTGACAGGGTAAGGAAACTGTTTCTGTGCTTGTTTCATTTAAATTAAGGTGGCTAAAAGCAGCATTTTTTTTCTCTGCATAGTAAAGTTTCAAAGCTGTAGTAAGTCAATGTTCAATTGTAAACTTTTGAAAGAACAACCATGATGTTTTGTTTAGAATTATGAATGACCTCCATTCCCGAGGTGTTCATAACGTTCAGGTTCTACTGTACTTCCTTTTCAAGAAAAATGCACCTACCAAAGGCTGACATTAGGCTACTTAGGACTGCCAGCATATCCTTATTAAAGTGATTAAAGTAATGCACTATACACAGTGTGAGCTAGAAGAGAAGATTTCTCTTTCATCTCCATGAAACTAATCTACAGCCTAGCCCTGATGAGGTCATGATTCTTAATAGGACAAAATAACGACCTTCTGCAGTAATTGTTATTATTATAAAGCCCCTACCCTTTATTTACAAAGGTAACTTTAAATGTAGAAAAATATCCCATTCCCCCATTAAAGCTGGAGATGGCTACTGACCAAGGGAGTAAACATTACTTTGGGTGTTACAAGGGGCAGTACCAGGAGTAACTGTATGGAGCTGAACACAGGAAAGCTAATCCTGGGTATCAGGAAAAATAACTGCAAAGGAAACCAGCTAAGGCCTGGTCCCTTTGCCAGTGATATCCATGTGACTTGTGCTGCTGTCTTCATTGGGAGCAGGAGCTCAGATCCTTAGAAAGTGGAACTCTCTCAAAATAGAAGGGGTATGGAAACACCATAGCTTGTGTCATTGAAAACTGAACTGGACCAAGCACTAGAGAATATGACAATATGAGTGTGAGCGTGTGTCCGAGGGCGTGGAAGGTTTGGCTGTTTTCTTTTTGTCTTTGTATGCTGTACCAATTGTGGCTATCATTGCTGGCTTTGTTTTGAAGTTTTTATTTAAGAAACATGAACAAAGAGAGAGTGAGTTTTGAACAATAAAGGATCAAACAAAAAACAAATGCAGAGAAGAATCAGATCAGGCAGGACACAGATTAAGTAAAATGCATCGAAAGTTTTAGATTTGTAGAAGTATTGATGAATCACAAGGATAAGTCACATGCTGCAATTTAAGACACATTGATCATTTAAAACTCATGCTCATAGCAATTTCAGCACTGGAGAGACCCAGGCGAGTACAGTACTAAATAAAAAATAGTCTCTGGATCTAATAAAATGAAATTAATGATCATAGTTTTTAAATTCATCATCATCACAGTAACCTGGGCAGTGCTGTAATATCAGAAATGACCAATAAACAGGAATTGTTAATAGCTGCCCACTCTCATACTCTGTAGTAGATCAGGTCAAAACTTTTTACTTGAATAGTTTTCCCATTGAAAAATGTGTTTGTCAAAATTGAAAAATTAGATGGAAAAATATTGATTTCAATGACATTTTCTGATTTCCTGATTGTGACAATTGAAACAAAATTTTCACTTCAAGTTGACATCTTGACACACACTGACTTTTTTTTGTTTCAACAAGTCAAATCATTTAGTTTTGACCAAAAAAATGTCAACATTTTAGTGTCAACCTTTCTGATTCAACACTTTTGGGAATTTTTCATTCTGCAAAATTTTCCAATATGTTGAATTTCCCATTGTGATTCAGAACGGAAATTAATGGCCAAATATTGATGTTTCCCACAGGAAGAAAATTCCACCTCTTGACCAGCTCTGTGCACAGTACCTGCAGACCCAGAGCCGAGACCTTTCCGATCCCTTGCCGTTTGCACACAAGCCCAGATCTGGCAGTGACTGGTGGAGAACAGAAAGCAAAGCACACCAGCAGCAGCAGGGTTAAATGTCTATTTAGAACTGACTGTGCCTTACTACCATGCTCTGTGGCCCCAAAGGGAACTGGTCTGCCAGTCAGTGTCTGCCCTTAGTGCTGAGAGTATATCCTGTAATCTGCAAGAACTGCACTGGTTCCATTGGCCGAGGTTTTTCAAAAGCTGCACAATTTAGCTCTTAGTTTATGGCCACCAGTGGGAGTCAAACCACAAGCACATTCTCCCGTGAGATTTGCTGTTATGAAAGCCTGAACCTTTCTGCGGCATTGTGGCATTGGGACCAGGTGCATATCCAGTAGTCAACCCCATGCCTGAACTGCTGCCCTCCCACACCCGGGTAGATGACAAGCAGCTGCCAAGGGCAGAACTGCAAGAAATTTCCAGCACTTGTGTTCTCTCGCTTACTTGTTTTCTAGTTTGAATCTTTAAAGGCAGGTAAGAAGGGATTTCTGGTTTAGCCATTCAGGGTGACTCATTTGTTTTGAAGCTATAATTGAAGTGTCCAATTAAAGAAAAGAAAAAAAAAAAGAAAGAAAATAGGATGCTTCCAAACAATCTTAACCTCCACTGATGTTTCAAATACTTTTCTAGCATGAAAACGTTAATTAGAACCAGGAATAAAGCAACAAGTTTAAAATCCGTCCTTGGCTCACGCCTGATTTCCAGTATCTTTGAATCAAATGGGATCTGACTTAAGGAATGATGTAGTTTATAAGCAGGATATGCTTGAGCAGTTCTGAAACGGGTGGTCTATCTGTGCTGAAACTGCAGGGAGGTTAAACTACGTCCATGCAGCATCAGATCTGATTGAGCTTTACTGCTTAGCTGGCTACAGCAATATTGATTTGTGTGCGTCTGTAAGAGCACAAAGAAAAATCCTGCAACGATACACAGATTACAAGATGATAATACAAAGTTATGGATAAAAAGAAAAACCCAAAATCCTGACTCGGCAAATTCAAAGCAATATTAACCCAAATTCTATCAGGAGTTAGCAGGGAAAGAAATCTGGTGCCTTATTTTGAGCCGTATCGCCAAGGCCTTCCCCCGTCTAGCAGGATGGGCCACTGGTAAAGGCCATCTGGAAATCCCCTGCCCACCAAAGATCAGTGACAATATTATTTTGCTCTTATACAGTGTCTCAGACCCACGGATCTCTGTGCCGCCTCCCGCGGGCGCCCAGGGTTGTGAGGCCCCTCGCTCCACGTGCCCTTAGCCCGAGGAAGCTTTGTCTGAGCCTGCCAGGAGGGGTCAGCTCCCAGACACCACTGGCCATGGGCAATACAAGCGCTGCCTTCCAGGTCTAGGCCCCTCTGCCGCTCCCCTGCTTAGCAATGAGGACACATCAACTCCCAGGCCCTCCAAGCATCTCCCGGGAGTGCCCTGCCCCTGTTCCATGGCATGCTCTCAGTGTTCACTGACCCACTGCTGCCAAAGAAGCAGGACACCCCGGCGTACCAGTCCCACCCCAGATCAGCGCTCCACTGGACACACAGCACTTACATACCTTCCGAGCGAAAACCAGGATACATTCATTTAACAAGACACAGAGATTCAAGTAGTAGCAAGTAGAAGTATTGGAAACAAATGGTTAACATGCATTCTGGAGCCTAGACTTAATTACCAAGATACTCTCATGTCTTGTAGAAATCACCCAAAATCCGTGCAGCACTTCACAGGCTGGCTGTGCCCCGCCCCCCGCCCCTTAGTTTTCCTCCTCAGTGAAGAACTCAGTATGTCCCTTTGTACTCCACAATACCAATCCTTTGTCTTTATTCATCAGCAGGACACCCTCTGCTGTTTGCTTATTCCTGTAAATTTCCTCTCGGGTAGATTTCGCAATCTCTCAGTCCACACTGGCTCAGTGTGTAAATAGGCACACATTGTGAGGCATACAATGCACAATGCACAAATGGCCAGACAGGGAAATAAGTGTCAGTTACCTCCTGCCTGCCAGGAACAATTCTGAGGCATGTCACCTCCCGGTGACCTGCCTTCACTCCTAAACCCTAAGAACATAGTATAGTATAGATACAAACTCCTTCAAACTCATCAGCACGCACATATCACAATGATTCTGATGACCGGCTACTGGCTCTCAGTAGAGACCTCAGATGCCACCGTTTGGTGAACTACTATGCAGAGATCTTACCCAGGGGTCCCTGTGAAACTCTATGCTCCCTTGTGCCCTCTGCCAGTTGGCAGGAAGGGGTCCCTGGGTCACAATCACAAAGCACTTTACAGAGGTGGCTAAGTACGGTCGAGAAGGGAGACGGGGCATACAGCAAGCAGGGCGAGAAATGCAGCTAGGCCCCAGGCTGCCCACTAATGATTAGCCACTTAAAGCATCGAGCCGTCCCATAGTGACTCGCGTGATGGGGTTTGCCTCTTCCCGGGACTGCAGGCGAACCCTCGTCTCTGATTTACGCACAAGGCTGGGCACCACAGCAGGATTTGTCAAGTGTCATTTTCCAGCTATTTACAGGCCTGTCAAGTGCTTTTGCAGAAGGCTAGTATTAGCTGCCTCTTTGCACGTTTCACGGCTTGACCTTTTCCAGTGACTTGGCGTTTACAGGTTGAATTACACACTTACTAGTGTCTGAATTCTATGCTCTGATGTGGGGTGAAATCCTGTTTGTGGACAAGGGTTTTCTGTAAACTTGATTTGATCAAGTAGGTTGGAAGGGGAAACCTGGATATGTGTCTTCATGACTAACCCTGTGCCAGTTGTGTAAACAGATCAGCTTCCTCAATCACATGCCAGGTAGGAGGAAACATGCATCCCAAACAAAAAAGTAGCACCCCTGCGCTACAGTCAGCAGTGCCTGGGAGTTGCCTGGTTTGTGCAATAACTTTTTAGCTGAGAATTATGCAGGGAATTATACACGGGGTTTTTCCCAAAGCAGATAGTGTGAGGGAAAGGAAGGGCATGTGGGGAAAGGGAGGGAAAACTCAGTGGGGCCAGAGAGGGATCTGGGATGGGCCAGGAAGCCTTTAGGGAGTAGGGAGTCTGCAGAGGGAGCCAGGGCTGGTATCAGAGCCCCCGGGGAAGGAGGGTGGTGGAGTTCAGTGATCACTCGGTGCTTGCAGGAGCTCTGCTTTGGTCTGTGTCTGGTTGCAGCTCGCTGTGCACAACAGCAGCAAGGGCTTCACTGCATCCTGCTCAGGTGCTCTGCCTGGGGAGCTCAGCCCTTAACGGCACCGTCCGCAATACCACGTCTTCCCGTCTACGGCAAAACTTAATAACGGGCACACTTCAAAGCCCCCCACCCCCTTTACTATACCACACAGTTACAGATACGTATAACAACCCACTAACTAAACGTGTTACCAAGGTTTGCTCTGTCTCGGAGGTGCCCTATGCCATCGCGCTCCCCTGGAACATCAGCACTGCTGCTGGCAGGAGGCAGCCAGTCCGCTTGTTCTGGTGGTGTCATGTCCTGGGGCTCTGGTCTCAGGCAAAATGTGAACTGTGCTTGCCAGAGCGACTGCTCAGGCTGACACCCTGCAGGAAAGAATTAAGCAGTGTGGCCAGGACAGCATATTTCAAGCCCTTATGCTGTCCTGGCCACACTGCTTAATTCTTTCCTGCAGGGTGTCAGCCTGAGCAGTCGCTCTGGCAAGCACAGTTCACATTTTGCCTGAGACCAGACAATTTTTTAGTCATACTGATGTGTACAAAACCTAGCCCTGGACTTTGCTCTGCGGCTCTTTTGCCAAATGCTTTAGAAAGTGCGTGTCTGCAACCATCAAACTCTCCCAGGTTTGTATTCAATTGGCAAATAACAGGTCTGAAGCTGCAAAAATGGTCCCTGTATTCTCGGGGGGAAGCCAGGCCCCTTTAAGCAATGACAGTTAGTGGTCTGTGATCAGCTTCAGCTCACACAGGATCCCATGACAACTTGAATTGTTTTCACACCCGTGGACTAAGGCCAAAGCCCCCTTCTCTATTTGAAATATTGACCCTAAGGTTTTGTTAGCATTTGCAACGCATAAACCGCCGGTCTCCAGTTTTGACCAGACTGTTGTAAGAAGATTGCACCTTGGAAGCATCCAGGGACAATTTAGTTTTGTGCTTATTGTCCTAGTCCCTCAGGACTGGGGCCTCTTTACTTAACTCCTCAGTTTCTCAAACTCTTTATTAAGATTTGTATCCCGTGTCCACTGGACATCTTTGCACAGCGGTGCCCTCAGGGTGCTGGTTTGGGTGGCTAGTGTAGGCACACGTTTCTCTGCACAACCCAACTGGCAGTCTGTGGAAACAGCGTCTCCCACAAGGGGGGTTGAATGTGTGCCGTGGGCTTTGTTTTTCAGGGGCACCTGCCAAAACCCTGCGGTGCATCAAATGATGAAAAATATTTGGCACCAACTCTCTCTCCAAAAGTGGCTCCTGTTCTAGGTAGTGGGAAATGTTCCGGTGCACGTGGAGAGGGGCAGAAGGTTCGGCGCCTAGGAATGTTTTCCCTGTGCATTTAGGTGCTTGCAGGACTTAGAGGGATGTGCATCGTAGTGGTGCCTCAGCGCCTTTGTGAGCCCAGCGCTCTGTGTGTATGGTGCTTGTCGGAGCTCTGCTTCCTTCTGGGTCAGGTTCCAACTGGCTCTGCGCACTGACGACGAAAGGAAGAGGCACTAACCTTACAGTCCATCAATGGCTATTAGCCAGGATGGGCAGGGATGGATTTTGCCTGTTTGCCAGAAGCTGGGAATGGGCGACAGGGGATGGATCACTTGGTGATTACCTGTTCTGTTCATTCCCTCTGGGGCACCTGGCATTGGCCACTGTCGGCAGACAGGATACGGGGCTAGATGGACCTTTGCTCTGACCCAATATGGCCGTTCTTATGTTCAATCTGCAGCCTAAAAGACAGGGCTCTAACGTGGCAGGAAGAGACTGCAGCCTCTACAGCTGTTAATGTGACATCTCTACATAGTTTCTGTTTAACTCCACACATAACTACTAGCTAAACATGACATGGAGCAATCCCTGGAGATAGCACCAAGCTAGGAGAAGCCTGGTGGCATACCATCTGAGAAACCCACCTTCGGAGCTCTAGTTACCCATGTGCCTGAGCCCTCTCTGCTAACATCACAGTGCTTTGGTCTGATTACTCGCTGACTAACGAGGAAAGGACGTGCTTTTCACACAGCGGGGGGAGTATATTTTAGCAAGGACTCAAGACCTCTTTCCAAAGCTAAAGCGTAGCAAGCCACAGCAAACGTACCAGGTATTTAAAAATAAGTTACCTGAGCTTTTTTAAGGGGAAGTCAATGGTTGGAATAAAAAAATACAGCAATTGGCAGGGAAAATAGTATTAATGTGAAACTACTGTCTGGAAACATTATTTTATCTGCTGATTGTAAACAAGTGCATCCATGTCAAATGGACAGTTACATCTCTAGGGACACTTTCTCTAGCAGAGTCCAGCTTCTCCAGATGGTCCCTGAGTAGTGACTATGCTATCTTGGAGTGTCATAGGTTTTCTTTAAGGGTTGTACATACCTTTTCCTCATGGCAAAAAGGAAAAAGTAGTGGTGGTGTTGGTGTTTTAAATTACTATTATTATTTAAAAGGAAAGAAGGCATTTATTTTCTCTGGGCCGGATGGTATACTCATTGAGTTAGACTCCCATATGATTGTCTTAACGGTTTATCTTAAAAAGTCTTGACAGGATCTGAGAAAAAATCCTAAGGAAAAAAGTATTGGAGAATAAAATATTCCTTAAAGGGCAAATGAATTTGTTACTAATTGTTCCAAATGGTTACTCAGCTGTAGGGGTGTGTAATGATTAATTGTATATCTTAGTATTGATCTATTCTGTGTATAGAGGTTGTTTGTTGTTTCAACACCTTATAATAAATCATGTTGCTATATTTATGGACAAAGGAACATTACATTCATCTCGCCATGATGTTTGCAGAACGAAATAACCAGATTTATTGACATGAAGCCCCATTCACACTCCCTCTGCTGGGAGGCCAGACATTAAAGTCAAGAGCCGTCATTTTCCAATAGTGACCAGTGGTTCTGCGTGCCTAGCTGAAGAAGCTTGGTTTTCGGAGCGTGGGTGTTCAGAACATTCTCCTTCACAGTCTCTCACATTTGGTACCCAGAAATGGAGGTACCCCAAATCCCTACTTGTGTTTGAGAAATTTGGTCAAGATGAGGTTTGCCTGCAGGATTGGGCCGCGCGGGTGAACAGGCAGGTTAACTAACACCTCTGCCATGAATGGATCACACCCAGATTTGTTTGCTTAGTAACTGCACCAGACAGTAAATAATTGTTATATGTCAGCATGTGAACATGTGTGGGTCCCAGAACCTGCCTCTTTGCAGTTGCTGCGGAGCTGGTGAGTAATTTTTGAGCTTCACAAATAGGTAGCTGGCTGCTTTCATTGTTTGGTTGTTTTGGGGTAACTAATGAGGTAAACAGTGTCATAAAGCTAGGAGTAATGCTCACAACAGGGAAGCCTGCCTCTGTTACGTACAGAGAGAACTGAGCCACTCGAGGGTGTGTGGTGGCAGGGGTCGGACTCCACGGGGCCGTTACACCTTACTGATGAGGAAAACAAATGAAATCTGCTCTTTCTGAAGAACTATTCTTAGATTTTGCCCCAAACCAAGGGAGTAGATTGTATATTTTCAAGCTAGGATATAACATATCTGGTTGAAAAACGATCATCCGCAAATATAGCATGTGCATTAAAACCACCAGTCAGCTTATCAGTTAGGGATCAGAGGGCGAGGGAGGGTTTACTGAAGTCAATGATGAGGAGACTGCTCCTGGGGTACCTACATCATGGTGGCATTCATGTGGATTACAATGAGTCATTTGCATGAGGTACCTCCCCCCCTTAACTTATGTCAGCGTGGTGCTCATCAGCACAGACGCTGCCTCAAGGGAGATGGGTGTGGGCAGTTTGCAGTGGGGCCCGAGCCATAAAAGATGGGGAGAAGGTGGAATCAGAGGCTGGTTCAGCACGAGGAAGCTAGGAGCAAAGACTCAGGAATGGAGGAAAGTAGGTGTCTGTTTATATAGAATCATAGATTCCAAGGCCAGAAGGGACCATTGTGCTCAGCTAGTCTGACTCGCGCCCCCCATATAGCACAGGCCAGAGAACTGCCCCAAAATCATTCCTCATGCAGAGCTCTTAGAACAACATCCAGCCTTGATTTAAACATTGTCAGTGATGGAGAATCCGCCAGGACCCTTGGTAAAGCTGTTCCAATGGTTAATTACCCTCACTGTTAAACATTTACATCTTATTTCCATTCTGAATCTGTCTAGCTTCAACTTCCACCCATTGGGTCATATTAGATCTTTCTCTGCTATCCTGAAGGACTCATTATTAAATATTTGTTCCCCAGGTAGATACTTATAGACTGTAATCAAATTGCTCCAAGTCTTTGTTAAGCAAAACAAGTTGAGCTCCTTGAGTCTATCATTATAAGGCAGGTTTTCTAACCCTTTCATCATTCTCATGGCTCTTCTCTGAACCCTCTCCAGTTTATCAACATCCTTCTTGAACTGTGGGCACCAGAACTGGACAAGGGATTCCAGCAGCGTTTGCACCAGAGCCAAATACAGAATAGAACAACCTCTGTACTCCTACTCCAGATTCCCCTGTTTATACATCCAAGGATCATGTTAGCCCTTCTACCAGGCGCTCACGTTTAGTTGATTATCCACCAGGACCCCCACATCTTTTTCAGCATCACTGCTACCCAGGATAGAGTTCCCCATGGTGTAAGTGTGGCCTGCATTCTTTGCTCCTAGGTGTATATATTTACATTTAGCCATATTACAATACATATTGTTTGCTTGCACCCAGTTTACTGAGCCATCCAGATCACTCATCAGTGACCCGTCCTCTTCTTTATTTACCACTCTCTCAATTGGTGTGTTGTCTGCAAACTTTATCTGTAATGATTTGATGTTTTTTTCTGGGTCATTAATAAAAATGCTAAATAGTATAGAGCCAAGAACTATCCCTGTGGGATCCCACTGGAAAACACCCACTCGACGATTCCCTGTTTACAATTACATTTGGAGATCTATCAGTCAGCCAGCTTTTAACCCATGTAATATGTGCCATATTAATTTGATATCTTTCTAATTTTTTAATGCTGGGCTTGGAAATGAATATCTGGGCATCTTTAATCGGCATGCTTAACACTTCTGTAGACAATGCCCATGCAGATACTGATCTTACATTGCATGTGTACAAGCTAAGTTTGGCAACTCATTAAGAGGGTGGGGAGCAGGCAAAGCATTCTACGTCTTAGCCAGACAAACGAGTTACACGTGTTATCCTCCTTTTTCAAGCAAGTGTTGTAGTGTGGCTTTCTCTCTCTCTTCATCCTGATATGAACCATCAGTTGTGGCAGTGATGGTATAGAGCATGTGTTGGTTAAACCTGGGTCATTTAAAAGCCTGTCTGTCTAATTTTTAAGAGGCAGAATTTGCACAGAGAATAGAGTGAAAAGCGATTCCCTTTTACTGACATATATATTTTCCCAGGATGCAAAAATGTTTGTCCCCAAATATCACATAAGGAGCAGTAGGGTGTTTAATATAAGATTATTTTGTAATAACCTTCAAGTGTATTTAACACAACAAAGGAAAACTGTAGAACTACTCTCCGAGACAGAGAGAGAGAGACCGAGAGAGACCCTCAGGGTTTGGATGACATCACAAACCACTCCAGTTTCACCCTTGTGGGGCTATCCTACTGTCATCACAAACCTGGGTGAGCGTGGGGGTGTGTTTGGGTAGCCGATTGCTGACGTACGGCACTGGGCTGCCGTGTCAGACAATAAACTCTCGGCATGTAATAACACCTCGCTGTTACACAGCACTTTTCATTAGTAGCTCTCAAAGCACTTTACAAGGGAGGTCAGTATCGTTATTATATAGGATAATATGTAAGGGGAAACTGAGACAGGAAGGTGAAATGTCTTGCCCAAGGTCATCCAGCAGGCCAATGGTAGAGGCAGGCATAGAATCCAGGTCTCCTGACCCCAGCCCGGTGTTCAACCCACTAGGCCATGTTCCCTCCCAAGGATGAAAGTGATTGAAATAACGGCGTGTTTGTTACCGATCGTAGGGTTTTATTTTGGACTTCAGTTCACGTATTTTTGGCATAGGGCTCATTCACTCGGCCAGGCCCTATGGAGCACTGAGATTTCCACAGGAATGCGCCACACATCCAGCTGAACTATTCTACGTGGATGTTAAAGGCTTAACATAGAAGATACAAGACGTTATTGCAGTCGTCCCTCCTCAGAGTAAGTTGCTCGGCTCCAAACAGCTTCCCGTTCAAACCACATCAGTCTAGTAATTTATGGACAAGTCTTGCCCCTCTCTCTCTGGGCACAGGGAGCCCCATCTCCCCATTCCCGTAGCCTGCTTCCACAGTGGAACCAATGCAGCACGGCTGCACAAAGAGGGGGATGGATTTAGGGAGTGCATCCCCCTATTTGGCCGGAGCCCACTTCTACGCTGGCTCCTAGGACATGAGAAATGGCAACTTGTGCAGCTGGGGGTGGAGCAAGGCTGGAAGCCTGGCTGTGGCATGGATCATCTAGTTCTCCCTCATGGCAGGGCTCTGTGGGACTGTGGAGGGCTGCAGTCATTCAGAGAAGTAGCCTCTTTGGGTTTTCCTGCCCCTCCACCACCTGGGAGATGCACTGCCCAGTACGTGGATGGTCTCACAAATTGCCTATTGAATGGAAGTCCAAAAATAACAAACTTTTTGGCAAAATGCAAAAGAAATTGCAGGTGAATGTTTCTGAGTTATAGAATGCGGCATGTGTTAGGGTTTATGGGAGAGAGGACAGAGCCTCACAGAACTCCAAGTCTTGAGTAATCTATGGGTGGAGGTGCCCTTGTGCCCTTTATCCCGCTCAGGGGATAGAGGAAAGCTCCATGCACTTACCATCATCCCTTCCAGGTCCCTGGGGTGCACCAGCACCCTCTCATGGTCGGCAATATTAAATGTGTTGGAATGATCCAGGAGCATGAAGATCAGCATTGGTGCAGCCAGCATTGCATCCTGGTCTACACCCAAATGGGAAGGGTCTATGACACAGGAGGAGGTGATGAGCTGTTGAGAGATGGGTTCTTCACCAGGTTCTGAGTCGCTGTGTTCAGGGAATGGCGATCAGACCTTGAGTTGGAGCTGATGAGGTCAGGTAGACTGAGTGATGTCTTCTCTAGTGCTGAAGAAGCTGTACTTTAGGGTGGGTGAAGACTGCCTCCTCAAAGGAGTCGTTGCTATACAGGCTAGCAAAGAGTCCAGTGTCTTTCGCTGTGGATCCAAAGCACATGCGATGTGTTGAGGTTTCCTTCAGTGCTTTAAGGTCTTGTAGCTGTGTGAATGGGGCAGCAGCTGAGGAAGGGACCCTGTGTGTGGAGCTTCCAATGTCTGGGAGCAGTAGAGGGATTGAACCCTGGGTTTGGCAGGTCTTGCTCACAGACCACGCTAACAGTTGCTCCCAGCAGGCTGGGCTGGGATATTCTGCACTGACAGGCTGGTTTACACCCTGGGGAAGTTCAGCAGGACCTGGCTTCGGGGCTGCTCTGAGGCCACTGAAGGAGCTTTCGTCCTCCTGGGCATTCAGGAACTGCTTGTGCACTACAAGCAATACTCCATACCTGCTCCATGCGGGAGCAAGGCCATAATGGAGAGGTCACTGCTCTGTCCCTAACCAGCATATCTGAGCTTTGTGCCTAACTGTTCATGACCCACCAACAGGATAGAAGGCAGAGCCCAGATCATGGGTGATCTCACTGCCGTGTAAGCTGAGACGACTCACCCATTAGCGAAGGAACAAGCGCCTTCTTTTCACTTTTCTAACCCAATGTGGAGGTAAAGTCCTTTGGCTGAAATGCCATTCCACAAGCTTCTAGAATATTCTGCTCCCTCTAGAACCATTCTGGTCCTTCTAGAATGTCATTATTCTACTCTTTCTGGCATCTCTCATTAACACTGAAACTTGGGTTAACATTTGCCTTTGCGCACATAGTCTTGAAAAAAACAAAATAAAAAAACCAAGAGGACAAATAACATCCACGCAAAATTACTTTCATTTTAAAAAATTCTGTTTCTTAGCGAGGAACAAACCAGCCACGCTCACAGCATCTGCAGCATATACAGAATGGACTGAACGCCTAACCCACGGCTCAGGTTTATATCAAAAGAGACCAGATTCCAGGAAAACGCTAGGAGCACAGAAACCTCCAGAAACCCTATTAAAATCTCAGCCCAGGGAAACCTGAGAAATGTGGATTTAAGTAAATTTGAGCTCTGAAAGACAAAGTAATCACAGGTTCACCAACTGAACCTCATTCCCTTCTCACCAGGAACGAGCCATAGACTAGAACAAGGAAGGGAGCCTGCATGTAACTCAGTTTTTCTGAAATCCAGTTTACCTCATTTTCTTTCTAATGGGAAATCACCCTTAGCGATTAATCAAAAGAATTTACCTTAATACATTGGCAATGTCAAAACTTTAAACTTACCAGCCTCCCATCATCACCCTGAGAGGAACAGAGTTTTTTCAAAACATTGAATACAACTTGATTGTGTATGAAGAGTTTGTACAATACACACATCGTCCTTACTCTCTTTGGGGCCTCCATGTAAACTTAATCTGCAGATTGTCTCCGAGGCATGGCCTCCTCGTCTCTCTTGTGTCTGTACTGCTTTAGTTCTTCTCACCACCTCAGTGATTCCACCTCACTGAGCTCCCGCCAACCGGAATAAACCCTTCTGCAGGCATCCATTCCACCAAGGCTTCCTGAATCTGTTTAAAATCTTGATGAATTTGCAGAACTCCTGATATTCCATCCAGCAGAGCAGGTTGTTGGCAGTCATGGGTGGAATCCAAATCTCATGCTGGTTATGGTCCATGTTATGGAGCAACCATGGGGAATTAGTAATTTTTGCCGTCTCCTGCCATTGTCCCTTGTATGTTCTTTCTATGCCTGAGTATTAGCCTATCTTGTTTGGTATGTGATATGGCATTTGTATTCTTGTGCTACCAGTCTTTTGTCTTGTTAAGCAAAAAAGACTAAAATAGAGGTCAGTAATATTTGCTAGATAAGGCACAGGTGTAAATTAAGCCCGTAAAGCAAAGAGTCCACAGGCCTTAGGCCTGTGCAGCAATAGGTTAGCTAAACCAGGCCGAAGAAGTCTTAGCATAAGCAGCTAACCAGAAATAACCCTAGCTTATAAGATATCCCAGTTAGAATGCTGTGATGACTAAACTGCTGACATGTAACCACAAGATGTCAGTTTATATCACTTTGAGGTATTTTAAAATTAGGAACATCAGTAGATGTCTGACCACAAGATTGCCATGGTAACTAATGGACGTATATGCTAATGAACTGAGATAGAAGGACTAGAAACCTATGGGAGAAAGGTACATTAGCTTGAGGAAATACAGATAAGAAAAAGGCCTACTGAATCGGCAGAGACATAGTGAGCATCAGTATTACATATCATAAAAGCTGTCTTCCGGCCCGCGTGCCTTGGGAAATGCCAGGATGATGACCATGGGGGATGACAATGAGGAAGATGATGATGGTGAGGGTGATGAGGGTGACGTCCTTTTGCAAGGGATGGTGTGAGTATATGGATGTTTAGTTGCTTGTATTGTCTTTACCTACCTTGCTGGGTTGGATTGTTTGTGATCTTGCTAACTGTGTTAATACAACTATTGCAGATTCAGAAGCTTTTTCTAAGTGAGAGTGTTGCAACCGTGCATGTCGGGGTTCCCAACTGAACAGTAATTCTAATAATACTGGCCCTGATCTTTGGACGGCAGCCTATCAAACCTCAGAGTGTTATTGGGAATTCTTAAGTGATCAGTGTAATGAATGCACAATGAATAGATCAGGCAACACTACTCATTTGAATAATGCTCTTCAAATATTCAATCTCCCAGCCATGTTACCTAGTTCTGGTTTGGGTAACATGTTACCTACGTGTTGAATGGAGGTGGGCTAGAACTGAAACCTGAATGCAAACATCTCAGGAGTTACAGACTGGACGTCTCTGCAAATTTCCTTGCAGAAATCTGCATCTTCTTTACACACCTACACATATATGTGTAGCAGCACATTCATTGCCAGTAGCGCCCATGTACCCTCTCCCCTGAAATGTCTAACTTACTAAAAAACCAACAAGACAAACGTAGCCGAGTTGCTGATGAGATTGTTGCCATCACTATTCCTCTAGCCTTCCATGGGCAAATATCTGTCCAGGAATGAAGTTACCCTCCTTGTGATTCCCAGTAAGATTGCAAACGTGAAACTGTCTTTGTTTCAATCTGTTCATGGTGTGCAACATGAACAAGTCCCTGAGTCCAAGATGCCATTCCAATGCAAAGGCAAACCTGGCACTGTCTCTTCATTCGTTAATCAACCCAATTGTCTTTATACCAAGATCAGATTTTTTTCCACCCTCTATTTGTTCATAATACTAGTTTAACAAGTTTGGTCGGACACAAAAATTGCAACTTAGCCAGCAAAACAATTTTGTGTGTGGGATACAGCCAGCTAATGGGAAGCACTTAGGCATATAAAAGAGAAATGTCAGACAATTAAAATGAACCCCTTGCTGGAAATATTCACACTATAGTGTTGTCTTTTCTTCTGACCCCAGTGTCCATTTCTGGTACTAGCGTGACCCCTCTGCTGAGCAGATATTGGTACCCTTGCAGGTTGGCTTTCCAGTGGAGGAGATATCAGTGATGCGAAGTCTGGGTATATTCTAAGTGTCACTTGTTTTCTTTACACACATACGCCAGCCCAGTGGGGGGCAAACATGGAGGGTAATCTCTTCTCTCCAGAATTTCAGCCCAGCACCAGTTCCCCGTGAGTAACTCCAGCTTGAGCACTGACTCAAATCAGAGACCAAGGCATTGAGCAAAATCTCTCCTGCTTCTCAAACAGCTTCCTCTCCACTGTCTCTGCACAGAACATTGCATAACAGAAGCTACTAACAACATAATGTCTTCCCGACAACATTTGTCAATTTTGTGGCATGTTGTGTTAACCATTTAACAGCCATGGTTATAGTTTGCAATATTTTACATTTTAAGGGCTACACTTTTTTGCCCTAGCCTTACAGATTTCATTCCATGTTCCTTCCCCACTATATTTTTAAAATTCATATGGACCTTTTTTGCTAGCAACCCAGCACGTCCATACCTTATTACACTCTGTGAGGATTTGCAGGGAGGGGTTCAGGGGGTTCCTAGCTCGTGCGTTTCTGTCATGTTAGATTGCGATTCCTACAGAGGACAGCTCGCTTACTTACCAGATCAGCAGAGTCATCAGTGTGGTTAGATGTTTGGCTGCGTGTGTGTGTTCTTTCTGTGTGCTGCCCCAGCTCTGCACACATAGCGGACACAGCAGACCAGCAAAGCACAGTACTAGCACCTGGTAGACTCTACGAGGATACTAAGACATGTACGCCCGTGACAATGGACACAGCTCAGTGAATGGCGGAACTTTCCATTTCCCTCTCGGCTGGATAAAGATCCTGCCTCTGAGGTACGTCTTTATACCCTGATACAAACAAGTTACGCACTGTCATCCTGGCCTCATCTTTTAGGAGGGGTCAGCGTGTTCCTGTTATTCTTGGGGAATCTTTTTTCTACCATCCTTGATATCAGGATGTTCTGGTACCACTTGATATCAGGATGTGTTTGCGTGTCCCTCTCTTAGGAATGTGTATTTCTGCAATATCAGCCCTGTTCTTGCCAGATTCTGTGAGCAGGTCCTGCCTCATACAAGGCCTCTGATACAAGGGCTTATGTCTCAGGCTCTTTTCCTACTATACACCATAAGAAAAAATAACTTGAGAGACATTGTGTACCCATGTACAGCACCTAACACAATGAGCTCCTGGGGCATGACTAGAGCTGCTAGGTACTACAGTAAGACAAACAATAAATAATGGTAAGTTTAAATGAGATGCTAATGCAAAATACCATAACAGAGCCAAATGGTATGAGGTTAATTAATCTAATTCTGCAAAGGTACAATTAATAAACTCAGAACTTTGGACCTGAACCATTTACAGGGTTAAAATGAAAATTAACCATCAGATGTTTGTGTCAAATTGATCTACAGTCTCTTGTCAGATGTCTTGTAACACATAGTAGCTCTTCCTGAAGGATTTCCAGCAATATCATTTGCCATGTATGAGTCTATATAATTCTAAGTGAAGGTATCTAACATTATTCTTCCACCTTGAGACAACGTGTTTCAAAGCCTCCGGTCTCAGGAACAATAGAGGTCTCTGCCTGCAAGAAATCCCACACATCTTTGCAGTGTCCTTTAGACTGGAATGCTCTGTGTATACAAGGTTCAGTTAAACACGGTGCTGTCTGTACACCATTAAACCTTCATAATCATGATAGATTAAACGAATTAAATAGCAGTGCTGCGGTGTTTGCACTATGCGTCCAGAAACCAGTTCATATGTGCTTTGCAAGAGATGGGATATACGGAGTAGGTGTCTTATGACTTCTGATTCTCCACATTGCTAGTGGAAGCTGAGTATTGTAAATGATCAGACACTTAAATCAGTGCAGGTGCCTGGGTTTCTATTCATAGAATCATAGAATCATAGAATCATAGAATATCAGGGTTGGAAGGGACCTCAGGAGGTCATCTAGTCCAACCCCCTGCTCAAAGCAGGACCTAATCCCAACTAAATCATCCCAGCCAGGGCTTTGTCAAGCCTGACCTTAAAAACCTCTAAGGAAGGAGATTCCACCACCTCCCTAGGTAACCCATTCCAGTGCTTCACCACCCTCCTAGTGAAAAAGTTTTTCCTAATATCCAATCTAAACCTCCCCCACTGCAACTTGAGACCATTACTCCTTGTTCTGTCATCTGGTACCACTGAGAACAGTCTAGATCCATCCTCTTTGGAACCCCCTTTCAGGTAGTTGAAAGCAGCTATCAAATCCCCCCTCATTCTTCTCTTCTGCAGACTAAACAATCCCAGTTCCCTCAGCCTCTCCTCATAACTCATGTGCTCCAGCCCCCTAATCATTTTTGTTGCCCTCCGCTGGACTCTTTCNATTGATTGAATACATTTTAAAAAGGTGCATATCCTGGAAAGTTACAATACCACAAATATGCCTACCGCTGCTGATGACTGCACATTGAAAGGGGTCAGTTGAATGTTAGCAAGTCCAATCTCGCTGTCAAGTTTCGGGTTTGGAAGTAACCACTCTGCAGACGCTTGCCTTGTTGGGACTCCATACTGTGTACTGAGATGGTCTAGCAGGTCTACCAGAACTCTGAGACACATTTTGTAAAGCCCTGTCCACATGGCAACAAAAGCCACTTTCAGGTGCCCTAAGTCAGCAGACTTGTACCTGAGACCTTGAACTACAGGGGCCAAACCTGGTACTTTAACCCAGGTTTAAAACAGTTCTTTAAAGAAGAATCCAGGCATGAGGAATGCCCACATCACCAAGAATAGGGAATTCCTAGGAATTCCCGCCCCCCCATTCATGATCAATGGATGTCCATGATGAGTTGGAACATCTTGTGTGGTTGGTCTTCTGTTGGCCAATGCTTCTGTTGATGTGCTGATTGGCCTGGGCGCTGTCAAAGCCCCCTTTTTACTGAACCGTGGTCTGGGTGGCCCCTCCATGAGGTATGTGGCAGTAGCTTCATGTGTTCCCTGGCTACATCGTTCCAGGATGATGTCCACACTCCATCAAGCTGCATTACAACATTACCTTGCAAACATTTCTTCCAGGCATGTCAGCCAAGGAAGGGCCAGACGTCATCCCAAATGTGGAGAGGTAGCAAATGACAGGATTATTGGGTTGAGATAATACGGACAAATTAATTATTGCACAAAGGCTGATGGATCTAAAATGTTCTGGGTTTGGATTGGTGTCAGAAGATTTGGATAATCACCCCCAGGAATGTGAAAGGACCTGAATTTCTGAAGACGTGTCCCTTGACAGTGGAAATCACCTGGACAACCCAAATGGAACAACGATTGATTTGGGGAAATGTCGCAATGCAAAGCGAACATAACTTCAGCACGCAAATAAAATCTCTTCAATTGGGGCATGGGGGACTCTGTAGTCAGATCCTGTGGAGTAACAATAATAGGCCAGATTACATATCCAGCTGTTTTACTGAAGGCTGGCAATGCAAAGCAGCTGTAACCCAGCTAATTAGTCATTCACACCAGATTGATTGCTGACCTGTGTCGCTAGAACAGTGCAAAGAAGTCCAGCATACCAGAGAATTTATTCCAATATTTTGACATTTTTTTCTGCCAATTGTAGCAGAATTATGTGTATTAATTGCTTTTCTTATCAGCAGTCAAATAAAGTTGTCATTTATCTGTGTACACTGATGTGTGTAATTCCTCACAGACAGAGCATGAAATAAAGGTCTGCTTGCCCGTTTGTTCCACAGAAAGTGCAGAAAATAAAATTATATTTAAAAAGAGGCATAGACACTATTAATTTATTGTGTTGATGAATTCCAAAGCGGCTTCTGGCAAATTCATCTCAGATTTAACTCCACTGGAGAGAAAGGGATGATACATCAGGGATGTATTTATCCCCTCACCTTTTCTATACTGAGACTCCATGAAGTCGGCTAGGGACTTTGCTACTGCTAATGATTGTATGTGGAAGGCACTCAGATCCTACTGCGTTGGAGGATTAAATCCCTTAGCTAGATAGATTAGATAACAGGAGCATACATGGAGGGAAGTACAAACCCTTATTTCGGATGGCACATCTACCTCATCTTTTCAATTACAAAATGCCATTGTGGTACTTTTAGTTCTTCCCCTGTGATCACTGCCCCAGGCAGCCAAATTCTGTCCTCAGGAGTCACTGGGACATGCCCTGGCGTTCCTCTGGCTGAACCCAGACCATGGTACAGAACACAGGTGCTTGTGTTAGACGTGCTGACAGTTTCAGAGTTTGGGGAAAGATTGTTCCCCCTGTTTTTTAAACACAGTTCTCATTGTTCATGATGGAATGTAGGGGCGGCAGGGAAGACAACGATCTTCTCTCCTCCCGCAGGCCCCTTGCACCTCTGACTCTGCTGGGTGCAATGGGAATCTTTGTGCCTAGAATTGGAAATTCACCTATGGAGAGAGGGCTACCGTGAGGCCTAGGCACCTCCGGAGGTCTATCTGAATGATTTTCTTTTCACAGACTTGTTCATAATCCCAGTGACTGAGGGTTGAGAAAGGGCTAAATATTGTACCGTGCAGTGGGTATTAATGGCTGATTCCTGCCTCCGGCATTTTAGTTCCAAATTTTATTTTATTGAAGAGCTAGATTGTGCAACCCTTAATCACCTTGGGCAACTCTTGCGCAGACGAGCAGTGCCGTTGACTCGGATGGGAATACTTTGTAAGGAATTGCTGCCAGACGTGTGTTGGTGTCACACAAAGGGCTGGTCCACACTAGGGGCGGGATCGAACTAAGGTACTTCGACTTCAGCTACGCGAATAGCGTAGCTGAAGTCGAAGTACCTTAGTTCGAACTAACGCAACTTACCTCGCGTCCGCGCGGCGCCGCGATCGAAGTTCGCGGCTCCCACGTCGACTCCGGTAACTCCGCTCGCCCTGCAGGAGTACCGGAGTTCGAACTAGCGCGTTCGGGGATCGACTTATCGCGTCCAGACAAGACGCGATAATTCGATCCCCGATACTTCGATGGCTACCCGCCGATTTCGGCGGGTAGTGTAGACGGGGCCTAAGAGAAGAGTGGACAGAAGAAGTTACTGTCAGTTACACAAGAGAAAAGCTTACAGACTAGCCAAGGCAATACAGGTTATTGGTTACAGTCTGGTTTTTAGGCTGTTGGTGGAGAACAAGCATAAATATAATGCCCTGTAAGATCATGTAACAAGGGGGTTTTAGTATGTCAGATCAGCTGAAACACTTGCTACAATTTTCATAGAAATGTAGGACTGGAAGGGACCTCGAGAGGTCGTCTAGTCCAGTCCCCTGCACTGAGGCAGGACTAAGTATTATCTAGAACATCCCTGACAGGTGTTTGTCTAACCTGCTCTTAAAACTCTCAAAAGACAGAGATTCCACAACCTCCCCAGGTAGTTTGTTCCAGTGCTTAACTACCCTGATAGGAAGATTTTCCTAATGTCTAACCTAAAGCTCCCTTGCTACAATTTAAGCCCATTAGTTTTTGTCCTGTCCTCATAGATAAGGAGAACTATTTATCACCGTACTCTTTCTAACAACCTTTTAAGTACTCGAAGACTGTTATCATGTGCCCTCTCAGTCTTCTCTTCTCCAGACTAAGCAAACCTAATTTTTTAAATCTTTCCTTGTAGGTCAGGTTTTCTAGACCTCTCGTCATTTTTGTTGCTTTCCTCTGGACTTTTTACAATTTGTCCACATTTTGCCCAAAGTGTGTTGCCTGGAACTGGACACAATACTCCAGTTGAGGCCTTATCAGTGATGAATAGAGCGGAAGAATTACTACTCATGTCTTGCTTACAACACTCCTGCTAATACACGCCAGAATGATGATTGCTTTTTTTTGCAACAGTGTTACATTGTTGACTCATATTTAGCTTGTGATCCACTCACAGCCCCCAGATCCTTTTCTGCAGTACTTATTCCTAGACAGTCATTTCCCATTGTGTATGTGTGCAACTGATTGTTCCTTCCTCAGTGGAGCACTTTGCATTTGTCCTTATTGAATTTCATCCTATTTACTTCAGATCATTTCTCTAGTTTCTCACGATCATTTTGAATTCTAATCCTGTCCTCCAAAGCACTTGCAACCCCTCCCAGCTTGGTATCGTCCGCAAATGTTATGTGTGCTCTCTATGCCATTATCCAAATCATTTATGAAGATAAAACCAGACCCAAGACCCTACAGAACCCCATTTGATGCCCTTCCAGCTGTGAACCATTGATAACCACTCTCTGAATATGATTTTTTTCAATCAGTTCTGCATCCATCTTATAGTTTATCTAGATTGTATTTCCCTAGTTTGCTCATGAGGTCACGTGAGACAGTATTGAAAGCCTTACTAAAACTGAGAGCTCACATCTATTGCTCCTCCCCCCGTCCTTTCCTGCCTTCTTTTCAAAACAGTTTTCATGTAACTAATGGGGATCTGGGTGGTTTCCATAAGCAGCAGCACCCAAATGTTACCGAGGAAAATGACATAAGAGACTGATTCAATGGGGAAGAATTTGTTAATAATTGAAATATGTCACTGTTAGCAAGGGCTGGGGGACTCATCTGGGCACTCTCAATAATTGACACTCCAGTCATTATATTACTGAATATTCATACTCTCAGTTATAGTTCTATGAAGAATGACTCCCTTGTTCCCATTATTCACAGCTCTGAAAAAATTCCATTCCCATTAGGCTAGTCATTATATTATGAATTGTGTGCATTGCCCCAGAGTTTAGGTTTTGATAAGTACACACTCCCAGTTTGTATTTTTCATGCAATTTTAACTCCTCCCTTGTATTAGTCGAACTTGTTATGTTGGGTTAATGATATGCTCCTGAGTTGTACATTTCAATTGCTCAAAGAAAAACAGGTTGAATATACTTGTGGCTTATATCAATAAAAGGTTAGGAAGAGGAGGCTTGAGGCTTTTTTTAAAGTTTATTTCAATTCTTTAAAAGTTGATAGTAAAATTTTGTAAGTTTGGGAAAGGAAAAAGTGTTTTTATTCATAAAAAACCCTGAGAAAGACTCTTTAGGTAGAGATTTTTGTATGTTTGACAGTTAGACCAGAGCTATTTCATCCAGTTTCTGAAAGTAATGGAGCCAGTTCTACCGCAGTTACACAGGACCAAGTCTGATAGACCTGAGAGAAGACCAGGGCCCAGAGTCTGTGTCTAATGCCTAAGGAAGATATCGGACTGCCGTGGCTACACTCCTGTTTATACTCACGCTAGCTTGATGAGAACTAGTGCAAGTATCTGCACATGAGCAGGGGAATCACACCCCTAGCTCCCAGTGTAAACATAGCCTCACAGAGTGTTACAATGAAGAAAGATCTCACTGGAGAACTAGTACTTGGGGTTAAGTCAAGACAGCTGCCTAGAAAATTATATTGCAGATAATGCATGTCGTCAGGCGTCACTGGTGTGGGGCTCTGCTCTGTTCAATGTTGGTAACAGTTGGCTGTGTGTGTGTGTGTTCTCCCTGTGTGCTGCCCCGGCTTTGCGCAGATCGCTGGCACAGCAGACCCCGAGAGAACCCCCAATGACCACAGACTCCGATAAGGTACGAAGGCACCTGCCCAGATTTATTGCCAAACGAAACACAGTCTCCAGCTCCCCAGATGAAATGTCTACAGTTCTGCTAGTACATATGTGCTCCCTGACAATGGACCAGCTCAGTCAGTGGCGGGACTTACCACTGCCCCCTAGGCCAGACAAAGACAACCCCTCAGAGGTCCATTTTTATACACAGGTACAAACAACTTGCACATCACTCCTGACATATTGAGGTACAACCCCTCTACGTAGCAAGGTGCCGCCTATTACCTTGTACATGTTGGTTCGAGCAAAACAACTCTATCGATCATATTCTCCTTTTAACCCTGTCTTTCGGATGAGTCAGCATGTTCCTGTTATCTGAGGGGGAATGTGCTCGTGCTGGAGTGTTCTGGTACCAGCCTGGCATGTGTTTACACCACTTGTGCCCAGTACCTATTAGGTATGTGTGTTTTTGCAGCATCAGCCCTCTCCGTGCCAGATTCTGTGAGCAGGGCCCTGCCTCTGGCTCACAGCTTAACTCTGTTTTATATCAGCAAAGTCTTGACCATTACTTTAGCTCAGGCCTTAGGCCTCATACCAGGCCTCTGATACAAGGACTTATGTTTCAGGACCTCATCTTACTACAATGTACAATAGAGCTGGTAAAAAAAAAAAAAAAAAAAAAGGTGATGGAGCAGTTTTCCATTGGAAAATGCTATTTCATCTTAAGCTACATGTTTTGCTGGAATGTGTCATAAAGATTCAAAATTGAAATGGACTATTTCATTTTGACTTTCTCATTCCATTCCATTCCAACTTTCTTGTTTTGACATACCGTCTGAGAGAAATGAAATGTTTTGACATGGAAACGAAATGCTTTGATAAAGTTCTTCTGAACTTTCTGAATCGAAATTTTTGTGAACTTCTATTCCACAAAAATTTCAAAGTCCCAATTTAGGACAAAAACAACTTTCCAAACGCTGGAATTTCCCGAAGGATGGAAATTCCATTTTCTGGCCCGCTCCAGTGCACAAACAATAAATGTGGCCCTGAGGGGAAAGCTGTAGAAATCCCGGGTGGGGGGCAGTTGGTCAGTTATAAACCTTCCAGTCTCCCTATTCTTGCATGGGCAGAGGCTTTGATTGCAAGCAGGAACCCATCTCCTTGAAGTGAATGACAAAACTGGGAGCATGATCAGACCCAAAGCCCACTTGTTTACTCATGGGAGCAGTCCTATAGCAGCTGCAAGTTGTAGGCAGCAGGATTTTCTCATGATCATTTATCACCCTCACTATAGTTTATTACAACCCCCTAAGAAGCTGCTTCCTTCTCCCTGTTTCCTCCTGCAGTGAGAGCTCATTGTTTTTAAGGTTTAGTTGTGCAATTTGCATAGGCTGTGCCCTTGTTTATCCTGTGATGACCTCTCCACAATAACACACGTCCTCTGAACATGAGGGCCGGTTAGGGCGTGTCTACACTGCAATTAGACACCCCCAGATGGCCCATGCCAGCTGACTTGGGCTCATGGGGCTCTGGCTAAGGGGCTTTTTAATTGCAATGTAGATGGTCAGGCTCGGGCTGCTGCCTGAGCGCTGGGACCCTCCCACTTTGCAGGGTCCTAGAGCCCAGGTTCCAACCCAAGTCCAGACGTCTACACAGCAATGAAACAGCCCCTTAGCCCGAGTACTGCGAGCCTGAGTCAGCTGGCATGGGCCAGCCCTGGGGGTCTAATTGCTGTGTAGACAGCCCCTCGGTATCATCCCCTCCTGCCAGCTCTTCCCGATGTGCTTCCCTGCTGCTTGCAGCTGGCCCAGAATGCAATAGTTGCTCACAGGGTGGAGTAACCGGGTTTACATTACATCCTCCCTGTGTTACTCTCCATGGATTGCCCGGGAAGTGTCAGGTTGGTTTCAAGTAGGTGGTGAAGACTGTGGCTCTATTCCAGACCATTATACCCAGACACCTCCTACCACCTAAGGACTGAGAATGGCCACAGACTCATGAAAAATACAGAGCATCTCTTAGAACCGCCGTTAATCGGGACTCAGCGATGGCCATTACAGCCTTGCCAGGCATTGCCTTGTCTACCTCCCCACAGCCAGCATTGCTAGGATCCGTGTGAGCAGGCTGAGCAGAGTGTGGTCACTCCCGGCGCACGGAAAGCAAGCCTGGAACACCCAACTGCCTCCCTACGGTCAGCTCCCCATGGAGTGCACCCACCAGGGAACCAGCCTCTGCAATAATGTCATTCAGCCTCCTGCTGAGTCTGCAGCTCAGGCCCAAATAAATGGGTTAGTCTCTAAGGTGCCACAAGGACTCCTCGTTGTTTTTGCTGATACAGACTAACCCGGCTCCCCCCACTGAAACTTCGCCCATTTTGGGCAACAAAAATGATTAGGGGGCTGGAGCACATGACTTACGAGGAGAGGCTGAGGGAACTGGGATTGTTTAGTCTGCAGAAGAGAAGAATGAGGGGCGATTTGATAGAAGCCTTCAACTACCTGAAGGGGGGTTCCAAAGAGGATGGAGCTCGGCTGTTCTCAGTGGTGGCAGATGACAGAACAAGGAGTAATGGTCTCAAGTTGCAGTGGGGGAAGTCTAGGTTGGATATTAGGAAACACTATTTCCCTAGGAGGGTGGTGAAGCACTGGAATGGGTTATCTAGGGAGGTGGTGGAATCTCCATCCTTAGAGGTTTTTAAGGCCCAGCTCGACAAAGCCCTGGCTGGGATGATTTAGTTGGGATTGGTCCTGCTTTGAGCAGGGGGTTGGACTAGATGACCTCCTGAGGTCCCTTCCAACCCTGAGATTCTATGATTCTATGATTCTATTCTATGATTCACTGTGCAGTAGTGTGGGAGGACGTCAAGGAGGTCAGTGCCATCCATGGAAATCAGGGAACATGCACACATGGCAAGTGATGGGCTGGTGGTGTGATTAAGGGCTCGGGCTGGGTTTGCATAGTTCGGATGCCCCCAGACCATCCACAGTAGTGGAGCTACACCGTGGTCACAGACTGGGTGTCAGGCTGGCACCGTTCGCCAGAGAGTGGATCAGACCCCACTCCACATGCAAATCATCTAGTCTTCAGTTCCTCAGCTCAATTCCAGGCTGGGCCACAGACACCGGCAGGTCCCTTCAGGCCAGGTGGGGAAAGGTGCCGGTAGGCGCCTAGTGAGATTTTCAGATGCCCCTGGGAACCAAACGTCCACTGAACCCAATAGCAGTTTGGCACCTAGGAGCTTTTGAAACTCTCACTAGGTGCTTCTCAGCATCTTTGGGTGCCTAAACACCTTGGAAAACTGGCCCTTGGTCTCTCTGTGTCTCCATTCCCCATCTGTAAAATGAGGATAACATATTCCCCTGTCTTGCCGGGGTGCTGGGTGGTTAGATCATGAATGTTTGTGGGGTGCTTGGATTCTACCACTGGGGGCACCATATGACACACAACTTTTTAACCAGAAGGGCAATCAACCATTGCGAGGCACTACTAAGCAGTGTGGCTAATGTATGCTCCCCATATTGTCTCGTCCCCTTGTGGGACCTGCATACTTGGTCACAGTGTTGTGTGCATTAAGTGTTGAGTGCATTAGGTATGTGTTGGTGTCCCAGCTGACACACAGCCTCGGACAGGACTTTGTCTCACCAGTTTCTTTAACACACGTTGAATGTGTCTCTCTCTCGCTCCTGCAGATATGCCGGTATTAACCAACAGCCTCACTGAACTCCCAGTGAAATCACTCGTGTATCTGAAACTCTTTTATGTACTTAGGCTATTTGACATGGAAAGTTTACTATGAGTATAAAACCGCCAGCAGCTGCCTGTGGATCTGATCAGTATGTTGTCATCACAGCAAAAACGCGACTAATGCTTTATTTTTATTTTTATTTTCTATTAGCAGGATGGTCGTTAAAGGAGTTTATAGTAATTAAGGTGACTTATGAGCACAAGTCCTATTGACTTTCAATGGGACTTGTGCCCTGACTCAGGTGCTTTTGAAAACCTCATTTTGTGCAGGGGTCAAAGCTGCTCATTACTGTTGTGTTGCTGGATCAGGAATTCCACTGGTAACTGGCTTAGCAATAAACATGGGTAATTATTACACTGTAATGAAGTCAATGGTTAGCTCAAGTGTGCAGGAAAATCCCCCCTGACCCTTAATGTTGGAGGAGTCGGGCTATAGGAAGTGCAAATCCAAGAGCTGTGCCTTTCAGCAATGTATCTTATCACCGGGTCGAACAAAGCCACGTGCTCGGAAGCTCTCCTTCGATAGGCCCTGCAATTTATTTTTACTAAGTACTGATTTTTTTAAATACTGGAAGTGCATCAAAATGAACAGTCACTTGTCAGGAAGACAGGTTTCAGAGTAGCAGCCGTGTTAGTCTGTATCAGCAAAAAGAACAGGAGTACTTGTGACACCTTAGAGACTAACAAATTTATTTGAGCATAAGCTTTCGTGGGCTACAGCCCACTTCTTCGGATGCATAGAATGGAACATACAGTAAGAAGATATTTATACATACAGAGAACATGAGAAGGTGGAAGTAGCCATACCAACTGTAAGAGGCTAATTAATTAAGAGAAGCTATTAACAGCAGGGGAGAAAAACTTTTGAAGTGATAATCATGATGGCCCATTTCGGACAGTTGACACGAAAGTGTGAGGCTGCTTCAACATGGGGAAATAGATTCAATTAGTGTAATGACCGAGCCATTCCCAGTCTCTGTTCAAACCTAAGTTGAT